>CAXIPT010000002.1:14347094-14506740 GCA_964030475.1 Tethya wilhelma | reverse complement strand
GAAGAAGCAAAGGATTGTCAAAAGGGAGAGAATAAAATGATCCTTTGGATTCATGATAGCTGGTGCATCTGCATCCTGGTACTACACTTATTACCAGGCATCCTGTATGAGGTTAATTGTTATGTGGAAGTGTAATGTAGATGAGTAAACATTGAGTTGAGTAGTAAAGTACGGCTTCTACAGTATTCTCTTTATGCACGCAGTTTTAAGAGTCTTAAAAGATTGTGGAGCATTAAAAAAATGAATTTTTTATAGTATATTGCAAGCAGAAGGCTTCTTGGAGTACTAACCATTTTATTACATGCAGGTATGCAGTACAAAGCATGCTGTAGACTGAATAATTTTCATTCATTCCGTAGTTTGTAAAATTTATTTACTTATACTCTTGTGTGCTTCAAGGTTTTTGCGAAGAAGGAACTTGCAATATTATTGCAGCTGTCTAAAAACCTCTGGTGAAAAGTGTACAAAAATACAGAAAAGAATGTGTGCAGCTGTTTGCCCCAGAAACTGTTCCCGCCATAGCGCGCGGCGGTGTGCGTTATTTAGAAAAATAATTGTGAATAAGGTCCATTATGACACGCGACTGTCAATTAGTGCATTCTAGTCACGTAACCAGTGATTCACTATAGTTTGGTATTAATTGGATTTGGTCACGTGCATCTACCATGCTGAATCAGCAAAAGCATTGAATTGACACTCGCATGTCGTACCTCCTCTGATACAATACTGTGAACTCTCAAGTGGCATGAAAATTTATCATGTGAGTATCAGGAATATGCACAGCATTGTATCGTTAAATCACCAGTTCGCTAGCGTATCAGTGTTCAACCATCTACTGCATGATACAGTAACGATGAAGCACAGTAGTGATTCAGGTACCATTTCACTATAGTGTTATGCAAGAGTTTAAGGTTCACGTAAGATGGTTCAGTTTGAATTCTTCAAACACAATGGTGCCCAAACTTAGACTTTGTGTAGCTATGCTGCAGTAATCATAGCCTGGCCATGTAGTGGTAGTCCGAAGTCTCTGGGTGTCCATTGTGTATGCTAACAGTTAATTTCTACCAGCTTTTCAGGTTAATCTAATTGGTGAGTGCAGTTTAGCTTATATTATTGAATGTACAAATACTTCGAGTGTATTAAAATGCAGGGATCAGTATACACAGAATGCAGCACTGGTGATCACTGTAAGCTGTAAGTTTAACTTCAAAATAATTGTATACTAAGTGTCATTAACTATTATTATAATTAATGCCAGGTTGAAAATGCATGCATGGTGACTCACTGACAATAACAAGTTCAAGCTCATGATGCAAGTTCCATGCAACTTCATCACTGACATCAGTGCTACTTCTGTGATAGAAATGGTATTACAGATTGAAGTAAGTACTGTGCTTGTACTATTGCACTCAAATTTTTTTTTTTCAAAATGATACTGTCACTGTTACAGGAATACAAGAAGCAAAACTTTGTGGAGGAGTCATGTCCATTCATTTGCTTTCTTTATTTACATGAGATTCAGTGGATCAAGTTTCTTCAAACAGTCAATGAACATACTTGTATGTTCGTGTACTTACAATAATACATACTAGTAGTGCATTTATGTTAATGCAATATGGACTTTGTAAATTTTCGGTGTTTTTGTTCTTCAATACTTTTTATTTTACATGTGATTGATTCATTTTATTGTTTAAATAACCTCTGTAATTGGTGAACTGACAAAAAGCGGGGATATAACAAAAATCTAGTCTCTACACTGTACACGCGAAATTTTCATATACATGTGCTTGTACTTCCGAGAGTGTGTGGTGTATACGGCCATGTACACAGTGCTGAATCCATGACGTTTTACAGTTATTGATACGATAGTCGTGACAAAACTTTCGATTTCAGCACAGATGTTGAGCTTATGTTGCGCTAACGTGTACATTATCATTACGTGATTTCAATTTGGTTGTGTAGCTTATGAAATATGCAAGAGTATAGAAATTAATGGCCGCCATACGGAGAAGATGCTTTTAGCCTTGTATCTAGCTACTCAATGAGAGGTATTAAAAACTGATGGCAAAAGCGACTGACCCCAAAGAAACAAAGTTCATTCGTTCAAGAATCAGCTACTGGAAGTGAATAGTCTCTGAGAAAAGTTAAGCCAAGATAGAAGAAGTATAAAAAGAAGATGGAGAAAATTGGAGGTTTGGTATATTTTAACTCGGTACTTTAGCGATGGTTTTAGGCCATGTTTTTCAGCTCATTAGAAAGAGAAAGAGCTAAATAGTAGCTTAAGAAGCCTTTCAGTGCTGATCAAGCGCTCAGTTTTTGCCAAGTTATTCGTGAATATTTGTTTGCACTAATGGGCCATCCGTGCCATTCCTGTGTACCCAGTACTACCATACAGCCTTACAAGATAGGATGAGCTTGTAGTTATAGTATAGGTAATCACATGAATTGGAGTGCAATTAATTTGGGAAATAATTGCACAGTAACTGTTATGGTGTAACTGCACGAGGCAACACCAAGTGCAATTTGTCCATAACTGTGTAACTATTTCCCACAATTGCACGACAATTCATGTGATTACTTGTTAATCATTTAGTTCCGCGTGTGTACTAGCTACGTGAATAGTTAGCTGTAAGCTACTAGTGCAAGCAAGTTGCCACGCTTAGACTACTATGACTTTTACTTGTCAAAACAATTACTGCTGAACTACCAGAAACAGTGTAACCACTACGTTTTTTATAACACCACTTACCTTACACAATACTCTTCTCAAGTTGCTGGCCTGGCAGCGTAGCTATCTATACAGCACTCTTGTTCAAATTTTGGAGCAGCTGCCATAGCTCATTAAAAATTCAAGTGCAATTACGAAAATAATTGCACAGTTAGTAATACGAAAGTTTGTACAGAGAGTTTATAACTATATGATAATGCAATTAATCAACATCTGAAATAATCTTAATTATCATTCTTTCTATCCAAAATCTGATCCTCAAATTTCTGCACTTTAAAATTTGTTATGCACAAAGTCCCATATATATATACAGCAAGCATTGGATGACACATTGCATATACATTAGTGAGCATTGATGTTAATTCATAACACAGTCAATACAAAGAAACTCATGATTATGTGTTCTAATTAGTACTATTTAAGGAGTGTTTTATGGTAATCCCAGCTACACCTTTAACAAGTTCAGAATCATCAACTCGTCTTTTGATTCTTCGTTTACGATCAGATATACCATCTCTATACTGAACCATATTGTCCAAGTCAATGATGTAAACAAAGCCTGACACCTGAACTTTTACTTTACTTTTCTGCTCATTGTATGCTTTCTCAATTTCAAAAGATGTTCGTTGTTCATACATCCACCATCCTCCTCCTTTGGCTTCATAAAACCAATTATGAGGCTCCATATCCTTAAGTTTGAATTCAATACTTCCCTGATCAACAATAGTAGGGTTGTCCATAAATCCAATCGGTATATGCTGCCTACACAGTGCACATATGTTGTTTCTGACAGCAACACCCTTAATGCACAAATAGCAAAATACATGTGTACATGGCAATCGTACTGGATGGATGCACTTTTCTTGACAGATGCTACATTGCTGACAATCGAGTTCCGTACTATTATCTGTATGTAAAAATTAAGTTGTATGTAAAACAAATTTGAGCTACATAGTTTCACCAGTAGCTTTCTTTAAATTTTACAAGATACTGTAGAACCTCGATTATTATCGGAACCTTGCTTATCTGAACTCTCAATTATCTGAACAGAGCTGGATGGCCAACTTTAATCAAATATGAATGAATCCTACCCTCTTTTCGAGCTTGAGGCTTACAAAATTGTTGCACATTAATTGTCACCATTATTCAAGTCGTTCAAGTTTGATTGAAGAAAAATATAATCTACCAGTGTTCTGTGGTACAAATGAGGCAGTAAAACGACCTTAGCTACGGCTAAAGTTGTAAAAACAAGCTCAAATTTATTGGTTTAGTATTCTGAACAAATCTGGTTTCTGAACACTGAAAGTTAGCCTATACTCTGAGGTGTTTGTATAACCAAGGTTCTAATGTATTCCCATGCTCTAGGGGCAGGCTAGGGTGGAGCCTCAGGTCAAAAATTGTATAGTTTAAGAGTAGCATGGCTGATAATCTACCTTTTTTGACAAATCAAATTGGCTATTACCTTAGAAACCACATTTATGTCATAGCATAGCAACATGAAAATTGCAGTTATTTGAAAAAAAAATTGAAGGAACAGATTAAGCCATTGTGGCTGCTTACTTGCTAAAAAAGTGAATCTACTGTATTAGTAAAATGTTGTTTCTCTATATAAAATTCTGTTTTTTCATATAACCGGCCCTTAAGCGACTCACCGTTCTTAAGTTACCAGCTGCAGCTAGTTATTAAAAGAAAATCAATGGAACAGATTAGGCTATTTGTGGCAGCTTACTTACTTAAAGCAAAACAAAAAACAAAAAAGAATATCTTGATCTTTTCTACAGAAAACAGTATAATTAAAACTGTGTAGGAGGTTTGCTTTCTTAGCAAGTAGGCTCGATTTCTCTTATTAGCTACAGTTGATATTACCGTGTTCTATTAGAAATACAGAAGACCATAATCCTTTAATGTGTAACCGCAATGAGTAATAATAACCACTATTCAGGCTAAGGAACTGGACAAAGCTGTTACCTGAAAGATGTAGCACCAAAGTCTACAATAATAAAGGAAACATTGGAAATGTAATGAGATATAGATGTGGCAAATGGTAAAAAGAATTAAGGCAGGCAAGGTTGAAAGGAAATAAAACTGTAAGAAATTTCTTCTATGGGATACATGCAACACTCATGTTCCTAATATTTTACCATTCCAGTTTGATCTTTATATGATTTGGCCACTGAATTTACTGTCTCATTACATTTCCAACGTTATTATTTTATTTGTTTGTTCTCATTTTTCTATAATTTTATGAATCTTATCGTACAGATGGTAGTACGTATAGTAGGAATGGGCCACATGTCCCATATAGACACAATACAAAATGTTTATGATTATAAAAATCTAACAAAGTTAAGCCTTCAAACTTACTCAAAGGCTAGCTCTCTCAGGCAGATTATCAACTGCATGTAAGTCCTAAAACTCACCGGAACTTCTCTGAGCTCTTGTAGAGAGCGCTAGATGGAAGCCACAACAGTGCAATTTTTGTTCTCACTTAATTAAACTCAATGCGATTTTCAGGGAAACGAAAAGGACTGAGTTAGTTCTGACTCGGCAAAGTACATATTTCGTCTGGAGTAGTGTTTACACTTGCTTTGTGCCGAAATGTAAACAAACAAAAGCCACATGGTTTGTGGCATTTAATGCTCATGTGAAATTGCCTACTCTTGCTGCTGCTTTTTGCAGGGACTAACAGTCCCTGGTCTGACTGTGAATAATGATATCTAGTTTAGTTTTACACTTTGTAGTGCTAAAAAAATAAAGGAACAAGTAGTATATATACATTTCATCAAAATAATAGGTGTAGGAAAGGGCAGTGCTTCAAAAAGTAATGAAACGAGAGATGCCTCAATTTCGGCACATGACTACTTCAATTTTTTATTCCAAAGTCTCATGATAGCCTGTGTGCTGATACAAATTACACGAATTAGCCAATTAATTTGGTCGAGCTAAATTTTAACCATTCTGATTGTAGTCAGGCACGTATATATTAATCTGATTGCCACAAATTAAAAACTATAAGAACACAATAAGGGGAAAAAAAGATAAAAATGAAGTAGTAATGAGTTGAAATGGACACATCTCTTCATTAATCACTTTTTGAAGCACTGTCCATTCTTACACCTGTGTTTTTTACAAGTAAAAAACATTGGAAATGTAATTCCCAGGGAAGTAGTACTGGCAGGGATGGCCCATTAGCACGATATAAGTATTCACATAAATAACTCTGCAAAAACTGAGCGATTGGCTCTAATAGGCTTCCTAAGCTACTATTCAGCTCTTTCTCTTTCTAATGAGCCCAAAAACATGGCATAAAACCATTGCTAAAGTTTTCTTTCGTAAGTGAGTTTCTGGTTGGGTATTAATCATTATTAAATTACATTCTTGTTCACCAACCCAGTCCCAGTATGCAGATTGAAAATATCAAACTTTAAGAATTAAAGTTTCATATTATCAATCTGCATACTGGGTTGGTGAACAAGAATGTATCAAACTTTAATTCTTAAAGTTTGATATTTTCAATCTGCATACTGAGTTGGTGAACAAGAATGTAATTTAATAATGACATTGCTAAAGTAACAATCTAAAATATGCCAACTTCTATTCTTCTACACATCTCTCATTGAGTAGCTAGATACAAGGCGAAAAGTGCCTTCTCTGTATAACTTCTACACTCATGCATAATTCATGAGCCACTGAAAAATTCAAATTGATGACCTTTTCCACACACAAAAACTGTCATGCAATGTTATTTGGAGTTGAAATAAAGTTGAATTGCCTGCTAGAACAATTTTGTGCTACCTGGTTGCTCTTCTTATAATTATGCGGTGAATACTTTCTTAAATTGCCATAATAATTATACATGTAGCAACCCAAAAAATCTTATGATACAGCTCCTGCCTCCAAATGACTGAGATACATGTTTCACTACACATAAACTTACAATGCTCAAACTCAAATGTGATTTGTAGAATTATGAAAAAATGAGAATGTACTGTAATTGTACAGGAATGGCTGTAATTACTGTATTGATTTTTGTGGTAGTCACAGTATGGTTTAATTATTGTATAGACCAGAAGTTGTGCAATGTGTTGAGTTTTGTAGTCTGTGCAATTGTGTGTGTTAAATTTGGAAGATAAGTTGTTGAGTCTATAATGACTAAATACATTGAGGAGCTAGTCAGGCTCGTTACATTGGGAAGTCCTGCTGAGACTTGAATCATATTTGTGTGGATGCGATGGTGAAAATCAAAGCCGACCTGGAAAAAAGTCTATGGCAGGCTTGAGTGCTGATAGCGGACCTGGAAGCCTTGGTGTGAGAGACGAGGTAATGCATGTTTAACAGGAGAAAAAAGCTGAGATCTCTGAGTTACAGAAGAGACTGGAAGCTCTACACCAAGAGCACAAGTTGGAGTGCCAACGCCAGAAAGAATAGCCGCATTACTCATTGGAAGAAGCACATACCAGGGAGCTGGGAGTCAACATTAGCCTAAGGAGGGCTCTGGAGCAGCTGTTAGCAGATCAAGAAGCTGAGATAGAAGGTTTGAAAGCCGAGTTGCACAACGAAGAGAAAAAAGGTGACTTTGTGAAGGCAAAGGGAACACCTGTGGACTCAGAGGAGGAGTCTGTGGTCAAAGCCATACAGGTGGTGAGTAAACGTAGTAGATCTAGTGATGATACTACTAGTTCTGTGGGGTAAGTGGAGTGGTGAGTATACTGAAAGTACTGAGATTGCAGAGAGCGAGAAGAGAAGGGTAGCTTGAATGACTGGGATTCACCTGAGGGTGTGGCAAAGCCCAAGTCTGGTGTAGTTGGGACCAGTAAGCAGGGTTGTATGCGGTTACTACCGCTTCCAGAGTTTCACGCTGAGATGCAAGATGAGGAAGCATTCGAGAGATGGCTGTGCAAGTTCCACAAGCATGCTGAACTCCAACAGTGGACACAGTTACTTCAGTTCAAGCTCCATCTGGGAGGTAGAGCAGACCAGGTGTATGAAGTGCTACCTAAAGAGAGCAAGGTTTTGTTTGCTGCTGCCACTAAGGCATTGGGAGAATGCATGAAGCCAGCAGGATGGAAGGTGCTGTTGTTAGCCCAGCTGTTGAGACGGAGACAGAAGGCTACTGAAAATGTGGATGAATCTGTTCAGTAGTTTGAGCGATTGTTAGAGAGCAGCTCAATATGGGGCACAGAGTGGTATAGACTCTGCTTCCAAGAGTGTATTGAAACGTGATATGTTTGTACAGGGTCTGGTTCTGAAGTGGCAGGAAAAGGTGTTGCCAACGGCAGAGAGTTTTGCAGATGAATTGTACCGAGCAAGGACACCAAAGGAACAGGAGAAACAGCTGTCAGAGGTGCACAAGAGGGATTGTCCTTGAGTGATGCTGTCATCTAAGTCAGTGGGGACTGGTAGTGAGTCGTCAGGAGTGAAGTAGAGCAGTGAGAGCAAGAAGAAGGCAGATAGTGGTGCTGGGAGAGCCAGGGTGCCAGGAAGAGGGTGCATTCGATATGGTATTACAAGTGTGATGGGGTCGGTCATCTCTCACAAAAGTGTTCTCTTCGGAAGAGCTTCACAGAGAGCAAGGTTGAGAAGTCAGTTATTCATGGTGTTGCAGCAGATGGTGACTCAGGTGAGGTAATAAAACAGTTTCAGAGGCTGCAAGAAGCATATACTTGTGATGCTGATGTATTTTGTGTGTCTGGTGGTGATCTTGGACTATTGTTTTATGGGGAGCTAGCAGTGACTGGTACGCCAGTGAAAGCGCTAGTGGATCCTAGATCAACAGCTACTATATCATGTCGTTTGAGATATTCAGGCTGGTGGGGACTCAAGCTGGTATCCGAAAGGAGGACTTGCAACCCCCAGTCGTGGTTCTTCATAACTATAGCAAGAGTCGGATTGCAGTGGGTGACAAGGTGGAGCTGGAGTTTCAGTGGAACGGCAAGACTGTGAAAGTTCCAGTCTAGCAGAGAGAGAAGGAGGAGAGCCTCTCTTACTGGGAACTAATGTCATATTGCCTTTTGGGATGATCATATCTGCTGATGGAGGTGAAACCAGGATGAGTGGGAAGGACAGTGCAGAAGTGGGCTCAGTGAGACTGATCAAGACCGAGAGAATTTCAGGGATGAGTGGAGTGAAAATCAGAGCAAAGGTTTGCGGAGAGTTGAATAAAGGTTGTGCTATAGTGGTGGAGCCGTCTATCAATTGCTTTGGAGTGGGAATGGAGGAAAAACTTGTGGAGAAAGATGTAGATGGCTGTGTATTGCTGTTGTTGCTTAACTTGACACCTCAAGCCCAATCATTGGTAGAGGGTCAGTTGATTGGTCGAGCGAGTGCTCTCGTGGACAAGTCTAGTGAGTGTGCCAAAGGGACAGTGACAACCATGAGTCGGAAATGACAAAGGAATGGTGAATGGTGAAAGGAAGGAGGTAAGTTGCAGGTTTAGGACTCAAAAGTCTTTGTGGAGGAGCAGACTCAACTCAAGGAACTCATTGTGCAGTGGGACGATGTGTTTGCGGTAGGAGAAGGAGAAGGAGGGGAAGTCAGAGAGTGCTGACATGAAATTGACACCAGTGGACATCCTCCAGTGAAGCAAGACCCACGTCGAGTTCAATTTGCTTTGAAGTCAGAGCTGTCCAAGCTGGTTGGTGACATGTTACACCAAGGTGTGGTAGAGGAGTCATTCAGCCCTTGGGCCAGTCCTGTGGTGTTTGTTTGTAAGAAGGATGGCACCCTTCAGTTTTGTGTGGATTACAGGAGGTTAAATGCAGTCACACGAAAGGACATCTTTCCTCTTCCTCAAATCGATGATCTCCTGGATCAGCTTGCTGGAAAGAAGGTGTTTTCTACCCTTGATGCCAAAAGTGGGTATTGGCAGATTCGGATGGCTCCAGAGGTGCAGTCCAAGTCAGCTTTCGTGACTCTCAGTGGGAATTTCGAGTCATGCCTTTTGGACTCTACATCGTGCCTGCTACCTTCCAGCAGTGAATGCAGAAAGTGTTGGCTGGACTTGAAGACTGTTGCAGTATTTACATTGATGAGGATTTTTTTTTGTTTATAACAATTTGCATAAGGCAAGAATTCACAAATAGCATAATATCTATTGCTAATACAAAGTGTGAATCCTACATTACTAACTAGAATTATTATAACAGATAAAATACAACAAATACATTAATTAATTAAATTTTAAGACTGAAGAGAGTACAACCAAAAATAACCAAACATGCATATAACTATACAATTTCAGCAAATAAGTTCAAGGTTTAACAAACAAGACTAAACAAGACTATACAGTCTAGTCTTAAATTGTGTCACATTGGCAGCAGTAACTACATCAGTTGGCAGATAGTTCCAGATTAGTTCTTGCAAATGGTACTTTAAGAACACGATTATTTGATGATCTAGTGTTTCTTATGTTTTCTCTAAATTCAATTGGAGATTGAGCAAGAAACTGAAGATTGCTGAGGATATTATATAGAAGGCAGAGCCTTGAGATCTTTCTTCTTTTAGCAATACTTGGAATGTTGCATTGACTAAGTAAAGAGCTGCAGTCACTGTTCCATTTTCTTGTACAAACCCTGAGAGCAAATTTTTGTACAGATTACCAAAGAGTCAGAGTGACCAATTTGATGTTATTTTATGTGGGGACCAAACTTGTACTGCATATCCTAAATCAGGTCGGATTGGTCCCAATCCTGAGAAAGTCGAAGCAGTTTTGAAGTTTCCTGTCCCTATGTCTGTGAAAGGAATCAAACAGTTTCTGGGAATGGCAAGTTATTACAGGCGTTTCATACCCTTGTTTGCCAAGATTGCTGGCCCACTTCATGCCTTGATGAGACATTATGTTCTGTTTTTGTAGTCGCTTGCTTCTCAGAACTCATTTCAGCAGTTGAAGGATGCTCTGGTGAACTACCCTGTGTTGATGTACAGAGATTTTGAGAAGCCGTGTGTGATGCATACTGGTGCAAGAAAGGATGGTCTTGGTGCTGTGTTGGAGCAGGAGCAGGATGGAAGACTACATCCAGTGGCCTATTCTAGTCGCTCGTTGAACAAGCATGAGAGGAATTATGGCATCACTGACCTGGAGGCCCTTGAAGTAGTATGGGGTATCAAGCATTTTCATGCCTATCAGTATGGGCATCAGTGTGTTATATACACTGACTACTCTCCTCTGCATGCTTTATTGAAGTCACCTCATCCATCGGGGAAGTTGGCTCACTGGGGACACATTTTGGCGGAGCTTGATCTTGATATCAGGTACAAACCCATGCCAGCGGAAGCAATGCAAATACTGATGCACTATTGAGAGCTCCTGTTGGTGTCTGTGAAGATGACTGGAAGTCTGAAGCTGTTGTGGCCAATGTGAACAATGATGATGCTGAACTTGATGTGGATGATGGGCTGTGAGAGATCCCTGAGATGCTAGCAGAAGATGCTGATATTGTTGAGCTGAGGGAGCGTGTCCAGAGAGGTGAAGAGTTGGAGCATGGACTATCTGAGTCATCGATGTATGCTGTGATTGATAGTGTTTCGTGGTTTGTAGATCCTGCTAGGGATAACAGATCTTATTTGGTCTCTGACTTGTGCTTCGTATCGGGGTGGAGGACAAAGGTTGAAACCACCGCTCATGCTGACTGAAGTTGGAGGACCATTTGAGAAAATTGGTGTTGATATCCAGTTGGAGATGCCACTGACTGAGAATCGCAACAGGTATCTGGTTGTGTTTGCTGAAGCGTTTCCGCTTCTGGACCAGACTAGCGAGTCAATTGCATGGTTGCTTGTTAACCCTTGGTGCGCATGCGCACCTAGGGTTACGGTAGTCATCTGTGTGTGTGTGTGTGTGTGTGTGTGTTCCAACTATAATATCTCAAGAACAACACTTCCAGTCTTCAAAAGCGGCATACCAAGGTAAAATAATCGAGATTATCTAAAAGATTTACACAAAGAATTCAACAAAAGTTTGTAGTTCCTGAGATATGAAGCTTTTCAGCCTCTTCGAGCGCTAAGCTTCGAGGCCACACCCATAAAATCAACAGTTGAAATTTTGGAGGGCGCCGGGCGAGCATGAGGGCCGAGCCTGAGCGAGTCATATAGCATAGATATTGGAGGGCGAGCATGAAGGGCGAGCCTGAGCGAGTTATAATTATAGCATAGATAGCAGAGTATGGCCTGGCTAGCTTTTGTTTCTTGACATTTCGGCAGAAAGCGAGTGTATAAAAGGCACTACTCCAAATGAAAACAAGCTCAGGTAGGTAGCAAGATTGTGCTATAGTGTGTACCCAGTGAATGTTGTGGCAATAACTACAATAGTGCTGTGAAGATAGCCAATATCAAGGAACAAATTAATTCAATATATTGTTAACTTCATTGTATTATTTCATGAATGATAAGTACTTGGAATTTTACATGCATATCATGCACCAAGGGTTATGCACCTTGGTGCCTTCATTGATCATGTGGTATGTCGACATGGGGTCCTCAAGCAGTTGCTGCTGGATCGTGGTGCAAATTTGTTGTCCGAGTTGATGATGAAGGTGTGTTCACTGACGGGCATGAAGAAACTAAACACTACTGCTGCTCATCTCCAGACTGACGGTCTAGTGGAGAACTTCAACAAGACGTTGAGGGGGATGTTGGCAAAGTATTGCATGATGTTTGGGAGCAATTGGGATCAACACCTGCAGCAGCTTTTGTTTGCCTATAGGAGCCTACCTCATGCGTTGATAGGTGAGTCGCCGTTCTTCTTGTTGTACGGTCGAGATGCGAGGCTACCTATAGAGACAATGTTGGACACTTTACCAAATCCTAATCTGGTGGACGTTGAGTCTTACGGGCAGGAGTTGGTCAGAGGACTCTATGGTGCATGGCAGAATGGAAGATCATCTATCAAGAAGGCCCAGAACAAGCAGAAGTCTGAATATACGAAAATTAAAACTGCGAAAATTTAACTTCCGCATTATATGTAATACGAGCGTGCGCTGCATATATGAAATTTAAAACTACAAAAAAAATTTTCTTGCGCATTTTTAACGATTTATACGAAATTTTGCACCCATGATAATTTCCTGCTATACGGTACTTATTAGCTTGTTACACAATAGATATTCAACGACCTGCTAGTAGTCAAGTATCGTTATACCCTGATCAGAAATCTAAGAGTAAGTCCGGCACTATAATAGCTATCGTTTACATTTAGTTTTGCATTTACTAAGTTCATGTTCATTGCAGAGTGTCGGATTCAAGTGACACATAGTATTTAATGTAACAATTTTCCTGCTGCTCTTACTCAAAATTTGATGTCATGCACAACCAGGGTTGCTTTTAAGAGTGGGGGTGGGCAAATGCTCCCCTTTGAAAGCCAAGTGCCCCTCTTGAGTTTTCAACAATATTGAACACAATAAGGAATTGTGTGATTCAATCACAACAGTACTACTAAATGAACTAGCTAATCAGCTCTCTGTCTATATTCACTGGTAGCGCATATAGTTTTATTTCTATAGCTAACCACTTTCATCAAATTTGACAAGCTTAGCTGTCCAAGTCTGTTTTGCAACCTCTAGACAGATTCAAGACCCTATGTTGCTGGTGGACGTGTGATGGTGTATATGCCTCAGGAGAACCAATGGAAAAATCATAAGCTGGCGTTGCCATACCATGGCCCTTACAGGATTATAGAAGTGAGATCGAATTATATTTTGGTAAGACCAGAGGACGTTCCTAATGCTACCCCTATCCTGGTCAGCATGGACACACTGGTACTGTGTCCGAAGGAACTACCGGATGTCTCATGCCTTGGGCCTCGGAAGAAGAGAAGGCGTGGCAAGAAGAACAAAGCCCCACATGACTGTGGTAAGACTCAGAACCCTGTGAAGTACTCCCTCCGATCCCGAGTAAAGTAATGTTCACGAGGGCTAGAACCTCATAGAGAGGGGGGTATTGTAATGACTGTAATTTTTTTGTGGTAGTATGCTTTAACTATTGTATAGACCGGAAGTTGTGGAATACTGTTGAGTTTTGTAGTCTGTGCAATTGTGTGTGTTAAAGTTGGAAAATAAGTTGTTGAGTCTATATTCACTAAATACATTGACAAGTCAGCCAGGGTCATTACATACAGTAGCTTTCTACTCGTAAGTATTGCCTCTCCCTGTACGGCGATCGGTTATTTTGAGGCTTATTTTAGTTCCTGGAACATACTATACCTAGAATCTATCTCTCTGCTAGCAAGCGCTCATCTCCTTGAGTCCAGTAGCCGCCTCCTGTGTCTTCTTTCCTAGCTACTTGCTTCTCACTAAATAATTTTAGTCCCCACGTGGCTTGCTGTGGTAATATTCAGCATGTACTGTACATGATCTAATTAAAGGTGCTATTGCACGGAAGCGGCAACTTTTTGAAAAAATGGCCCAAAAATCAATACTGAAATTTCATTGGTTGAAAATACGTCATTGGAATGCAATTTGCGCTCCTATTTTCGCGTTGACTCCAACGTACGCATAATTTTTCTTCGTGATCACGTGGCAAGTTGCAGCTACCTGACATACTTATACTCTTAGACTTACACTCATTTAGCTTCTTTCTTCCCCGTTCCTTCTCTTGGTGTGCTTCTACTGCTCATCATGTCTTGTAAGCGTTCAAATTCAAACTGCACGTGGTCGCACATTTTTATACACGCATATTGTTCCATGCACATTATGGCTTCACTACGCGGTGTAAATTACTACGCGTACAACTTCCGTGCAATAGCACCTTTAAGATACGGAGAGTATACGGACCGTCCATAGTTTACATAGAACAGGTTTACAACTGTTTTACCAGGAAGCCACGAGTGGAGGCAGGGCTGCTTGCAAGAGCAATATCTGAAAAACTACAACAGCTATGCGCACCAAATTTTGATATGCGCTTCCTAGAAAGGCCTAGATACACATGGAATAGCTAACTCAAAATTCGCGGAAATTCCCAAACGTCCGGTTTTCGCTTGGAGCCTCACAAATGACTAAGTTCTTTATCTGTACTGCGAGAAAACTTTGTTTATCACAAACAATGTTTTTCACCTCAAGACAATGTTATAAGTGTTGAAAAAAGTAACTTTTCAAAAGAGTGTTTTTTTTTGTTTTAAAAAAAATTTTCAAGCCAAAATAAACATGTTTTGTAAAAAGTGTATTTTTTAGCCACAAAAAATATCCTAAGTCGGTAGTCAGTCAAAAAGACTAAGTTCATTATCTGTACTGTGAGAAAACATTGTTTATTGCAAACAATGTTTTTCACTTCAAGATAATGTTCCAAGTGCTGAAAAAAGTAACTCTACACAAGTTTCTTTTGAATTAAAAAATGTTTTCAACACAAAATAATCTTTTTTTGTAAAAAGTGTATTTTTTAGTCAGAAAATATCCTAAGTCGGTAGTCAGTCAAAAAGAGTAAGTTCGTTATCTGTACTGTGAGAAAACTTTGTTTATCACAATGTTTTTCACCTCAAGATAATGTTCCAAGTGTTGAAAAAAGTAACTTTTCACAAATGTGTTTCTTTTGAGCAAAAAAATGTTTTCAAGGAAAAATAAACGTTTTTTGTCAAAAGTGTATTTTTTAGTCACAGAAAATTTTCTAAATCGATAGTCAGTCAAAAAGGCTAAGTTCTTTATCTGTACTGTGTGAAAAGTTTATTTATCACAATGTTTTTCACCTCAAGATATCGTTCCAAGTGTTGAAAAAAGTAACTATTCACAAAAGTGTTTCTTTTGTGCTAAAAAATGTTTTCAAGGAAAAATAAACTATTTTTGTCAAAAGTGTATTTTTCAGTAACAGAAAAATATCTAAGTCGATAGTCAAAAAGACTAAGTTCTTCTCTATCTGTTCTCTGAGAAAACTTTGTTTATCACAAAAAATGTTGTTCACCTCAAGATAATGTTCCAAGTGTGGAAAAATTAACTATTCACAAAAGATTAAGCAAAGCTCTTTTTAAATGATGCAGCTAAGCAACAGTCAAGCTTACCTTACTCTAGGTCTTGTTGCTTAGTGGAGCTTTTGCTGGTAATAAACGCCTAACATACTGGAGGGTCAAATACGTTAGAATATAGTCGCGCATATAAAGCTTTTTTTTCAGCTAGTCAGCAACGTTTACAAAAGCGATGCTATGGCTATATAGCCTATATAACTATCCCTGCACCTAGGTAGCAAGTTTCAAGCTTATCCTCTGAAAGGTTGTAGAAAAAACCTCGATCTAAAGTCGACCATCGTGATCCCAAAGATCGTTACCGTTAGTCTCCCAACGATGAGTAGCGCCACGCCTTACTAGCACTTCTAAGTCTGACGTGATATTTTAGTAGAGTAGTCCCTTACTTATTGGTATATAAAGTTTAAAGTTGAGCGCTAATATCTTTACTTGCAAAATAGTCGCTAGTGCTGCCTTGACGCGATTTTGCGTCAACCGCGGTTAGAAACACCCACGCGGATGACGCGATTTAGCGTCAACCACAGGTAATCAGTTAAACGACCCTAATGTAAAACTAGAGGCATAGATTAACACGTTGCAAGTTGAAGCGTTCAAATCCAACGTAGCGTTTTTGAGTTAGAAGTGATTGAAGTTTGATAATCTATGCAATGGCAGCAAAAGAAGTGCAGATAACACTATCTCCTGCTGATATACCTGAAGCTGACCTCCCCGAGCCTTTCGATAAGCACACTGTGTCTCAGCTAGGTTGGTGGCTGTTGTGTAGAGGCATCAATGTGCCAAGGTCTTAGAGAAAGCAGCAAGTAATAGACAGGTACGAATGCAATATTTATTGTAGAGTGTGTGTAGTTAAATACACTACAAGTACGAGCTGTAGTTGTATACTTCTGTGTACCCTGCCTGTTTATAGAATACAGCAAGTCAAACATGATGTCATCCCTGTGGTTGATGTGGATGGATCATATGTATACAAGAAATACATCTCTCTTGCTGAAGCTGGACAACAATTTGCTCGACCAGGGCCACCATCTCCTCCTCTTACAGAATGTAAACTAGTCTCTGAAGTTACATGTAAGACATTGGTATTCATATTCCTCTTGTGACCTCAGTTAAACATTAACCCTTTACACCCAGAAATTGAAGGATGTGGCCACGTGATGAATTGCTAAATTAAAATTAATTTTTTTGTACTAGTTGATTGATGTTTATTATGCAGCTCTGGCTGCATACTTACTGTAACAAGGACAGAATAATTTTTTAAAGTACTTATCTATTACCTGTATGACAGGTAATCCTAGCGTGGACATGGTTGATCCTGGAAAAATTTACTCAAAAATTGGAGGGTTCGAAGTTTAATAGATTTCCGAGCGTCTTTGGCTTTCTTACTCTGTGGCTATGAGCAGCATCCAAACTAGGCTCATAAATATATAGACTAACTCTCCCTCTACTACCCCAAGTAGCGCTAAGCTTCTAATCCTAGCAACTACCGAGAAAACGAGCTAAGAAAACTTATAGTCACGATCGCGGAGATCGTGACTTTTTGCACTTTTTGACCTCGTTGAGCCCCACCTATTTATCAGTTCCAACTAAAACTTGGTATTTTACTAGGGTGATACCTTACCTAAATGCACAGCAAGTTTAAAGTTCAATGTTAATTCACTTAGCTGCAGAGCTCACGCTAACGTTGCGATGAAGTCTTTAGACGTCAATCGTATTTCAAATGCAATAATTAAATGATGTCTATAGCCGTCATTCGTAATTAAAGGATTAAAATATCTTACTTCAGTTACGCTAATATTTGTTTTCTTGCTGCTTTTTTTCCCCTTCATTTTATATTCATACTGTAAGTTTGGTATATACTTACCTTGCTGGACACTTGGGCCATTATGGTGACGAGGGTGCTTTTTGGGCACTTGCGCGACGATACACTCATTGGGCTTCTAGGAGATTACAACAAATGGAAGTGAATGTGTTGCACCCAGCTTACTGTCATGTTCGCTGTCAGATGAAGCCTTCTATGAAGCAGGGTTTGTACACTGAGTACATGCTTTGGGGAGAGAAGGAGAACTAGCAACCATTTGCTCAGCTACTTGTAAATGTACTGCAGTGTATGTTCATCATTTTTTTAATATATACATCACACATGTACACTCTCTCTCACACACACACAATCATTGAATTTAATCAAAATTTTTGTGCTTACATGCATCTGGCCTTTTGTCACACATATTTGTTTACTAGTATTTCCTATGATGGGTAAATGAAACCAAATACATGATTGTTTTAAACTTTTCATGGAATTTGGTCATTTCTATGCGTGATCATTCTATTTAATACCCACCTGCTAACATTACTCTCAAGTTTATAACTACTTACTTGCTTTTTGTCTTCTTCTTGAGTTATCTCTTGGCTTTCTTCTTCTTTTGCAGTACTTGGAAGAAATTTTTAGCGAGGCTTCTTTATAGGTAATTACTTGCTTGTTGTCTTCTTCTTGTGTTAGCTTTTGGCTTTCTTCTTTCTTTGCAAGACTTGGAAAAAATTTTTAAGGGGCACTTCATCAGTATGCAAATATTCTACTACAAACCCGTTTCACTACAATGTGCAACATGAATAATTATGACACAGAGAGTATATGGAGTGATTGTAGTACATCATAGCAACATATTCATTGACATTTTTGCATAGTAACTGTATTGAGCGATCGGTTTTTAAAAGCTATATATAACCTAGCTGAATCAAGTTTTGTTTTCCGCATCTACTTATGACGTAATTACAAAAGAAACAATAATCGTCATTTTTACTAGAAAATACATTAAGTCTTTTTTCCAAAATTGGATCACGTATTTTGCCTTGAAAACATTTTCTAGCACAAAAAAAACATTTTTTTTTAAATTTACTTTTTTCGCAACATTCTCTCGATGTAATTAACATCAAGAATTGAAAAACAAATTTTTCATGGTACAGAAAAAGAACTTAGTCTTTTTGAGTGACTATAGACTTATAAAATTTTCTAAGATCATAAAGTACACATTTGACAGAATCACTAAAAATTTATTTTACATCTAGAGAATGTTTTGTTTTAAAAAAACTAAATTATCACAAATGTATAGGTAATGTAAACTATTCAATGTACAAGACATAAATTATCAAGATGGTCACTTTCATATGCTCGTACTTCCAAACAACTGCAACTGGGTCACAATTTATCAAAAACAAAGTTTTCTCATGGAAGAGAAAAAGACTAAGTTCTTTATCTGTACTGTGACAAAACTTTGTTTATCACAAACAATGTTTTTCACCTCAAGAAAATGTTCCAAGTGTTGAAAAAAGTAACTATTCACAAAAGTGTTTCTTTTGTACTAAAAAATGTTTTAAAGGAATAACAAACTTTTTTTGTCAAAAGCGTATTATTTAATCACAGAAAATTTTCTAAGTCAATAATCAGTCAAAAAGATTAAGTTCTTTATCTGTACTGTGAGAAAACTTTGTTTATCACAAACAATGTTTTTCACCTCAAGATAATGTTCCAAGTGTTTGAAAAAGCAACTATTTACAACGCTGTAGCTAGTGTACCGGCACCGGTAGCGTAAATTTAACACTTAAAGTACCGGTTCCAGTTTGCGAAGACAAATATTCCTAGTACCGGTACCGGTACCGAAAATTTAACCCTTTAAGAACCGGGATAGACCATCCACGTGCAAATATCATGGAGATAGGTGGACGTGAGCAGGGATGAAGTTACCTTTTGTGTGGGAGATCTATTCTCAACATTTCAGGAATTGGATACAAAAGTAAAAGCTAATTCGTTCAATTTTGGAAGAGAGATGCTAGAATGATCGAGGCAGCAAAGAAGCGTCTCAACAAATTTCTTAAGCCAGAGCTGAAATATTATGAGATTAAGCTGTGTTGTATACATGGTGCACAGAGATTTAAATCCAAGGGCAAAGGATCAAGGCGCACATCGTAAGCCAGTTTGCTTACTAAGACTGAGTTTGATTTACACAACATCACACATTATACTGTATCAGGACTTTTAAACAGGACTGTCCAGCTCACGTCTCTCTAAGGGTTGATGATAATGGAACTGCACTACTTATACGAAGTGTCTGTTTTGAGCACTGTCACAATTTGTCCCAGGTAATGATTATAAACGTGTTCAGTGTTTTTGTCTGCTGAAGTTTTGATGTGAACGGTACATACATGTACTTATGTATTGATTAGGAACTCTTCAAGCTCCTCCCTCAACAACGCAAGCTTTCTGCAGAAACCAAAGCAAAAGCCTCATCATTGTTAGAGATGAAAGCTAACAAAAATATGGTTCAGCAGCAGCTCTCTCTAGAAACTGGCAATGTAATTTTGCTAAAGGACCTCTCTACAGCTAACAAGCAAGGAAAGAGTATAAATGATTTGGACGCTACTGTGCAAACTTTATTGGATAAATATGGTGAGTTTTCAGACTTCTTATCACCACTGTGTCTTTGAAAAGAGTTTCTCTATAATGAGACATAGGAATGGCCAAATCGTAAAAAGAAGGCAAACAAGATAGAATAGCTGTTTGAGTGTGTGCAGAATCATTCCTGTGTGGGCTGCATGTAGTACTCTCTTTCCATGTTGAGTCCCTCATGTTGCCCATAGGAATAATTCTTTACACTCAAACAGCCATTCCATCTTGTTTGCCTTCTTTTTACGATTTGGCCATTCCTATGTCTTCTAGATCTTTCTAGATCTTTCTTGAGTGCTGAAGAGATTGCAGCAAGAGTACTGGAAGGGGAAGATGAAGTTTTTGAAGATGCTCTTGAGAATGGCTTTGAAGATACTCTTGAGAATGCAGGGACTCTCAATAACTTCGAATAACTTAGCTCCTCTTGATCTAGATGAAGATATTTTCCCTGGAAATGATGATGAATGTGGCTACTATGAAGAAGAATTGGGTGATAAGATCAATGGTGATAGAGATGATAACCTGGAAAATGATCAAGATGATAGCCTGGAAAGTAACCAAGACGACCTAGAACAGATTGATGAAACAAGGTAATATTTTGTATGAAAAAATCACTACACATCACAGCTAGCACACACACAGATACAGTTGTGTGTGTTTGTGTGTGTGTGTGTGTGTGTGTGTGTGTGAGAGAGAGAGAGAGATAGAGAGAGCATGCATGTGTGGCATATTATATTTGTGCGTGAGTGAGAGAGTGAGAGAGTGAGAGAGAGAGAGAGCATGCACGTGAGTATATTATATTATGTACAGTTGCATACGTTGCCTAGGAAAAGAATGCAATTAGATGATCAATAACTACCTAAATGGGCACACACATACATAGCTGTGTGTGTGTGTGTGTGTGAGAGAGAGAGAGAGAGAGAGAGAGCATGCATGTGAATATATTTTATACAGTTGCATACATTGCCTAGGAAAAGAATGCAATTATATGATCAATAATTATTTCAATGGGCATATAAAATAAATAAAATATCAACTTTGAATGTTCCACAACTTCACACATGTACATATATACAGTGTAAGTGATGTCAACTGGACTTCAACACTATCTGCCACTGAAACCCAACCATTCACAAAACCTGTTGGCCCGACAGTTTCCCATCCCTTGTTCAATACTGGAAACCTTTCATCTTTTGTTCACTACATCACTGCTAAAGTACATAATAGAGCAGACAAACTTGTACAATTTACAGTGCATGGGGGATGAGATGTATGAACCTTGGACAAAGGTGACAGTGGAAGAAATGAGTGCATTTTTTGGCTTTATGATTCTTATGGGTCTAGTACGTCTACCAGCTCTAACTGATTACTGGAGTAAGGTACGGTACGGACCGATTGCTGACAGAATCTCACGAGATTGATTTATGGAAATAAATCGATACCTACACTTTGCGGACAATTTTTTACTTGCACAGCCAGGATCACCCGATTACAATAAGATAGGCAAAGTACAGCCCATAATTGACTCACTTCGTGATCGATTTAGAGCTATGTACAACACGCACCGTGAAGTATCAGTAGATGAAGCAATGATACCATTCAAAAGAAGGTCATCACTGAAACAATACTTGCTTAAGAAGCCTGTAAAGAGAGGTATCAAGGTGTGGATGCTAGCTGATGCTATAAATGGCTTTGTTACGTCATTTGAGGTCTATCTTTATGAATAGTTACTTTTTTCAACACTTGAAACATTATCTTGACATGAAAAATATTGTGATAAACAAAGTTTTCTCACAGTACAGATAAAAAACTTAGTCTTTTTGACTGACAATTGACTTAGAAAATTTTCTGTGACTGAATAATACACTTTTGGCAAAAAACGTTTATTTTGTCTTCAAAACATTTTTTACCACAAAAGAAAAACTTTTGTGAATAGGTACTTTTTTCAACACTTGGAACATTATCTTGAGGTGAAAAACATTGTTTGTGATAAACAAAATTTTCTCACAGTACAGATAAAGAACTTAGTCTCTTTGACTGACTATCGACTTAGAAAATTTTCTGTGACTAAAAAATACACTTTTGACAAAAAAAAACTGACTATCAACTTAGAAAATTTTCTGTGACAAAAGAATACACTTTTGACAAAAAACGTTTCTTTTGCCTGGAAAACATTTTTTAGCAAAAAAGAAACACTTTTGTGAAGAGATACTTTTTTCAACACTTGGAACATTATCTCAAAGATAAAAACATTGTTTGCGATAAACAAAGTTTTCTCACATTACAGATAAAGAACTTAGTTTTTTGAATGACTATCGACGTAGAACATTTTTTGTGACTATAAAATACACTTTTGACAAAAAAAGTTTATTTTACCTTGAATACATTTTTAGCACAAAAGAAAAACTTTTGTGAATGGTAACTTTTTCACTTTTTATATTTTGTCTTGAAAACTCTTTTCGCACAAAAGAAACACTTTAATGAATAGTTACTTTTTTCTACCTTTGGAACATTATCTTGAAGAGAAAAACATTTTGATAAACAAAGTTTTCTCACAGTACAGATAAAGAACGTAGTCACTTTGACTGACTAACGACTTAAAAAATTTTCTGTGACTAAAAAATACACTTTTAACAAAAAAACCGACTATCAACTTAGAAAATTTTATGTGTCAAAAGAATACGCTTTTGACAAAAAACGTTTCTTTTGCCTGAAAAACATGTTTTAGCAGAAAAGAAAGTATCTTTTGTGAATAGATACTTTTTTCAACACTTGGAACATTATCTTGAAGATAAAAACATTGTTTGCGATTTCTCACATTACAGATAAAGAACTTAGTTTTTTGAATGACTATCAACTTAGAACATTTTTTGTGACTATAAAATACACTTTTGACAAAAAAAGTTTATTTTACCTTGAATACATTTTTTACCGCAAAAGAAAAACTTTTGTGAATAGGTACTTTTTTCAACACTTGGAACAATATCTTGAGGTGGGAAACATTGTTTGTGATAAGCAAAATTTTCTCACAGTAGAGATAAAGAACTTAGTCGTTTGAATGACTATCGACTTAGAAAATTTTTTGTGACTAAAAAATACACTTTTGACAAAAAATGTTTATTTTGTCTTGAAAACATTTTTAGCACAAAAGAAACACTTTTATGAATAGTTACTTTTTCAACACTTGGAACATTATCTTGAGGTGAAAAAAATTGCGATAAACAAAGTCTTCTCACAGTACACATAAAGAACTTACTCTTTTTGAATGACTATAGACTTAGAAAATTTTTGTGACTAAAAAATACACTTTTGAAAAAAAATGTTTATTTTCCCCTGAAAATATTTTTTAGCACAAAGGAAAAACTTTTGAGAATAGTTACTTTTTTCAACACTCCCCCAGTACAGATAAACAACTTAGTCTTTTTGACTAGCTACTAAGAAAATTTTCTCTGACTAAAATATTCACTTTTGACAAAAAACGTGAATTTTTCCTTAAAAACATTTTTTAGCAAAAAAAACCCACTTTTGTGAATAGTTACTTTTCTTCAACACTTGGAACATTATTTTGAAGTTAAAAACATTGTTTTTGATAAACAAAGTTTTCTCACAGTACAGATAAAGAACTTAGTCTTTTTGACTGACTATCGACTTAGATAATTTTTTGTGACTAAAAAATACACTTTTGACAAAAAACGTGAATTTTCCCTTTAAAACATTTGTTAGCACAAAAGAAAAACTTTTGTGAATTGTAACTTTTTTTTACACTTGGAAGATTATCTTGATATGAAAAATATGGTTTGCGATAAATAAAAGTTTTCCCCAGTACACATAAAATACTTAATCTTTTTGACTGACTATCGACTTAGAAAATTTCGAATTTTCTGTAACCTAAAAATACACTAGCAATAAAAAAAGTTTATATTACCTTGAAAACATTTTTTAGCACAAAAGAAACACTTTTATGAATACTTACTTTTTTCAACACTTGGAACATTATCTTGAGATGAAAATTATTGTGATAAACAAAGTTTTCTCACAGTACAGATAAAGATCTTAGTCTTTTTGACTGACTATCGACTTAGAAAAATTTCTGTGACTAAAAAATACACTTTTGACAAAAAAACGTTTATGTTGCCCTGAATACATTTTTTAGGACAAAAAAAAACTTTTGAGAATAGTTACTTTATTCAACAGAATAACAGAGCACAAGTAAGCAGTGAGATGATTCGATGAAAAGAACGGCATAGCAGTCCATGTGCAGAAGAATGACCACCGGATTGATTGGGATGCAGCCAACGTGGTTGTTCAAGAACAGACCTACTGGAGAAGGAGAATACACGAGGCCATCTCAATACAGTCCAGATACAACACAATGAACTTAGACTGTGGCCTGAGACTCAACAGCTCCTGGCTCCCATCGCTAGGACTACCATCCTGAATCTGGACCTACCTATTCAATATTATACTCCACCCCCTTCCGGTACTCTCCAATTACCAGGAACTGTACCACACTATTTAATTCGCTGTATCATGATCCATTTTTCAGTTGTGTAAATAGCTGACGAAGACTCATTGGCCGAAACGTCCTATTATTGTTTGTTTGTGCTGCTATTCCAAGTACGGTAGTACTGGGTACACAGGAATGGCACGGATGGCCCATTAGCACAATACAAATATTCACGCGAATAACTCTGCAAAAACTGAGCGCTTAGCNGGAGAGAGAGAGAGAGAGAGAGAGACAAAGCAGCATCGTGTGAGAGAGAGCAGCATTGACAGAGCTAGAGAGAGAGAAAGAGCATGAGAAAGAGAGAGAGATTGGGTGAAAAATGAAAAGTGAAAATAATAAAAAAAAGGAAGGAATTTTACACTGATCTTATACGAGCCTCTGCTAAGGGAAATTCTTGTCAATTCATTTTATTGGATAAAATTGATCATACAGAATAAAATTTTAATCTTTATATATATATAAATGCTTATAGTTCAAGTAGCTCCAGTATATGCCCGGTCATCAGGGAAGTACCCAAATCAATCATCGCATTACCACCAGTTTCAGTCCCTTTGAACTTCCAACCAGTGCGTGGTAACCTATGGACATAAGCTGTGTAATAAAAATAGTACATGTTTTCTACCCTATGTAGGAGTCTGGGTAGTCCAGGGATGAAGCATCATTCTTCTGTATCTCCAAGTATGAAAAGCTAGCCACGTGACTCAATTTATCTACTTTGTATGGCATATTATCAAAACATAAAAGTGTGAAGATATGATATACACAGTTTTGGAGCAATGATAAGATGTGGCTACCTGTCCTATTAATGAGGAACGTGAGGATGCATGGAATACAACCATCAAAGCTTGAGATACACACTATCATCTATACTGTTTACTCCTAACCGTCTCTGTGCATGACCTTGGAAATGAACAAAGCTAGAGAAATGCTTGATAAAGATTGCATGATCAAATAATGTATGTATTTTGAAAAAAAAAAGTTTAAATCAATTATATCTATTTGGAATCCGACCATATTATTATTATATTGTTTGCAGTATTTTATTCTTGTAAAATACCACTGTTCAGGATTATAATAGCATGTTAAAATAATATTATTTATATATATGATCATGATTACATGCATGCAGTATAGGGAGATGGTTGTTTAGTTGGATATAGTGAAGTGACTTACAATGTGAACGCTTGTATAATATCTGGTGGTAATTGTAGTGATGCATGGTCTCTTAACATGGTATATATACAAGATATGCATGCATGATACACGGCATAATAATTAAGATGAGTTGGATTTCTGGGAATCGGGAGTAAACAAGATAAGACGATCTTCTTCTTCGGAGCTCGATGCTAGGCTTAGATCAGATGTCGATGGAGACAATGATGAATCGTATCTGTTTTGATCGATCTTTAAGTACTTTAGCGTTTCTCTCTGTTCATTTCCAAGATCACTAAATGGTCTCTTCTTGAACGTCAGAGTCTTTCTTACACTTCCTTTCTTCTGAATCTCCTCAACTGTCCCGAAACCTGCTTCAGAAACATCCTGCATAAATTGCTTGCACTGCTCTACAGGATATTTGTTCTTTGAATTAAGAGGAGAGGGTGTAGGTGGCATCAGTCGGAACTGGGATACTACACTAGCTTGTATTTCTTGGCTATTAAAGGTCAGAAATTTTGTTAAATGTTTTGGATTGGTATCTAAATTTTTCTTCCCAGTGTTGATAGTCGGGTTTTGAGATGGAGCTGAAATGATAATTTCTGGTCTCATTAAAGCAAATTTTTGGTCGATTATGTATTGAATGATCTCTTCGGCCTGATTTACAGAATTGACTAAGATTGTGGCACTCCATTCGTGGTTTGTTGGCAAAATTGCACTCAGTGTGGCTTGTTCCAATGAATGGACTACCATGGCAATACGAGCCAACTGACCTTTTGCCTTGCTCAACACACCTCTTCTGTCTTCGTCATCAGCAATACTGAGCTTTTGTACACATAGGCGATCGTGTGCCTTTACAAATGCATTTTGGGCATCTCTGTCAAAGGTGTAGATAATCATATCTTCATGAGCTTGCTTTAGAACATGAAAAATGTCCGTCAAGTTCGGTACGGTACAATCCATCGGAACTTTTAAATCGGAGTACATGTACTCAACCTCTTTTGGGCAAATGTAAAATTGGCGATCATTGAACGCATCTGGGTCTTGACCATCAAGCATGTTGATGATAAATGCTGGTTGGATGAAACCACACATGTTAAAAGCTGTATGTGGCATTTTAACAGTGGCCTGTTCCCTATTCTTGAAGTTTCTCGACCAAGATCCTCCATTGTAGAGATCAAGTAAAGTTGAACGATCCAACCGTGATCCAGAATGCTTGTAAGCATCCAGCTGGCCATACATGACAGACATCTCATCATACATGGCCAACACTTGTGAATTATTGTTCAACATTGTATGATGAAGTGCTTCCATTGAAAACTGCTGAACAACAAGCTGTGGTGGTTCGCTGTAATCATCCTTCTTTGTACGGTCTGCTGCATCTTTTTTTGCTTTCCATTTCTGAACTTCTTCTTTCTCAACAGCCTGCATTAATTGTTACAAGCACAATGCTCATGATTTGAAGACATGCATGTAGAATACATGCATATGATAGTATAGCTTAATTGTACAGAATGTATGCATGCATAAATTATATCAAAGCTCTAAGTAGAAACACCATACAGGCATCACAAAAGTTAATATGCATGGCTGGTCAGTCACACCATAACTGAAACTTTATATAGCCTTATAGGCTAACCCTTGGGCTATATTTTATTGATGAAAATATATAAATCTTACTTCACTTTTTGTATGAAATAAATTGTACTTACCTCCACAGCATTAAGCAAACGTTTCATAGCAGCTGTCTTCTTTTCACCTTTTCGTGCTGCAATTACGTTCCACAGAATAGCAGGTTCTGTCCATTCGTCATTGACATGCATGCATGCATTTACACCCATAAATGATGCAGTAACTGTCAAAAGAGGAAAGAAAATATACTCCTTTGGAGCTCCAACAGCATCAGCGTGAGCCTGAATTGTTTTCAAGACATTTTCACCACAAGCAGATTGCCAGTTTAATGAAACTGATTGAGCTTTCAGTATTCTAGCCTTTGTGTCTGCGTTGAGAGCACTGGAATAGGCATGAAACGCCATCATAGACTTTCTGCACGCGTATACACAACTATCGATCCACTCGTAGGTTGCTTAGTGATAGTGCCTTAGCAATAGTTGTCAACGTTACGTGTGCGCATGCGCATGCGCATGGTATTTAAGACAGGAAGTAATCCTTAGCAACAACTTTGGAGAGCTATAGAGAATACGAGAAGAAATTCAGTGCTGACAGTTTGTGTAGCAGCTAGGTAATAGAATGGCCAAAATATTAGAATTATCTCAAAAGCAGAGAAAAAGGCAACAACAATTACCACATGGGGTATCAAAACGAGTTGCAGTTACTGGTATTTCAGCTACTTACAAACAACTTGGAGTTCTGAGCTATGCATCACAACTTATTCCTCCAAGAACACCAAAGCGTTGGGACTTAATATCCACTATTATTTCAGATGTTACAAACAATGGAGAAGAAGACAAATCGCCTACTATTCACATTCCATTTCACCCGGAAGTAAATCAGCAACAAGGAACTTCAACGATGGCCACTCCAAGTCCTATCGCAATGCTCACAAGAAAGTTTGACCAATCAGCAGAACAGTCAAAGCAAATATCCCAAATCTTACAGACATCATTTGCTGGAACACTTTCTTTTTCTGCTGCAGAGAGAGTTAACACTCTCCTTTGTACATACGCAGACAAAACAGCTCTTAAGAGTAAAGTACTACTTCCACCCGTTGATGAATGCTGTGGAACACCTCTTATCATAAGAAGCAGGCCATCATTTCCATTGGTATACACTACTGAAGGCACACATGTTGCAGCACTATTCAGTGGTGAATGCAGGAGTGCTTCATGTAACAAGAAATACCACCTAAGTTACTATCAGGAAGGCGATGTAATTCATTACTATGATCTCGAACGAAAGCAATACTTTCAACTAACTTCACAAACTGTTTTTGAAGTAGCTCTACTTGAAGATGTCACTAACAATATCTCCATTAGTGCTTCGTCATTTGAATCTAGAGCAGATGTTTACAATGAAAATTTCAGAGAAAGAGATCAAGATAGACTAGACAGTCTAAAGAACTTTGGACGTAGTGCTACTGACCATGACCATCCTTGGAAACTCACAGAGAAACGCATTGAAGATGCCTGGTTTTTGTACACACTGGTGAAATTTTTTGCTAGTAGGAAGAAGCTTCATTTTGTGAATTTCAACACAGAACATTCACCTTCTCAAAGAAAAGATATTGAGTTTCTTTGTGGTTTAGCTTTTGAAACCATTAATGAAACAACAAATCCTTGGATTCATCACAAATGTCAAATGAGAGGATGTGAAGAAGGTACCAACATGCATGTACATTTAAATTTAATGGTTAAAATTTTGTATACAATACGACTCTAGTATAATGTCATTGCATGAGTGTAATATATACTTGATAGGTATATACATGCATGCAACCGGTATACTATGCACGTATGTAAACTTTAAGTAGCAAAAAAGCTTTTCATGCAGATAAATTAATTTGACTTAGGCCTATTATTTCCTGTGTCTCAGGCTCTTGACTTATAACTATAATTGCTTGTCAATTATAATATTGAATGTGTTGCAGGTTACTGTTCTTTAGATGGTCTAGAGAAGGTTACAAGGCCAATGTGTGCTCTAAACAAACAGAAAGTTGTTGCTGGTCAAGATTCTGAAACCAAAATATTGAATATCATGCAATGTTGTCCTGAGTCACCAATACTAGGTGGAAAGTACAAGACTCCATCAAAGTTTTGCTATGAGCACTCTCAGACTGCTGCAAAATCTAGTAACAGTGACAGTGACTTTACAGAATCACAGAAATCGTCATGTAAAATACCACAACTCAAATATTTTGAAAGTAAGGCTGCTGAAGAAGTGGCACTACCTGATAATGATGATGAGACTCTTGTGAGTGGCTGTAAGAAATACAAGAACATCAATAGATTTTACGACCGAACTGCTGGCATTATGGCTCTTGTTAGACCATGTGGAATCATTGTAAACTTTATGGAGATGTTTACCTGTGAATCGCCAACTCAAGCGTACATTTTCATGTACACAACATTTGGAAGAAATCTAGAGGATTTGCAAAGAATCAAATTCCTTGGCTATGACAGAACCTGTGATCTCCACCCATTCCTGAAGAATTTAGAGAAAAAAGGATCCCTTGGTGCGAAAATTCTACTCGAGAATTGCAAGTTCATGGTCGATTTATGGCACTGTGAAAAACATTCCGAAGCAACATGCATGCCACCACAGAATCCTAAGTGCAAGTATCATCCTCACCTAGCCAGATTTTCAGCTGTCCATGGTGTAAACACAGAATGTGCCGAACAGGCATTCAAATGGTTAGGAAAATTCAAACATATTACTCGTAAAATGACACGACAACGTTTCTCTTTCTTTTTATGGAAAATGATAGATCTCCATAATGAGAGAGTAAATCGAAAGTTGAATAAAAATGTGTAAACAATATTATTATCAAGTATACATTTCTATTGCCATAATTATTCTGTATGAAAAACATGACTGTCATGTTTTTCCTCTCCTATTTGTGTCTACGTATAGAGGTGACATGAAATAATAAAAATTATTATTCATAGTATTATAGCAAGCATACATGCGAGCTTGACTACAAACTCAAAAGAGAAAAGAAAGCAGCACAAATTCTTAGGGTTATACAAACATTTTTGAACGTACATTATACAGTATTACTGATGGACAGAGCTTGAAGGTTTAAAAAATATTACAGAGAATATTTTTGATAACACTTTAGTAGGCATGCATGCATGTTCCAATTATAATTAGTTTAAATATATAATAGTTAGAGGACGAGTCCAAGGTCTCTATGCTATTTACAGGCCTGAAGGCCCGAGGCTGTAGCGTCCCGAGCGTAGCGAGGGCGCTAGAGGTGAGACCATTGGACGAGGCCTCTAACTGGTTTAGAATATAGGCCTAACGGCCCTAGCAACAAAACAGAACAAGAAATTCTATTGGATAGCCACAAAAATCCGAGCGACTATTATCTAGCTACCATAGATACGTACAGTTGAAAATTAATCTTGGTTCCAAGTTCGCTCTTTGTCAAGCTAGTTGCAATTACGTAGACTTAAAAGATTCATTTTTGCATCAAGCTATGGACTGTCCTCCGTAGATATACTCGAGCTACTTACGGTGAGTCTTCAAGCCTTCTTTTCTTCTTGTTGCCAAGCTGACCCAGGTGGGAGTGGTTTGGAAATGAGTTCAGAGGTTAAACTAAAGCGCAGCGCTATAGCCTAGCTGACCTGCTAGCGCTTGAACAAGCTGGAGAGTTTTTCAAGAAAACAAAAGAAGACACTGGTACGTAGTATTATAATCGTTTGAATATAATATAGTTTACCTCGGGCACTTAGAAGACCTGCAGGTCTGTATTGAGCTTTGTAGGTCTCTAAGCTCAATAGAGACCTGTGATTGACGAATCAGATTACAGTATTTGTGACAACTATATTCTAAAACTTTATAGTGAGTGTAAAATTGACAGATATGGAAAAACTTTGACTGTGAGAGAAAAATAAAAAATCAATTTTCAACTAGGCAAGTGAGATTTGGATAAAGTTAGCATATATATAAACTACTCCGGGCCCGGAATATAAGTCTTATAGGAACAAATCTCTCAGTATGTATATAGTCATGCTATCTTGGACACAGCACTAATCAACAACTAGACCTATAGAATGAACATGCACATGTTTCTAGTCATATTCCTACCCCGAGTCCAATTACTGCCTTCATGCACATATACTTGGTCGCAGCCAGCCCTTGTCCAGCCTCAGGCCCCAGTCATAGTCCAACTCCTAGACCTAGCTTATGTCCTGGCCCCAGCCCTAGTCCAACCCCTAGACCTAGCTCAGTATGTCCTGGCCCCAGCCCTAGTCCAACCCCTAGACCTAGCTCAGTATGTCCTGGCCCTAGCCCTAGTCCAACCCCTAGACCTAGCTCAGTATGTCCTGGCCCCAGCCCTAGTCCAACCCCTAGACCTAGCTTATGTCCTGCCCCCAGCCCTATAGTCCAACCCCTATAGACCTATAGCTTATGTCCTGGCCCCAGTCATAGTCCAACCCCTAGACCTAGCTTATGTCCTGGCCCCAGCCCTAGTCCAAACCCTAGACCTAGCTCAGTATGTCCTGGCCCCAGCCCTAGTCCAACCCCTAGACCTAGCTCAGTATGTCCTGGCCCCAGCCCTAGTCCAACCCCTAGACCTAGCTTAAGTCCTGGCCCAACGCCTACGGAACTATAGCTTATGTCCTGGACCCAGTCCTAGTCCAACCCCTTGACCTAGCTTATGTCCTAGCCATATGCATATATTCCAAACGGTTACCCCTACGACCTATATAGCTCATATCCTGGCCCCAGTGCTTGTCCAAACCCTAGATCTAGCTTACATTTTCTTCTCACAGCCCTAGTCCAACTCTTACGCCTAGCTTAGGTCTTGTTCCTAGCCCTACCCATTTATCATTTTATAAAAAAGATTGTTGGTCAACTGGCCATGGCTGCATGTGTAACTTCGGATATGGTTTTTATGATTATACATTTTACTTATCTTGCAAGATGTGGCAGACATTTACTGCAATTACATCAATCACTCAGTTGATCATAGTAACATAGGCTATTGATCTGAGAAGATGAAAAAAGTATGTAAGCTCATGTAATCTCATGTATAAAAATACAATGTCTGTATATTTTTTGTATGGGGGATACGCGTAACTTTTGAATGGAAGGGGTAGCACTTTTTAAAAAGCACCAAACGAATCTACGTGAAACTTGCAATCGAATGGTATCTAAAATAGCGCAATTTATAGATGGCCAAGTTATGAAGAAATTTTGAAGGCTCAAGTGAACATTAATAGACTTTAGTATTTGCAATGTATTTGCTAGATAAGTTTATATAATAGGTATGTTTTTAAGCTCATGTATACCAGCCCTATTGCNCCTAGTCCAAACCCTAGACCTAGCTCAGTATGTCCTGGCCCCAGCCCTAGTCCAACCCCTAGACCTAGCTCAGTATGTCCTGGCCCCAGCCCTAGTCCAACCCCTAGACCTAGCTTAAGTCCTGGCCCAACGCCTACGGAACTATAGCTTATGTCCTGGACCCAGTCCTAGTCCAACCCCTTGACCTAGCTTATGTCCTAGCCATATGCATATATTCCAAACGGTTACCCCTACGACCTATATAGCTCATATCCTGGCCCCAGTGCTTGTCCAAACCCTAGATCTAGCTTACATTTTCTTCTCACAGCCCTAGTCCAACTCTTACGCCTAGCTTAGGTCTTGTTCCTAGCCCTACCCATTTATCATTTTATAAAAAAGATTGTTGGTCAACTGGCCATGGCTGCATGTGTAACTTCGGATATGGTTTTTATGATTATACATTTTACTTATCTTGCAAGATGTGGCAGACATTTACTGCAATTACATCAATCACTCAGTTGATCATAGTAACATAGGCTATTGATCTGAGAAGATGAAAAAAGTATGTAAGCTCATGTAATCTCATGTATAAAAATACAATGTCTGTATATTTTTTGTATGGGGGATACGCGTAACTTTTGAATGGAAGGGGTAGCACTTTTTAAAAAGCACCAAACGAATCTACGTGAAACTTGCAATCGAATGGTATCTAAAATAGCGCAATTTATAGATGGCCAAGTTATGAAGAAATTTTGAAGGCTCAAGTGAACATTAATAGACTTTAGTATTTGCAATGTATTTGCTAGATAAGTTTATATAATAGGTATGTTTTTAAGCTCATGTATACCAGCCCTATTGCAACCCTTAGACTTAGGTTATGTCCTCTATATTATTAAATAGAGTTAATTTATGTACCTGTTACTTTCCTGCATTTCTAGCTCTGATGATTTGACACTTAGTCTCACGTTTGACCTTTTAATCAGTGTACTCCCTTAATAAAGCCTAAGGTCGATGACATCATAATATTGCATAATTGCAAAATAGCAAAATAGTAAAATAGCAAAATAATAAAATAGCAAAATAGCAAAATAGCAAAATAGTAAAATAGCAAAATAGCAAAATAGCAAAATAGCAAAATTGCTATTTTTTAAAAAAAATTATCTATCATACTGCCCATAGAGTATTAGCATATTCATGTTGCTAATAGAGTTAATAGCACAATATCATTTTGATAGCGTTCATTTTAGCAAAATGCTAAAAGCCATTTCTGCACCTTAATGCACACACTGTGCTGAACTCCAATTCTGTTGTATTATTACCTGTTCTGAGTGTCTCTCTGTTGTACTATATAAGTTTCACAGTTTCCCCTACAGCAGTTTCTGTTTTACAAAGCTATAAGCACGAATAGAACGCTAAGAACACGCGCGCTTGAAATTCAGAGGCTTTCTTAGATTCTCTACGCGTTTTTTAATTTATGCGTTATACGTAGATTACGTAATTGAATCACTTCCGGTAGTGTAGGCGAATTGACACGTAGGCGAAATGCGTGTAGGCGAAACGTTACGAAAGAATCGCGGTATGTGCAGGATCGCTGACCATGTCACGTGACCCCTTTTGACCTTCGACCCATATAATTTTTAACATAAACGTGGTGCACAAATGTAAAGTAGTCAGTCTGGCACATGCAGACCCTTTACACGCGTGTATACACTGTATAGGGTCTGGATACGCCAGACTAAAGGTAAGGTAGCTAGTATAATATATCTCTGCAGTCAATGTAGGGACAATTGACAACACTTGAATAAATCTATTATTATTTAATATCTATGATGATATACTATAACATAGAATAATATATCAATAGCATGACAAATCAAAGGAACACAAATTAATTATTTTTGGTTCAGCTGTCCCCAATGCACAGCAACATTTTCATTTTAGCAGGGTCCGAGGCTCAACCACCACTTGAAGTCTGTACACAACTTGAAGAATCTCTAACACGCTTACGGCTTCACTCTGCAACGAAAGGGAGAGTTGAGTGAAGAATACCATTCAAACAGCTATGATAGATGCCTATATATACTTTCTTGTGCACAAAACAATATTAGTGTGTGGGTGTGTTTGCATGTGTGCAAGTGTCACCAGGCACTAACTTGTATGCTAGACGACTTACACACTTCGTAGAGCAGTGATGATACATGAGAAGAAACTGACAAAGTTTAGCTGCCCTGAACTTGACATGACCCCTTCACTCAGTAGCCCCTTGAATACCGGCACTCAACTTACACTGCAATAAGCTTGACTTGGGTAGTGATATGCCTAAATACTTACCCTGTGCATCCAATTTTGTCCCGAGGTGGACCCTTCAGATGAGAATTTACAGGCTAGTACCATCAACACTTTGAGCTATAGTATTGTACAGTGGTCACTGGTGATGACAGCCTAACAACTACTAGCAGAGTGTCCAAAGCCTACTATCACGGGCTCCTACATTGACTGCAGAGATACTATTATAGAGTATTGTTAAACTTATGTAAAACACCTCACCTTTGTGCACGTTGTTTGTTTATGTCTAAAATTGTATGGGTCAAAGGTCAAAATGGTGTCACGTGACATGGTCAGCGATCCTGCACATACCGCGATTCGTTACGAAACCCAAACTACACGAACAAATTCAACGCATCCAGAAAACACATTAGACTAAACTAAATGCTTCATATTTCAGAATAACAGTGGCTTAGTATTTAGTAGTGTACGCTAAGCCTAAACAATCGACAGAAAGTACAAAACTCTCTTATAGATGAGACAGATGCTTAAACTTGACTTAGTTTCATCTTTTGTCCGAGTCTGTCAGTCTTCTTGCGTGTAGTTCAAGGTTCAACTTAATTGCTTTTCCAAACCCAACCCACTCGTTACCCATTACTGAGCAGTAATTTCTTACTGTATATACTGCATTGCTGCAATGTTATATTGTAGCTTGTATAAAACTTTTCTTTCCCTTGGAAACAACATTCAAATTAGCCAGTCATCTTCATCTTTGAAACAAAATTAATGCGAATCAGATAGAAACAATATGCAAATTAGTTGAGCAAAGCTGCATTCTTATTGGTCATTGTACTAACTTGATAGGGAGTTGTGGACCATAACCACCCTAATAGTTTGCCAGAGGGAAGGAGTTATGAGCAGTAACCACCACTCTCATACACAGCCAAAAATTTCGAGTACTGATTCAACCCTGAATGCCTTTTGGGGACAGTTTGATATCGATTTACTACACTTGTATAATGTTACAACTACATGTACATACAGAAATGATGAGGCAATAATCTCTTAGTACACTCTACATCTCCGAAGATTCACTGCAGCTGCTCATCATCCTGTTAATGTTGTGATTATAATAGCACGTAGTAAGAGGTCAATACTCACATATTTTGTCCCAGGCCACCCTAATGTACAAGTCATGTTGCGATGACAGCACCTAATTGGCCCAAGAGTGGAAAGAGAAAGCTTCAAACCTGAGTTCCAATTCGTAAACTACTTTAAAATTCAACAAACTTTGTTGAATTGCCAACTGTAAAATTATATGCTGTATAAAATATATATTTTTTAATTGTGTATTTTTGTCTTCAACCGAAACAGTAATATAACCAAAAAACTGATACAATACTGATACTACAACAGTGCTAATCAATTTACGCATTATTGATCACGAAACAGTACTGAGTGTTCCATCATTGAAACGGGTGCTGCAAGCGCTGCCCCAAGTGTATGAAACGATAAAAAATTCGTACCCTGATTCAGTACTGTTATCATTCCTGTTTCAGGACCAAATTTTCTTAAAATTTTTGGCTGTGTAATTAGTGCTAGCTCAGCAATCAACCTGACTGCCTCCTCTGAGGCACAGTCTAAGCTTTTGCCAGACCCTTTCTTGTCCCTTCTTTCTTCCTGTCCAGTATAATAAAATTTTAGGGATCCCGTTTTTTTTGGAGGACCCCCTATACTATATATCTGGTTCTAGCCCCTAGCCCTAGCCTTAGCCCAAGCCCTCGCTCTAGCCTGTCTAGCCTAATCCCTGGCTGTAGTCTTAGCCTTATCTCTAACTCTGATCCTAGTCTATGAATGGGGTCCCATAGATTTGTATTGGAGGGGTCCCTATTTTGGGGGGTTCCCATTTACACATGACAACGGCCTACTAAAATTGGAAAGGGTCTGGGCTCCAGACTAGAAGTAGATAATTGTAAAAGTGCTAAATTATTATGTTGCGTAATTTTATAGAGCCTACTTACTTGTATAACAGCACGCTTTACCAACCTTTTTTGAAGAGGTCATAATAAATTCAGTTTACTTTTTCTCGAATATTGTCTACAGACAGGCTCAAGAGGCCGTTTCACGGAACTGGGCTGTTGAAAACTCTGGTATTATAGGTAATAGTGGTTTGCCAAAAATGTTTTTACCAAGGCCCATATGTAGGGGCGGATCCGCGGGCACGCCTCCTGCTAGAGCCNAGTTTTGTAGTCTGTGCAATTGTGTGTGTTAAAGTTGGAAAATAAGTTGTTGAGTCTATATTCACTAAATACATTGACAAGTCAGCCAGGGTCATTACATGGCTAAATTGTAAAAACAAGATGGAATAGCTGTTAGAATGTGTAAGGAATTCTTCCTTCTTTTTACAATTTACATTCCTGTGTCTCATTAGATTTCCAATGTTTTTTCTCTTGTGAGACACAGGAATGGCTAAATCATAAAAGAAAGCAAACAAGATGGAATCGCTGTGTGAGTGTGTGCATAATTTGCCTGTATGGGCTGTATATAACACTCTCTTTCAATATTGAGTCTCTCATTTTGCCCACAGGAAGAATTCCTCACATACTCTAACAGCCATTCCATCTTGTTTGATTTCTTTTACAATTTAGCCATTCCAGTGTCACATTACATTTCCAATGTTTTTTTACTAGTTTGTTCTTGAGCATTTTTTCATAATTCTACAAGTCACAATTTTGAGTTTGTGTGTGTATGCTGTGTAGCTGGCCTGCTTGATACTACAGTGAAACACATACATCTCAGTCATTTGGAGGCAGGAGCTGTATCATAAGATTTACTTCCCCTGCTACAAGATGACAAGTGAAAAAAAAAACATTAGAAATGTAATGAGACACAGGAATGGCTACATTGTAAAAAGAAAGCAAGCAAGATGGAGTGGTTGACGTGTGCAAATAATCCTTCTATGGGCTGCATGTAATACTCTTGCTTCCATATTGAGTCCTTCATATTGCCCACAGGAAGAATTCTTTACACACTTTTAACAACAATTTTGTTTGCTTTCTTTACAATTTAGCCATTCCTGTGCATCTTTACATTTCCAATGTTTTTTTTCACTTGTTTGTTCTCATTTTATGACTACTTTTGAATTTGCCCTTGTGCATTACACCACTTGTGCATCCTGCCCAGATCAGAAGTGAATGATAGGCTGCACTGAGCTACGTATATTCCAAATAACGTACCCTTGTCTGTCTGGTAAGGGTCGTCAATTAGAATTGCCAAGTAACTTATGAAGAGTGTAGAAATTAATGGCTGCCACATGGAGAACAGTGGTTCCACCAAGTCTGATGTCATGTGAATTTATTTGCAATCATGACGTCACTAGTGTAGTAAATTTAGCTTAAATTGGTGAATGTAGGTAGCTTTACAAGAGAAGCTCTTGCACTATTTTCAAAGGAATTGAGACAGGGGAAACTGTGTACAGGGTAAGTTGGTACTGTATGTTGTTGTAGTATTTTTAAATGAAATTAAAGCATATACGCTTGTTCTGTGTATTTGTAGACTGATTTAGTGTCTGATGTTGTCAGTCCACTACCAAAGTAGATAAAAGGTTGTGAGCTGGTACCTGTAGGAAGTATGGGAACAAGTCAAAACTTGTACATATTGTGGCATATCTATATGTAGCTCTGTATATTCCAAGTCTGGGTACCTGATGTGTTTCACAAAATTTTTTTCTTTGTTGATGTGTACTGATCAATTTCATGCTGTTCCCTCTTCAGAGCTCCATAAATACAAATCACTGATGCTAATATCGATGAAAATAGTTTTATGATCACTGTCATGTACTATTTCATACATCAGCTCTTTCGCACTACAAAACTTTGTGTTGATAGTATCAAAAGTCGTAATATTTGTTTTCTGCTGAAAACCAATAATACCAAACTCAATAGTTAACCATACTGAAATTTTCAACGGCTGATTTTTCTAGTTAGTTTCAAGAGAACAGAACAAGATTTGTTTAACAGAAACTAGAGTTCTTGTGTTAGTATACATATAGAAAGTGTGTCATAAAGCATGTCATTGAGTAGGATGCAGACATGGCCTGCTAAATTATGAAATTATTTCAAGATAGAGAAGTCAAAACTTCAGTGGTGAGTAACTGAAACAATGTAGTTTGAATATGTTCCATGTTAATTTATAGCTCTAGCTTATTTCTGAAAGAGAGAATTTTGATGTGAATAAGTAATTAGCTAGCACGCTTAGCTCAACATTCTCATTTCCGGGTGAAATTAAATTTGTATGGGCACCACTATTGGACTTCCGGAATTCTGGTGGCACCACTGAGAAGGCGCTCTCACCTTGCACAAAAGCAGATAATACCAAAATTAAGTGAATGAAGATAAAGAAACAAAGTTTATTCATTCAAGAATCAGCTTCTGAAAGTGACCATTCTTTGAGAAATACTGAAATAACATAGAACAAGAAGATGGAGAAATTGGAGGTTTGGCATATTTAAGCCTCGGCGCGTGAGTATCATGTGTAGAGGGTTACGGTAGTCGTTTTGTGTGTCTGTCTGTCTGTCTGTTTGATAAAAAATTATCTGAAAAATGGCAGCTCTAGAGTCAAAATGGAAGGTAATTATGTTCATGATTCAAGATTATCTTGAAATTTGTCGTGTAGAACTTTGCAAGACACTATACTTTTCTGTAGTGCGAGTTTTTTAGAAACATGACTGGATGTGTTCAGTGTTGTGCTTGAGCTGAGCTCAGTTGGACAAGTATAAAGTGACTCAATTGATTTGCAAGCTGAGGCTTATGCACTGTAGGTGCTTTTATTTAGTTTGGTACTTTAATGATGGTTTTAGGTCATGTTTTTAGGCTTGTTAAACAGAGAATGAGTTAAATAGTAGCTTGAGAAGCCTTCTAGTGCCAAGTGCTCAGTTTTTGCAGAGTTATTTGCGCGAATATTGTAATGTGCTAATGGGCCATCCGTGCCATTCCTGTGTACCCAGTACTACCGTACTGGGAATAATCTAAGAAAGTATTCACCTCCTAAGAAGTGGCCAGCTAGCTAAGCTAAGCTGGTAGCCCGTAGTTTGTTCAAGCTATATGACAGCTAGTACACTGATACATAATCATACAGCATTGTTCATAAGGTTCACAAGTACAAAAAACATTAGAAATGTAATGCAAACATAGGAATGGCCAAATCGTAAAAAGTGAGCAAACAAGATAGAAATGGTTGTCAGATTAAGCAAGTTCATTTCACTGTGTCACCTATATATGTTCATATCCCTAGCTCAACGACATTGTAGACACAGGAATGAACTCGCTTAATCTGACAACCATTTCTATCTTGTTTGCTCACTTTTTACGATTTGGCCATTCCTATGTTTGCATTACATTTCTAATGTTTTTTGTACTTGTTTGTTGTATTTTTTTTGAATAATTATTTATAATACCAGTCGAATTTAGTCGTTAGCCTGAGCAGAGAACTTGCAATGCCAACACTGAACCTAGTCTCACGCCCGGCCAGACTACACTGAACCCTACAGTACTGAGTCATGCCTTTCAGACAGCTGAAACTCTGAAATCCCAAGCTGAATGTGATTTATGTCAATTATATGTGTGTCTTGTTAGCTACAGATAACTTCCCTACTGAAGAACTGAACAAAGAGGAGGGCACTGCATGTTTGCAATAGATTCCAAATAACGCGCACTTGGATATGGAAAGGGTCGTTAAGCTAGCTTATGAATAATGCAAATAATGGCCGCCATATGGAGAAGGCGCTTTCGCCTTGTATCTAGTGACTCAATGAGAGACACAAAAAACCGATGGCAAAAGCGATTGAAGACAAAGAAACCAAGTTTGTTCGTTCAAGAATCAGCTTCTAAAAGTGAATGGTCTTTGAGATATGGCGTGAGAAGATAGAAGAAGAATAAGAAGAAGATGGAGAAAATTGGAGGTTTGGCATATTTTAGTTTGGTACTTCAGCGGTGGTTTTAGGCCATGTTTTTGGGCTCATTAGAGAGAGAAAGAGCTAAATAGTAGCTTGAGAAGCCTTTTAGTGTCAAGCGCTCAGTTTTTGCAGAGTTATTCGCGTGAATATTTGTATTGCGCTAATGGGCCATCCGTACCATTCCTATGTACCCAGTACTACCGTACTGGGAATAGTTTGTGACTTAAGCTGCTTCATCACAGAGTTGTGTGGCTGTGTCAGTGTGTGCCTAGATGATTAGTTTTCTTGATACATGCACTCATAGTACTCATAACACTGATATAGCTATGATAGACTCTTTACACAGCATATTTTGTATACAACTTCACAATGAGTGTGCTGAGGCTTATGCAATAACGGTGCCTTCATTACAGTAGGAAATAAAAATTCAAAGTACGTAGCAGTCTAACATAAAACATAATATTATGTATTACATGTCACAACTCGGTCTGAAACAACTAGGCTCTAAGCTACAGTGCAATAACATATGGACACTAATGCTATGGAGGGAGAACTTTTTTTATGTGGTACTGAACCTTTAAAAACCATGCATGATGATATGCGTATTAAATTGCTAACTAAAGTTCCCATTGCAGGGTTGCATGTGCAGATTGTTGTAGTAGTCATTTAGTCTATTTGTCTATTTGTACAATTGAGAAATCACAAGAAAGGAAGTTCTAGCAACAAAACTGATGGTGCAGTTTCTGATGTTCAAAACACTGAAGCACTGCAATTTGCAACTAAATTCTGGTGTATATATGACAGATTTCTGCTCTCATTTACAGTATGCCATTGTACATAATAGAGCAGCCAATTCAAAATAATAACAGACAACTAACCTTTCTCTGTCAAGCTCAAAGTCTGAAATTGTTGTAGGAGATCTTGATTGTCATCATGCCAAGTCTACAAATTAAAGCATAATGAATAATAATACAACCAGTATTATATTAAAGTACATAGCACATAGTTGCTGAATATTAAGTAGTAATACAACATGAAATGGAAACAGTGGTGGATCCAGAGGGTATTCACACCGTTGCATAGAACCCCTCTTTCAGGCCTTGTTTACACAGTAGCGTTTTCAAATGTATTTTTGTTTTCGCTCGGAACACGACTGCATTTTGATTTGCGTTTACACAATTACAAATGGGTTTCCAGTGAACTACGTCATACAGCATCAAGTATAGTGCATACATGATCATTTTTGAATCAGCTAAAATTTCACAGAGACCAGAAAAGACTCACTTTTGAAAGAAGAAAAACTGAACAAAACAATGAAACTATACTATTTAGACCAAACATAGCTGAAACGGAGGTACTAGCTAGCTTTAAAGGCCAAGCATTTTTGTTTCCAGCTGCATTTTTGTCGTTTACACAAAGAGCAAAACGTATCGTTTTCAAAACGCTCCACTTTTGCGTTTTGCATGTCCGGTTGCATTTTCGGTGTTTTCGTTTAAACGCAAGCAGGAAACACATTTAAAAGTACGCATTTTCAAACAATCTGTGTAAACGGGGCCTCAGCTGAGACCTTGCATTGTGCAGATTGGAAAGAGTCCTAGCTGGAACCCTCCTTTCAATTAAAATACCAAAAGGAACTCAAAATCTTGCTACATATCAGTCTTTTGTGAAAATTCTTGCTATTTTTCCTTTCATTCAAGCTTTTTTCTGGCAAAATTCTTGCTGGAAGGGCAATCAATGTGTATAACTTTCAGTAGTTTTGTAAAGTTAGCCTCTCACACTGTTCCGCCCATATGCTCCACATGCCTATGGTACACCTAATCTTGTATATACCAGAGGAATGTAATTTATGTGCCAAGTCAGCAAAATGATTACTTCATATAGTGTGTGTTTATACTAAGTGTAAACAAAACACAACAAACATTATTGTTCTGTGTTGAAACTTACTCGCAAAAATGCAGTAAAATTCGTATTAAACCTATTTTGGAGGTCAGGCTGCACATGAATCATCATTCCAGAATTTTACCGGAAGTGTGCCAGTCTTTCTAGACCCCACTTTTTCACTGGCAAAATAGGTGAGGTCTAGGGCTGGACTAGTACTAGGTAATGGGGCAGTGTGCACATGGCTGATTACTAGTATGGTGCCCAGACCCTTTCCAATTATTAGTAGGCAGGACAGGAAAGGGGAGGACAAAGAAGGAAGGGAAAGGAAAGGGTCTGGCAAAAGCCTAGGCCTAGCATGGATTGCTGGAATGCAATTTAAGATTAACAATTAATAGAAGCAATGTGCTACCAGAGGAGGTACACACACATGACCTTTTGGTAATAAGGTTGCTAATTAGAAATTGCAGAGTGGCAAATAATACATCAAGTGACTTCTGGTGCTGGGTTTGAATATCAGGCTTAAAATCTTTCCTTAAGTGTACATTTCTCTACTAAAACTCACATCCAAGCTTTTTTATAATCTCTAAGTAGGTGATGGTCTGTCTCACCAATCTGAGCTTAATTTGGGCGCTCAGCAAGGAATAATGCAAACATCTCAAAAAAGTTAATTAACATTACATTAACATTCCATAGTCCAGTATATAGCGGGAAAACAAAGGCTCTGCAGATGAAAAAAAGAGAACTGTATCACTAGTGCCAAGTTTAATTTAAAAAAAAGCTTCAGAATACTTTAAAGGCACAGTCATTACAGCGCAATTTTTTTTGGAATTTCTGGCCCAATAATCAATAACTCAATCTGACTGCATCGTTGAAAAACGTCATTGGAATGTAACTATTTTGTGCAGTTACAGTTAATCGCACATTATTCGTGCACGTTTTTGCGATTGAGAACAAGTAGATTTAATGGAAAACAAGGAGCTGGGTAAGCTTGTAAACTAGCAAAGAGTAATACTAGAGCCTTTCATGAGCATTGGCTGTATTTGAAGAGCGTGGAGACTCATATAAGCGCGGGTTTATATTCTGCGCACATACGTGCACAATACAGCTTCATTACATCCTCAAATCTAGGGGACTTCCCGTACGACTGCGCATTTAAAAACCATCCTTTCTGGAGATATGAGAAAACTAATCAGTGACCTCATTAGCCAAAGGTCAAGTGTATCCTACCTCCTCTGATGTGCTACAACCACAACTAAACCACTAACAAACAGTGTTCATCTTCTGCATGCAGTTAATTGTAAACCACTACATTGCTTAACACATCTTTGATCTTACTGACAACCTAAAATTGATTGTTGATCCATGCTAGGCACCAGTGAGAGGAGGTATGACAGTCAGGTTGACTGCTGAGCTAGCACTAATCAAGTAGCAGTAATTTATAGCGTAAATGCGCACATTGAATGCTAAAATGTCATGCAGTGGCACTGTTTTTGGAAGATACCTGCTTCATGCAGCTAGCTCAGTTATACACTCATTTTCTGATAACTTTCCCTGACTATTAAGACCACAGCGGCATCATGTAAATATCTAGGATCTAGGAACGCATACTTTATTACGCCCAAGGGTGAGAATGTTTATGTTGCCATAACTCCTGACCTACAGTGCATTAACTATTATATATCCCATTTGTGATTGGTCACATTTTTCGACGTACTTCAGATTCACCTTAGTAACAGCTTGACTCAGTTTTTAGTCATGACATTTATTTAGAAAGAAGCAGAAGCAAAAAAAAAATTTGAGTTTCTGGTCTGCCGCTCTTCCTGGTTTCTACAGTCCTCAGAGTTCTCTTCCTTAGTCCAGAAAAAGCGCTCAAACTACACGAACAAATTCAACGCATCCAGAAAACACATTAGACTAAACTAAATGCTTCATATTTCAGAATAACAGTGGCTTGGTATTTAGTAGTGTACGCTAAGCCTAAACAATCGACAGAAAGTACTAAACTCTCTTATAGAAGTGACAGATGCTTAAACTTGACTTAGTTTCATCTTTTGTCCGAGTCTGTCAGTCTTCTTGCGTGTAGTTCAAGGTTCAACTTAATTGCTTTTCCAAACCCAACCCACTCGTTACCCATTACTGAGCAGTAATTTCTTACTGTGTATACTGCATTGCTGCAATGTTATATTGTAGCTTGTATAAAAATTTTCTTTCCCTTGGAAACAACATTCAAATTAGCCAGTCATCTTCATCTTTGAAACAAATGCAAATCGGATAGGAACAATGTGCAAATTAGTTGAGCAAAGCTGCATTCTTATTGGTCATTGTACTAACTTGATGTACTTCATACCCTGGGGGAGGGAGTTGTGGACCATAACCACCCTAATAGTTTGCCAGAGGGAAGGAGTTATGAGCAGTAACCACTACTCTCATACACAGCCAAAAATTTCGAGTACTGATTCAACCCCGAATGCCTTTTGGGGACAGTTTGATATCGATTTACTACACTTGTATATATGCTGTATATATTTTTTATAATTGTGTATTTTTGTCTTCAACCGAAACAGTAATATAACCATAAAACTGATACAATACTGATACTACAACAGTGCTAAAACAATTTACGCATTATTGATCACGAAACAGTACTGAGTGTTCCATCATTGAAACGGGTGCTGCAAGCGCTGCCCCCAAGTGTATGAAACGATAAAAAATTCGTACCCTGATTCAGTACTGTTATCATTCCTGTTTCAGGACCAAATTTTCTTAAAATTTTTGGCTGTGTAATTAGTGCTAGCTCAGCAATCAACCTGACTGCCTCCTCTGAGGCACAGTCTAAGCTTTTGCCAGACCCTTTCTTGTCCCTTCTTTCTTCCTGTCCAGTATAATAAAATTTTAGGGATCCCGTTTTTTTGGAGGACCCCCTATACTATATATCTGGTTCTAGCCCCTAGCCCTAGCCTTAGCCCAAGCCCTCGCTCTAGCCTGTCTAGCCTAATCCCTGGCTGTAGTTTAGCCTTATCAGAGTCTAACTCTGATCCTAGTCTATGAATGGGGTCCCATAGATTTGTATTGGAGGGGTCCCTATTTTGGGGGGTTCCCATTTACACATGACAACGGCCTACTAAAATTGGAAAGGGTCTGGGCTCCAGACTAGAAGTAGATAATTGTAAAAGTGCTAAATTATGTTAATTTTATAGAGCCTACTTACTTGTATAACAGCACGCTTTACCAACCTTTTTTGAAGAGGTCATAATAAATTCAGTTTACTTTTTCTTGAATATTGTCTACAGACAGGCTCAAGAGGCCGTTTCACGGAACTGGGCTCTGGTATTATAGGTAATAGTGGTTTGCCAAAAATGTTTTTACCAAGGCCCATATGTAGGGGCGGATCCGCGGGCACGCCTCCTGCTAGAGCCTCGCCCCTAGAAACCGGGCGACCATTCACGAATTCAATGCGCATAGCCAAACTGAGTCTGACCAGACTGACTCATGCCGACTCAAGGTCTCTGACACTGTTACTTGAGACTTACTTTCTACCCGTGCTCAATCAAGTCTACTTTTGTTCACTTGATATCGTACAAATGCCACCAAAACGAAAAGGGGCTGCAGGCAAGCCTACCAGGCAGCTGAAGGACGCCAAAACACTAAGTCATGGAAAGCAGGTAAGAGTAGGGCTACTGCAAAATCTTAATAATATTTTAAGGTACTGGTCCTCAGAGCGAATAAACACAGGTTTCCAGTGTCCCTACTTTGACCTTCCATGCATATGAACTGCTTGCCAGATCATACTTGCCAACCTCAATCATTAATTTACTTTTGCAGGACACTTTTATAAATTTTGCAGGACATAATATAAAAATGTAGGACAACAACACTTTTATTTATGGTATGATCACTAGGCCAGCTAGTATACAATTATAACAGCATTCTCATTACATCATTGCCGGCAAAAAGAGGCGGGGTCTAGATTCAAGACTATAAGCCTCGTCGATATAGTCGATTGGTTAGTACATGTAGTTGTAGATGCAACTGACGCACTGGTTCTCTCTCTGTTTCAACTGAGTAATAGGATCGTTGTGACAAGCATCAGATCATTACAGATATAGCATACATACTATAGTACGTATAGTAGGAACAGGCCACATGTCTTATAGATCCAATACAAAATGTTTATCACCATAAAAATCTAACAAAACAAAGTTAAGCCCTCAAACGTGCTCAAAGGCTTCCCCCAACAGATTACCAACTGCATGCAAGGCCTGAAGCTCACAGAAACTTCACTGGGAACTCGTAGAGAGTGCTAGTGGAAAGCCACAATAGTGCCATTTTTGTTCTCCTAACGTACTTACTTACGTACTAACTGACTTACTTGAACACGGTTTCCAGAGAACCAGGAAGTGTGGAGCAAACTTTGACAGCACTAGGTAAGTCCTTTTCAAGGGAACTGCGTTCCTTGATACTCATTTTCATTACAAATAAGCCTAAACAAAAACTAGAAAGCTTTGAAACTTAGCATATAAATTCATGTACTTCAACATAGCAATCTTCCCTTAGGTAGAGTTCAAAGGTCATTCATTATTTATCCACGTGGCATTGAATGCACATGCGCATTAGTTACTCTAGCATTACAATGCATGTAGCTGCTACTCAAGCTTTTTGTAGGGACTAACCAGTCTCTAACAGTCTTCACACTGTAGTATTGAAGGAAGTGAATGAACAAGTAGCAAATATTTCAAAAAATAAGCAGTGTAGGAATGGGCAGTGCTGTAAAGAGTATTGGAACAAGGCATGTCTTAATTTCGGGCACATGACTACTTCATTTTTTTGTGTTCAGGCTAGTCTTGGCCAGTATAATCTAATCCTGCCTGCTATACTTTATTCCACTAGTTAGCCAAGTGATAAGATTGGTAGGAATTTGAACCATTAGTACGTGATACTGTTGCTCAGCTGATAAACTTCATCTATACAGATAATTCTGGAACCATTTACGACAATAATTGAAGGATCAAAAATGAAAATGAAATAGTCATGTGCCCGAAATTGAGACATGCCTTGTTCCAATACTTTTTACAGCACTGCCCATTCCTACACTGCTTATTTTTTGAAATTTTTGCTACTTGTACACTAATACAGTCCGACTGTCGCAGAGAACAATTTTACGTAACTGGATTTCACGTAGTTTCCGGGAAATTCTTACTTACTAACAGGACTCCGGAACATTAACAGTACCACTGAAAACGGGACAATCCCGGAAAAATCGGGACAGTTGGCAAGTATGACAGATGGCTGGGCATTGAGTATGTTAATATTATGTACCGTATAGCCGGAAAATTTGGCGAGAATTAAATTTGGCGGATTGAGCAAACTTTGAATTTGGCGAATTTTAATTTGGCGGAGCGAGCCGATCATGTGCACAATATGCATACGTACGTATATACGTATACGCACACGCACTAAATATTGGCGGATTTTAATTTGGCGCTACTAAGTCTCATCCGCCAATCCGCCAAATTTAATTCCCCGCCAAATTTTCCGCCTATACGGTATAGTATTATGTTGAGTAAGGTGTTAGCAACTGCTAGCTAGTTTTTCTTCGTGGTTTATCGGCGGTAAAAAGTGGCAACGTATGGTAAGTGGCGAGACACAGCGGAATACCGCTAGTGAAATATTGCGGTTTACCACATAATTCCACGTTTTACCGCGGATTTCTGCTCTCGTTTCCACCCAAGTATGTTTGTAATTACACATCCAATGTTTTTATACTTGTTTGTTCCTTTTTTTTCCCTAATAATTGTTTATTCCCAGTACGCTAGTACTTGGTACACATGAATGGTACGGATGGCCCATTAGTGCAATACAAATATTCATGCGAATAACTCTACAAAAACTGAGTGCTTGGCTCTTAAAGGCTTCTTAAGCTACTATTTAGCTTTTTCTAATGAGTCCCAAAACATGGCCTAAAACCATCGCTAAAGTAACAAACTAAAATATGTCAACCTCAATTTTTCTCAATCTTCTTCTTCTTCTTCTTCTTCTTCTTCTTCTTCTTCTTCTTCTTCTTCTTCATCTTCTATCTTGGCTCAAATTTTCTCAAAAACTGTTCACTTCCAGAAGCTGATTCTTGAACAAACGAACTTAATTTAGTTTCTTTGGGGTCAGTCGCTTTAGCTATCGGTTTTTCATGCCTCTCATTGAGTAGCTAGATACAAGGCGAAAAGTGCCTTCTCTGTATGGCTGCCATTAATTTCTACAGTCATGCATAATTCATGAGCCAATGGAGAATTGAAATTGATGACCCTTTCCACACATAACAAGTGTGTGTTATTTGGAATTCAAATACGAGTTGCTTGAAACTATTTTGTGCTATATACCTGGTTGCTCTTCTTAGGAGGTGAATATATACTTTCTTAAATTATCATAATATTATAGCAAGGCAAGTAAATCGTATGGCACAGCTCCTGCCTCCAAATGACTGAAATGTGTGTTTCACTTCAGTATCAAGCAGGCTACACAACTTGTAGGCATGCACCCACAAACTCAAACGTAATTTGTAGAATTAGAAAAAAATGAGAACAAACAAGTAAAAAAAAAAAACATTGGAAATATAATGAGACACAGGGATGGCTAAATCGTAAAAAGAATAGATGTATGGAATGGCTGTTACTGTGTGGGCCTCATCATTCATGTAACACTCTCCATACTGAGTCTCCCATTTTGCCCACAGGAAGAATGCTGTAGTTACTCTAACAGCCATTCAATCTTGTTTGCTTTCTTTTATGATTCAGCCATTCCTGTGTCTCATTACATTTCCAATGTTTTTTTTTTCATGTAATAATTATTATATCTAGCCTTTGTGCCACACTATGTTATCTGAAGCAATATTATTTTAGGTTTAGTAGAGCCCATCACGTTTCTAGAAGTGGGATTTAGTACTAGTCTTTAGCCCGAGCAAAGTACTTACAGCTCTTGAGTACACTGGTTGACTCGGTCATGCCTAGCTAGCTTTCAGACAGCTGAAACTCTAAAACCACAAGTTGAGCGTGATATATATCAAATATAATTATGTGTGTCTTATCAGCTATAGATGACTTCCCTGCAGAAAAACTGAACACAGAAACGAGCGAAAGGACATGTAGATTGAGAACCTGGGGCACTGTGTGCTGAGACCAGCATCTTGCAATAGATTTTTAAAACATCCACATTAGAATATATGGATAGGATTAGCCAGCTTATAAATTATGCATTAGTTTACAAATATTGGCTGCCATACAGAGAACTTCTGAAAGTGAAAGATGGCATATTGGTATACTATTTGTCACCTAGGTGTATGGCAAAATTCGTCATTTCCATACAGTATGACATAGGGATATGGCTCATTAGAACAATACAAATATTCTAATGAGCCATCCCTATGTAATATTGTATACGAATGACGAATTTTGCCATACACCTAGGTGACAAATAGTAGTTAACAAGTACAAAAAATCATTAGAAATGTAATGTAAACATAGGAATGGCCAAATTGTAAAAAAGTGAGCAAACAAGATAGGAATGTTTGTTAGATTGAGCGAGTTAATTTCACTGTGTCACCTCTGTTCATATATCCTTACTGAGCTCAATGACATATTGTAGACACAGGAATGAACTCGCTCAATCTAACAACCATTCCTATCTTTTTTGATCACTTTTTTACGATTTGGCCATTCCTATGTTTACATTACATTTCAAGTGTTTTTGTACTTGTTTTAATTTTATAGCCTGAGCAGAGAACTGGCCAACAGCCCTCAGTGACAGTCACAGCCTTTCAGACAGCTAAAATCTGAAATCTCAAGCTAAAAATGTGATTTATGTCAATTATATGTGTGTCTTGTTAGCTAAAGATAACTTCCCTAATGAAAAACTGAACACAGAGAACGAGAGGCAGAGAAGATAGGACAGAACCAGACTGAACTTGGGGCACTTCTTGCTTGCAATAGATTCCAAATAACTTGCACTTGAATATGGAAATGGTCGTTAGACTAGCTAGCTTATGAATAATGCATGAGTTTAGAAATTAATGGCTGCCATACAGAGAAGGCGCTTTTTGCCTTGTATCTAGCGACTCAATGAGAGACACAAAAAACCAATGGCAAAAGCGATTGAAGACAAGGAAACCAAGTTTATTCGTTCAAGAATCACCTTCTAAAAGCGAGTGGTCTCTGAGAAAACTCTTGCCAACATAGAAGAATAAGAATAATAAGAAGAAAAAGATCATTGGAGAAAATTAGACGTTTGGCATATTTTAGTTTGGTACTTTTTTAGCGATGGTTTTAGGCCATGTTTATGGGCTCATTACAAAGAGAAAGACAGAAGCCTTTTAGTGCCAAGCGCTCAGTTTTTGCGGAGTTATTCGCATGAATATTTGTATTGCGTTAATGGGCCATCCGTGCCATTCCTATGTACCCAGTACTACCGTACTGGGAATAGTTCGAACATTCAAATGTGGATTTTTTAATAATCTATCCTGTCACTGATTGGTCTACGCGCGGCGTGCGCTATAGATTTACCTTAGAGACAGCCTAGCCTTAGTAACCTTAGTGAAGGTTTTATTTTTCATTCGCTGCGTTTGTCTGTGAGTAGTTACAATGGCTGAACAACAAGCTTGTTCTTTCTCAAAGTCATGTCTTGGAATGTGCGAATGGACAAATTGTCTTGGCAGTATTTACTAAGTTAAGTCTAGCCTACAAAACGAGCCCCTCCCTGTCCCTGGACTGAGCAAAGACAAAGCCCACTTTCAGTTCGCTACTGATGATAAACTAAGATGGGCAAAGGATTTATACCTGCAAATACAGCTAAATCAACACTCTGGGCACTGAATACATTCAAGGAGTGGAGAAAGACACGAAATGAAGCTTTTCCAACTGATATGGTACCAAGCAACTTCTTTACCACTGAAGTCCCAGCTGCTATCAACACTCAACTTTCATGCTTCGTTGTTGAAGTAAGAAAAGAGAATGGAAAATACTACCCTTCGTCTTCAACTCATCAACTATTATGTGACATTTTGAGACACATGAGACTGTCAAACCCATACTGTCCTAACTTCCTCAACAAGAAAGTTCCTCAATTCAAAGAACTTTAGCACACTCTCAATGAGCTTTTCAGTGATTTGCATTCAAAGGGAATTGGGAGTAAGGTGAAGCACGCAGTGGTCATATCAAAAGATGACAAACAGATGTTTTGGGAAAGTGACCGGTACTTTAGGTGACCAGTCTCCAAGGTCACTACAGAATGCTGTATTTTATACAGTTGACAAAATGTGCTGCCTGAGAGGTGGTGACGAACATTGCTCATTGATATTGAGCCAATTTCGGATTTCAACCAGAATGTTACGTTTACGTCGAAAATGTTTCAAAGAACGGAAACGGGTCTTTTAAACAGCTTTATGTTAAACACAGAACAGTTCCAATATATGCTAGTCTTGATGCTGGTGTGCGATGTCCTGTATACTTATTAGACTTGTACATATCAAAGTTACCCTCAAAAGTGATTGAAAATGATTTATTTTATGTTAGACCACTCGAAACCAAATCTTCTGATTTGTCAAGGTGGTGGTATGCAGTGATTCCTGTTGGTAAGCATACATTGAATAAAAAGGTGAAAAAAAATGTGTCAAATGTCAGGTCTATCTGGAAAGAAAACCAACCACAGTCTTAGAGCCACTAGTGTAGCGCACTTATATGAGTGTGGTGTGCCGGAAAAAATAATACAAGAAGGAAGTGGTTACCATTCATTTACAATTGAAGCACTACAACATTCTAGTGTAGAGCAACATTAAGCTGTGTCTTCAATATTGTCAGGAACATCCAGACAAATGTTCACAAATGCAATGCTACGAACTGAGAGCCAACATACAAATAAAAAAAACAACAATGGATATGGAAAGTCATTCTGGATTAGGAATTACCTTTAACAATCTTTATGACTGTACGATTAATGTTTACCTAGCTCCAGTATCCTCAACCAGCCAATGGCCACAAACACATAATTATGAAGCAGAAATCGACAGATTGTTTGCTGAGAGATCAGATTATTAAAAGCAATAATTATGTTATGTATGTGTTACTGTGTACATGTTAAAAGCATCCAACAACATTGATTTTGTGTTATTTCTGGACCACTTGAAAAAAAGAGTATGCACAAATGACAAAAACACAATTTGAATATGTATTTTAATTAGTACCCTGAGGGTTGAAACTATGGCCACAACCACCCTGCTATTTTGCCAGAGGGTTGGGATTATGAGCCATAACCACTACTTCCGTATGGGAGAAATACATTAGATGGGATTATAAAGTGTTAACTTTAAAAAATTATTTCCTGATTAGCCTTGTTTCCTAGTCTGTATGTAGCCAGTAATTATTAGCAATAATTACATCCCAGAGGGCAAAAGGATTTTATGGCTCATAATATACTTCATGGTTTCAACCAATGAGAATACAAGATTGTCAATTCAGCTGAATGAGCTATGTTCACAGGCCATTTTTGGCAATTTTTAGTTTAACGATTTTTGCCATTTTTGGCAATTTTTTTTCCACATAGGCATTGTAACAATACCTATCAATGAATAAATGTTTACCAATTTTGGCAACTTCTGGTTAACTATCATTTGTTGCCAGAACTGGTAATTTTGTGGCATAACAATTTTCTTTAATTTTTGGTAATTTTTAGGTTAATGATTTTTGCCATTTTTGGCAAGATTTTTTCCACATAGGTATTGCAATAATACTATGAATAAATAAATGTTTACCAATTATGGCAACTTCTGGTTGACTGATTGTTGCCAGAACTGGTAATTTTGTGGCATAACAATTTTCTTCAATTTTTGGCAACTTTAATAATAATTTTTTCAGCATAGCAGTACACCAGTATAACAATAATTATTATAATGTGAGATTAGATATGTCCACTTTAGAGGCTTTGTCAATGTTTTTCATGCATAAAAACAAGGAAACAGTGAACATAAAGTTGTCAAAAGTCATGTACGCCAGCTGTCCTCTGATCTTTTGTAGCCCAGCATTAGCTTGTTCATTGACCTGGCTGTTGAGGCTCTTCAAATCATGAGAGTGCTTGTATGTGTCAAGGTTGTATCCGGACGAACAACCAATATGCCCCTTCCAGTGAAATCGATCCACAGTGAAAAGGGTGTGTTGGAAAAAGTGCGGTTCCCTGTTTAGAATTGGCGAACAAAAAGTTGCCAAAAATGGAAGCAAGTAGTTTATTCCTAAAATTTACAAAATTGGCAACATTTGGCGAACAAAAAGTTGCCAAAAATGGCAAGCTAGTAGTTCATATCTTCATATAAAGAGAATAGTCCTTAAAAATTACCAAAACTGGCAAATATTGATCAATCAAAACTTGCCAAAACTGGAAGATAATGGGTAGGGATCAACTTATAAGAGTAAATGGAGATAGAAATTGCCAAAACTGGCAATTTCTAGCTAATAGTATGGTCAATATGGCATATTAACCTATTCTCCAAAATTGCCAGGAATGGCAAAAAATGTTGCATTAAAAGTTGCCAAAATTGGCATTGTTCCTTCATTTGCATATTGTTCCTTCATTATAAATAAGTACTTACTTATACTTAAAACTCTCTTGATGTTTAAAGCTACTGCAAAAACTCTGATTTTCTAGTGAATGTGCCAATAGTAGTCATGTACCAAAGTCGTGCTGTACTTTCAAGATGTCATAAAGCTTTTTGCAATGGCTTTACACAGGCTTTATTCAATTGTGTCTGGCTTAGTGTATTTTGAGTTTAACACACTACATAATTTATTATACATTCCCCTATGTACATCAGAACTTGCCCAACAGCCAAAAAGCTGTGAAACAAAGTGCAACTGGAGGACACACAGCAAAGAAGATATCAATTACAAGAAGCACAACTGGATGCAAAAAAGCAGGAGTAGCTTCTGAGAAATGTATTATAATTTATAATAATTTATAATAGTTATACTTTAGTGTGACTATGTCAATGCTTATGTGTGGTCCTGAAAGTGCTTTAAATTGTCATAATTTATTTTGTTGCAACTCTTCACTTATTACAGACAAAAAAGCCTTAAAACCCAATATTCCAGGGAAGCCTGTTTGGACAGAAAAGGATAAAATGGCTTGTAGAATTCAAACCGCCTACAGAACTTTCAAGTATGATTTTTATCTATGGAAATTTCCTCATGTTAATGAAGCCTATTACATTTCAGATGCCGCAAGCAGTTAGCTGATCTCAAGAGGAAAAAGGCTGAATATGATCAGTTAATGGATAGGCTGCAAAAAGAGGTGCAAAGTAGTAATAATAATAATGATTATTTTCTAATACCGTACTTGGTACACAAAATGACATGGATGGATGGAATATATTGATGCAAATAACTGCAAAAACTGAGAAGTTGCCACTAAAAGGCATAAAAGCTCCTGTTTAGCTCATTCTTTGTCTAACGAACCTAAAAATGTTGCCTATACCCATTGCTATAGTTCCAAGCTATAATCTGCCTTTTTTTCCCCCTCAATCTATATAATTATGTTGGCTTAGTCTTGCAAAGCGAGCCCATCTAGCTAGGACCATTGCTTCACTAAGCTATGATAGGAGTTTCTTAAAAGTTAGTTTTTGTTCTTATTTATCTAGGAAAAATAACAGACGCACACTCATGACGTAATGATATGGTGCATTTATTGCATTCTGTAGTACAAAATCAGGTATACAGTACAAGGTGCCATCACGTCTGATTCGATTGAAGCTCCACCACATGTTCATGCAAATTTACCAATTACTAGTGATTCCAGTAATTCAGATAGTTCTGGCTCGGATGTCCAACTTAGTATTCCAGTCGGTGCAATTAAGTGTACAATACTTACTTATGTGGTGATAAACCGGGCCTTCAAGTCACGACTAGTTTAACAACTAATTGGACCTCCACCTCATCCAGAACATGATCCAAACTTAAGACACACACTTTTAGTTAGGCCACTTCGAAGAAATTGTTTGTTTCCGGTAACCCGACCCTGAAAATTGCTATTGAGTCTGTCGGTCTATACTGTCTGCAAATACTAGCTCCCCACCTATGCAATTAAATAGCTCCACCCACTAGATTTCAAAAGCGTGTGGAAGTGTTAGAAATCTTCAGAAAATTTGGAAACTTCAGGTCTACATACTACAGATAGCTATACACCGTGGCACAATAACCACAAAGCCAGCCATATTAACTTGAATTCACAGCGCTAACTACAGCTTTCTCTAGCTGGCTTAGCTATATTGCGCAACTTACGTCACATGAATAATATGAATAACATTATAATTGACCTTTACGTAATAGTAACATCAAAAATAATTTTGCTTCTGAAAGCCATGCAGTTATAGTGAGTCGGTTGGGTTACTGGAAACAATTTCTTCGAAGTGGCCTTAGTGTATAAGTTCGTATTAGCATTTTGCTATTCTTGTATCCTTTGTGCATATTTTATTAGCACAAGAATTATTATGTAAACCTTATTTGAATTTGTCACCTTCAACAGCCCAGTTCCTCATCATTGAGTTTAGAGTTGGGTTTTAGTACCCCAATCTGTTTGGTCTTAGTAGGAAACAAGCACATATTATGGTGCACACTATTGTTGAGCCTAGTCTGGCTGGCCAGACTCTGTACGAGGAAGAGTCTGGTTGAGCCTGTATTAGTGTTGTTTTAAAGCTCCCCAGCATGTTGATAGATACATTTTTTTTTGAGTGTGTGCAGAATTATTTCTGTGTGGGCTGCATGTAGTACTCTCTTCCCATGTTGAGTCTCTCATGTTGCATATAGGAATACTTCTTTACACACTCAAACAGCCATTCCATCTTGTTTGCTTTCTTTTTTACGATTTGGCCATTCCTATGTCTCAATACATTTCCAATGTTTTTTTCACTTGTTTGTTCTCATTTTTTCATAATTCTACATCACAGTTAAGTTCGTGTGTATGTGGTAGTTACTTGTACACTATCAGCATGGATATTACAGCTTGCATGTGTTTTAATCTATGCTATCAGTATAAAAGTCATGGTGAACTTGAACATCTCAGGAGACTGGAGCTGTATCTTACAAATTTACTTGCTTTGCTCATCTTCTTATAATGACAACTATGTAACAAAGTAGTCTATTCACCTACTAAATATTTAAGACTGAAAGGTAACTGGTTACAGGGACTTTACCACAGCCAGAAATCTTCAGGCACCATACTGGGAATTACTTTTTTTGCTTCTGATTAGAAGTTATTATCATTATAATAATTTTTTGCTAGAATTATCACTGTTTTTTCCAAGAAAGGGAAGGCCCGATTCGTGCTTATGAAGACTGTACAATCTTTCATTGATTTTTTGTGCCATCCCTTTGATCTTGAGATCGTAAGCTTTCTTCAATTAACCTCTGAGAACAATCTTGCACTTGCACTCTGGACTGCACTGTGCCAGATTAGCCACATGTCAGCAATATGACACACATGAGATCTAAAGTGCGGGGTGGAGTCTCTGCGATCTGGTGGAGTTTTTTATAATTTAGCTATAAGCTAAATGTACTAAGTGTAGCTTGCTCTGACTTAGCTCCTATGCCCTGCATGGTGTATGGTTTGCAAGAAGAGCTTCAGTTTTTACAATCTAGCTATAACTTTTAGCAGCACTAGCTGTAGCTACGATAGTTTTTTTTTGCTATTTAGCATAACACAACACTGATAGATTGTATTTTTCTTCCGTTAGACTTGAAATACTCGAATTTTGGCTGACACGTGCAAGCGTCAAGCTGAAAAGTGAGTGGAGTCTATTAAATTTTGTTCTAATTAACCGAATTTTGGCTTTCCAGCTAGATCTGGATAATCGACGTTCCGGATAAACGAGGTCCGGATAACTGAGGTTTTACTGTACTAACAGGATCCNACTTGTTGCCCATGACTCTATAATTCACACACGCACAGCTTGTACAGTCTAGTCTCGCTAGCGCTATAGCCAGCCTGAGACTCTCCGCAAAAAATGGGAGTCTGGTGAATTGCGTATACTACGTTTTGTTCCACGTTACCAGAATCTGGTAATGACCAGTCGACCACAGTGAATAAGATTCTGGTAACGTGGAACCATGGATATTATAGCTCTCGCTATAATATCCATGGTGGAACAAAAAGTAGTATACGCAATGAATCCACCAGACTCTCCCATTTTTTGCGGAGAGTCTGCAATCNCATTCTGACAGCCATTACATTTTGTTTGCTTGGTTTTTAGGATTTAGCCATTCTTGTGTCTCAAAACATTTTAATTTTGCTTGTCATTATATTTAGCCTCAACACTTGTAAAGTATGTGCAGAGGATTACGGTAGTTGGTAGGCAGCTCTAATGACAAAATTAATGGTACATATGTTCATAAATACCTTGTAAAAATATATTTCTTGCTGCATAAAACACTGTGGTTGCTGAGATTTGAAGCTTTTTGTGCTTCTTAGAGTGCTTGCAGAGGAGGTACGACAGTCAGGTTGACTTGCTGAGCTGGCACTAATCAACAAAAGTTAATTTTTATGACATAATATCAATAAAATATGCGTTCCTAGATCCTTTCATGATGCTGCTGTGGCCCCAATAGTCAGAGAAAATTATCAGAAAACTAGTATAGAACTGAGCTAGCTACACGAAGCAGGCATCTTCCAAAAACAGTGCCATAGCCGTATAGCTGGAAATTTTCGAGGAATAAAATTTTTGCGGAAAGGCAATCGCCAAACTTTTTGCAATTTTTAATTTTCGAGGATTGAGCAGCCCCACCCATATATTGCAATGCAATCCCGAAAATTTCGCAGGTAAAATTTTCGCGCATTGGTGGCAATCCATGAAAACAGCGAAATTTTATTCTCCTCGAAAATATCTAGCTATACGGTACGTCATACCAACCAATGCGCGCCTGATAATGGCTTGATTAGTGCCAGCTCAGCAGTTAACCTGACTGTCTTACCTCCTCTGGAGTGCTTAGCTTCAATACCACGTCTATTAATCTGGTGTACGTTTTCTAGAATCAGCTAGTACACTGAAATTCAGATGCTTACTGGTCATGATACATGCAGCATGCTCAAAATTATGCTGATGTTTCTGTTTGTCAGTGGTGCTTAGCAAGAAAGACAAGAGCTGGCCTGCTTGCTATATAAGCATTATTTCTAGGTGTATTAGCATGCATAGATTTTTAGTGTGGCCCGCTACCTAAGCTGCATTTGGCTATGTACTGAATCTGAATATTAACTGCGGGTAGTCCAGCTAGACCTTTGTATGCTCAATAGCTGTCTGACAGCATTACAGTGGATCATGGATAAGTATCTATGAGTGAATGGCATAGCTGCTATATGCTAGCCTCGTTCCCAGGCTCCTCCCTTGCATTCAAAAATAAGGAGAGAGGGAGCCTGGTATATTTTATCATGTGAGTGATGCAATCAAAGACCCGCTTTGTGAGCACTTACGTAAGTCTTACCACGTGTTTCCGCGAGCTAGCTTTCTTGCTCCTAGAGGCCCAAGAGTCGAAAAGAACAACAGACAGGCTTCAGTTCTTGTTATCTACAATCTGAGATATTGATTTAGCTATCGCTCAACTATGAAAGGTGCTTTGACAGCTTGCTGTAACAGTTTGTGCTCTAAAAAATGATGGGCAATTTCTGGATACAAAAAATCTTGGTCAATGCAGGGTGAGTTTCAACAATATAGCAATAGTGGGTCATAATAATGTAGTGTCTACAGCTGGCTCCTTTACCAAGGCTAAACAAAGGCTTTACAAGAGTGAAAAAACAAAGTGGGCTTGAGCTGAGATGAAGAAAAAAAATTGCTGACATGGGCCACGTCTACCTTGCGTCACTCACGTGATAAAATGTACCAGGCTCTCTCTCTCCTTATTTTCGAAGAAAATATACCTAAGGGAGGAGCCTGGGAACAACGCTAGCTATATGCCATAGCTGAGTCATCTGGTTCACTTGCTACAAATAAACATTCCGAGAAACAGTGAACAGATATGCTAGATATGAGTCATGATGAACAAGTATTGAAGCTGCTGATGTGTAGTCTATAACTTGTTTTGCTTCATCACTGAGTTATCTATCCTTGGCCTAGTTTAATTAGTTTTTTTGATACACTCTGTGTTTTACACGGTGCATGGGTATAAATGCACTAGTGTAGGCTTGTGCACCATTGGTCCCTTCATAGTCATAGGTGCTCATGTACACATAATAACAATACAGGCATTTGTTCAACTCGTAAAATTAGAACAGCAACGTGCTGAACAGGAACAGAAGCAAATAGAAGAAGTAAAAAGAAAACAAAAGGAAGAAAAAATGAGGGTGAAAACTATGCTTGAAGCTGCTTTTGATGGTGATATGGATGTGATCATGAAACTCTTAGATGATGTATGTTTTTTTCACATAGTGAATAATATAAGCTTGTAATAAGATATTTGCCCCTTTTAGGTGAAGAAACTCTACAATGAGTCAGAAGATACTGTAATTGAAATTCAACAGCACAAGTTGGTAGAATGTTTTGATGCCAATGGAAACACTCCTCTCTCTGAGGCAGCTGCAGGTGGAGACTCAAGTACTATTAGGTAATTAGGTACTGATTCATTCTCTTGGCTTCTTGATTCTTCTTATGAGACGACGGGGCTTGATGGACCTGCAATGAGCAAATATCCTCTTTAGTAGACTGAGTACTTGATAGTTGGCCCTGAGCCCATTATTCAACTTTAAGTGAAGTCCATTTACGCAGAATGAACAGTTTATGTTCTTGTATATAGTGACTTAACAGGTACAGAAACAAAATAATTATGGTTAATAATCCCAATAAACAGTCAAATACAATATGTGCAAGTGGAACTGATTTTACACAGTGTACTCGCCTGTGACCATGATAATGAATATAGATGGCATGAGGAGCCAATTCCTTAATGCAAGTTTGTACACAGGCCTCTGCGGCTCCCACTCATTACACTAGAAACATCATAAGCTTATGACACACAATTTTCAAGTGACAAGTCAAATAAACACAAGTACAAAAAAACATTAGAAATGTAATGCAAACATAGGAATGACCAAATTGTAAAAAAGTGAGCAAACAAGATAGGAATGGTTATGAGATTGAGCGAGGAGTTCATTTCACTGTGTCAACCATGTTCATATCCCTACTTAGCTCAATGACATTATAGACACAGGAATGAACTCCAAGTCGCTCAATCTCACAACCATTCCTATCTTGTTAAATTATATTCTTGTTCACCAACCCAGTATGCAGATTGAAAATATCAAACTTTAATTCTGCATCTGGGTTTAAATCTGCATACTGGGTTGGTGAACAAGAATATAATTTAATAATGACTAATACCCAACCAGAAACTCACTTACGAAAGTACATTCCTATCTTGTTTGCTCACTTTTTTACAATTTGGCCATTCTTATGTTTGCATTACATTTCTAATGTTTTTTGTACTTGTTTGTTCTATTTTTTTTCCTAATAATTGTATATATTAGTCTTTAGCCTGAGCAGAGAGAACTTGAATATAGCCCAGTACAGTCATCGAGTAATGCCTTACAGCTAAAACTCTGAACCCCCAAGCTGAATGTGATTTATGTCATATATCTTAATCTCTTTAATATATCACAGTACAACTGAAATTTGCTCCTTACTGCTTACATCTTTTGTTTTATCAACTAAAGTAAAGAATGATATCCACCGTGCTTAATTTCATTGCTAATTATTTAGCTAGACATAATTGGTGCAAGTTCATTTTGAATCAATGGAGACAGAAATGTAGCATTTCTGTATGTACTTTCATAGAAACATTTAAACTGATTATTGTGTTTACTCAATAGACTTACAGTTGCAATGAAATTCCCAGGGTTTTCAGAGGAAGAGCTAGCTCTCATTAAGGCCTCATAGAGCTTACTTGTGCTGGGCCATGTTTCCAATCTCGAAAACAACCAAAACTTACAAAGAGTGAATCAAAAAATAAACTGTTGAAGAGAAGTTTTGTGGGTTTGTTCAGTAGTAGGAATCATGCTTAGCATAATATCCCAACCATGATATTTCTTTAAACCATAAGTTTTGGAAAGAACGATTCTTTCCTCCAACAAGTGTACACAGAAACTTAGCCTAAGCTAACTTTAAACATAACTTTAGCTTGTTGCTTGAAGCGTTGCTAGCAATCTTTTGCTTATTTTTCTTAATTTATAATGATAAGACATCATTGTGTCGTGGATTGAGTGTGACATAATTGAATGATGCGCGCATTTTTCATCCCTACTCCCACTCTATTATCTATGGATATTGGCACTCACTGCAGTCTCTGTATGTGTTTTGTAGATTTCTGATTGAACTTGGTGCTAATGTCAATACAAAAGGACAGTATGGGCGAACTCCACTGTATCGAGCTTCATTTGCTGGACATCAAGTGGCAGTAAAGGTTAAGTTTATTTGAAAGTTAAAAAGTGATTCTCATTTAGTTTTTATTATTGTAGATACTCCTTGAAGCTGGTGCTGATCCTAGAATCTGTGCTGATGATGGTGCTCAACCACAACAGGTATAATTATAGTACACTATATGCACTGTCCGATTGAAATGAGGGTTGGAAGTCCATAGTTTACTTGTGTAAATGTACTATATATGAATTATAGAATGGTCCAGAACACTGAAATGTTGCCATACTCTATTTACTGCATCAACATCATAGTAACTTGTCAGAATAAATCAGGTGAATGGCTAACTTGTAATTATTATGACCAAGCAATCAGTTTAGTTTCTGTACTCTACGAGTTATATCTGCATGTGACACATGCTATTGCCATGTAAACAGTATTACCATAGCTATTACAGTACACTGCTTATGCCCATGCCATATCTACAACCCCAGTAACTTGAGAAACTTAGATCCACTCCTACATTAATTCGAAAGGTAGCATATTAGCTTTTCTTAGGAATAAAGGAATAAAGTTACTATTTATGCACCCATCATATATAGCTCTTTAGATGTTAGTTTATTTGTTTATACTTGTAAATTGGAAGCCCTTGGTGCCATTATGGCATGGATTTTAGCGCTAGCAATACAAATTGGCAAATGACCATGACTGTCATGGACTAAACTGAATATTCTACATCTACATTAGATGAAACAGCAAAAACATACTTGTTCAGAGTATCAGCACTACTAGTTGGAAAGTTACTAGACACTAGACCCTGAAAAGTCTCTGCATGGAAGCAGGGCACTGAGCTATCAGCTGTCAATCAACTTTAAATGCTGATGATTTAGTGATAAATCTGTTTACATCACAAAATAGCATGTCTTAGTCTAGAGTGTATTGCTTGCTAATTATAAATTTACCTAAAAAGTGAGTCTTAAATTCTGTCAAGTGGAAATGTTCAGTCAATTTATGCACACTAACAAAATAGGAGTGAAAATTATGCAAAAAATTTCTATAAAACCTCTACTTTCAAGTACACAGGGGCGTAACTAGGATTTTTAGTGAGGGTTTCCGGCGCGAAGCGCCGAAAAATTTTGAGGTACCACGCCCACTTCCGGTGTACACGCCCCCTAATTAGCGCATTTTTGCTGGCGCTAGCTTCGTTTTCAACTTCCAAAAAGCCCGAAAACAAGGCTATGCAAGCGCTAAGATGCAGAAATAGTCGATGTTTGCTGGAGCTCTAATCATGCAGCAGCTTTATACATGCTCTGACAGGCGTTTAATAAGCTTGAACTGAGAGCCCCGCCCCTTTTGTTTGCTCGCCTCCTAATTAGGACATTTTCGCTAGCGCTAGCTTCGTTTTCAACTTCTAAAAAGCCTGAAAATGAGGCTATGCAAGCGCTAAAATGCAGAAATAATTAATATTTGCTGGAGCTCTAGCTATGCAGCAGGTATATGCGGGCTCTTTTACAAGCTTGAACTGAGAGCCCCGCCCCTTTTTTAAGCTTGAAGGGGGTTTCCGGGCAACGAGGAAACAACGTAGGTACGCGCCTGGTACATGCATACCACTACCAATTAAATTTATTGAGGTGACCATTATACCATTAGTGTGTAATGGCACCTAGGATCATGGTATAGTTATTTTGACTGTCTCTGTGTGTGTGTGTGTATTTGTGTGTGTGTGTGTATATGTGTGTGTGTGTGTGTGTGTGTGTGTGCGTGCGTGCGTGCATGCGTGCGTGTGCGTGTGTGTGTGTGTTTGTATGTTTGCTTTAACCATATCAAGAATGGCAGCTCCAGTCTTCAAATAAAGTGGCATACTAAAGTAGACTAATCGAGACTATCTAAAAGAATTACACATAACATATTCTACAAAAACCTATAGTTCCTGAGATCTGAAACTTTTGGAGTCTCTGAGGGCTAATTAAGTTTCGAGCACACACCTGTTGGTTATAAGCTTTTGAGAGTATATACTTGTTCAAATAACCTGTAATCAACATTTAGAAACTTTTTCTCGGTCAAAAACTAATATATCATTAACTAAGTCTATTTACCGGCTAGTTATAAAACCCGGAATGGGAAATAGAAATGAAACGGGAACGAAATGAAGCAAAACGATACCTAAGCGAGCCATTGGTGATCTTTGACCCATGGTTATGAATCAGTATTGATTGATCAATTGACTTGACAGTTACTGGGATACCTCTTCTAAAGATACATCATGCACAATTTATCAAAAGATAACTGCCCACAATAGTCTCAATGCATCAAGAAAATTCTTGATGTGACTGAATTGTGATATATCTCTAGCCTGGATATATACAACCTGAGCAGCTGGACAATGTCATGAGATAACTCTTTAATATATGAAATAGACCAGAGATTAAAAAACCAGTTCGTATGCAGGTATGGACATGTGAGCTCCAAGGAACTACTGGCAATCTAAGAACCAAAGAGGAATTCATGCCTGAAAAATATCTAGAACCATATGTCTCATTTTGACCCGCAGAATAGCAGTAACTGTTGCTAGACGAAGAACTAACACACACTCTCTACCGGTTGAAGAGAGAGTTTGTCAGTTCAGAAAGGAAATAATTAACTTCTGGAATACAGTATCTCATCTATTGCTTCACATTTTTCAGTCTGCAAATATATTATGTAATGTCAGCATTTGAAGTAAGATATGAATGACACAGTAATAATCAATGTATACTTTCACTAACTAGTCACCTTCCTCACTAACTTTTATAATAGATATCTGATTAATCCTGTTTGCCTTGTACTTACTTGCCTGTGGGTGACTGCTTCGGCTTCAAATCTGCTATAGACCTACAAAGTTACAGAGCTACAAAATCTGGAAATTAAGGAGCTTAGTTATTTCGCTAAGTATATTCCTAGAGAATGCCTATAGTTGCTCAGTTCCAAGTGGCACTGCCTCAATTAATGATTTCCATTATCTTGCCAATTGTCCATTTATCAGTATATCATGGTAGGCAAAGGTAGAGTTTAAGAGCATGCGTGTCTTGTTTTGCGTTTCATTTCTGTTGCGTTTCTCTTTCCCATTCCAGATTATGTAGCTTGCCCTATTTACCTTTCTTTTTAACCCTGGTGTATGCATGCAGAGCAAGGGTTACAAACTTATGGTAGTTGTTTTGTATGTTTGTCTGTCTATAGATTTTTTTTTGTTAACTCTATATCTCAAGAACAGCAGCTTCAATCTTCAAAAGCGGTATACCAAGGTAAAATAATCGAGATTATCAAAAAAACTTACATGCAGCATTCATTCCTTAGATCTGATGCTTTTCAGTGTCTCTGAGCACTGAGCTTCAAGGCCACACCTGCTTATCATTTGTATTCCCGGTAACAATTTCTTCTAGGGATATCTGTTCCCCCAAATTTTGTAGCGGGGTGAAGTGTTCCCCCTGTGAATAATTGTATCAATTACCTTTTACAAGTGCACGTGCAAACAAAGCTAAGTCCAACTGATCTGAGGTTCATTGTTGGTATATACAACAAGTATAATAAAAATTTTATAAAAATGAGAAGTGTAGGAATGGGCAGTGCGGTAAAAAGCAATGAAACAAGGCAAGTCTCTGAATTTCGGCACATGACTACTTCATTTTCATGAGTCAATTTCAAGTTTGAATTCCATCATTCAATGATAATTGTCAGCTATTTGGCTCATCAGTCAATGCAAGCAATCACTTGATTAATTTAGATAAAGTAATAAGCATGTAGAGTGTAGGTACACAGTAATGTATGAGAGTTGGGTACAAAAAATGAAGTAGTCATGTGCCGAAATTCAGAGACTTGCCTTGTTTCATTGCTTTTTACTGCACTGCCCATTCCTACACTTCTCATTTTTATAAAATTTTTATTATACTTGTTCATTCACTTTTTTAAACACTAAGGTGCTCAATTGCATGGAAAGAATCATATAGCAGAGACTAGTCAGTCTCTACAACACAAATGTACATTTGATGCGCATGCGCATTATATGCAAGCAACCACGTGTTCTATTGACGACCTTTGCCTACATAAAAGGCTAACTAAATTGACGACTTTTACCTACATCAAAATGGCTAAATAAAAAGTACAGTATTTTATATCGAGAGTTTCAAAGCTGCCTAGATTTTGTTTGCTGCCTTTTCGCCAGCAAACGAGTCGAAAAGGACGTACTGTGCATCAAATGAAGTCCCACTATATGATCAAAGTTGGCTCAATGCCTTTTGTTTGTCTGGAAATCGCGTTCAAGTAAGTCAGTTAGGAAGGAAGGGGAGAACAAAATTGCACTGTTGTGGCTTCTCGCCAGCGCTCTCTCCAGAGTGCTCCAGAAACTTTCTGCCAGTTTTCTTGGTTATTACAGTAAGCAAACTGTCTGGGGGAGGCTATTAAATGCATTTGAAGGCTTAGCTTTCTTTCCCTGAAAGTTTACAAGCATGAACATTTTGTATTGTGTCAATGGGACAGTCGGCCCATTCCTACTATACGTACTACCGTACGTATGATAAAACCTGTCTAATCTGGTCACCCTTGGGCCAAGCTAAATTAGCCTGATTAGGCAGGTGGCTGGAATATAGGTCAACCTCTGTACTGCAGCCAAATAGTGTTTGCATTGAAATGGCTGTAATACACAGGGAGTTTTGTTAAGCCTCGGCACATGCTTTGCACGTGCAGAGGATTACGGTAGTCAATTTGCAGTGGAGGTACTGCCGTTTTCACTTCACTTTAAACACGGAAATTCTGTGATTATGTAATTGCGCACGTGTACATGAACGTGATACGTACTGATACAGCTACAGTTTTGAAGCTTGTTTGAAATTTGTCGTGGGAATGTCTGCAGAGCCAGGTCAAACTGCACCATATGCTAACGATCTAAGTGGAGGTTGATATGGCAGCATGTGGCATTAGGCTTAGCATTTAGAACCACAGCAAAAAATTTGAACATATAATTATATATCTGTTGGAACAGCTCATGGAATTTTCACTCGCTTTCATACTACTGGAGAAGTAGATCCAAAGCCCACATACAAACGAGATAATTTAAGAAAACTAGACTCCCATCACAGAATATATGTGATTGGCCTTGTGCTAGCCTCACCCGATATGCAGCTTTTTGAGCTGGCTAGCAAAGTACGTGAATTACTGGAGTTTCGGTGAGTCTTTCTACTATATGCCGTCTACTTGCTGAGCATGGCTTGACCAGGAAGAAGATACAGCATGTTGCTCTTCAGAGGAACATGGAGCTATGAGCTTCATTTATGGCCAGTGTGTACGTATTTCCAAAGAGATGTTTATTTGGATCGATGAATCAGGTTCCAATTGTAAGGATCAACTTCGACAATACGGTTATGCTTTACGTGGAGAGAGAGCTGTGTGTAGAAAGCTGCTTGTACGAGGAAAACGTATATCAGCAATTGCTGCACTTTCATCTCAAGGATCAGCGGCTTTGGAGCTTACTAGTGGCAGTGTTAATGGAGATGTCTTTTATGGTTTCGTCAGGGGTGGTCTTATTCCAGAAATGAATCCTTTTGATGGAATTAGTCCCATGTCAGTAGCTGAATGGACAACTGTTCCATTCACCACACACACAATGTTGCTGAACTTTTCAGGGCTGCAGGAATTGTTCTCATTTATCTCCCATTTAATCTAATTTATACAGGACATTAAACTTACTGACAATTGTAATTGTTGCTCAATTATGTAACCTAGAATGTAATGTATATAGCTCAATCGTTTACTCGAACTTTTTTACTTCTTTCATTATCGACTCTTTCATTTCCTTATACTGCTCCTCACTAATACCACCATCACTGTAAAACTGTTGAAGACAAAGGAGTTGATCAATACATTTACCATGTAGATTAATTCTTTTACTTGGTGAAGCAAGTATACTCTTAGTTTCTCCTCCTTTGGAACCTGTGCAGGGAGATGTGGTTTTCCAAAACTTCTTGTTTGGAGGATCCTCATATGATATATGTTTATTCATTTGAATCATAGATAATATACGCGATTTTATATATACAAGTGAAAAAAACATTGGGAATGTAATGAGACATAGGAATGGCCAAATCGTAAAAAAGAAAGCAAACAAGATGGAATGGCTGTTTGAGTGTGTGCAGAATCATTCCTGTGTGGGCTGCATGTAGTACTCTCTTCCCATGTTGAGTCCCTCATGTTGCCCATAGGAATAATTCTTTACACACTCAAACAGCCATTCCATCTTGTTTGCTTTCTTTTTTACGATTTGGCCTTTCCTATGTCTCATTTATACATTTCCAATGTTTTTTTCACTTGTTTGTTCTCATTTTTTCATAATTCTACATCACAGTTGAGATTGTGTGTATATATGGTAGTAACTTGTACACTGTCAGCATGGATATTATAGCTTATGCTATAATCTTTGCTATCAGTAAAGTGAAGCATCTCAGGACTCGGGAGGCTGGACTCTGAGAGAGAGCTGTATCGCTAGAGCTGTAGAGCTGTAGCTATATACAGTATCTAGATTTTGCCAGTGCTGCATTAAAGAACTGGCGCAATTGACTACAATGTCTTTAACTTTAGCTTACGGAGCCGGTACTGTAGTCACAGTGTAAAAAAGAACAGGTAGTGCTGCTGGCTCTACAATGTCATACACCTGTCTGTCGTCAGCTCTTGAACAACTAGCAATTGGGGGTGCTCAGTCATGCTGTATACATTTTCACACATTAGTTTATTCGTCCCACATCCTGATTATTCAGCTTATAATATCGTCACTAGTATAGTTGTGCATGCTTGTTGAGTGCACTGCATGTGGCTTCTGCACCGTAAGTGCCATAATATTTTTGGTTGGGGAAGGGGGGGGGGATAACCACTTAAACCCTCTAGATTTTCTCCTTGAATGTATTTGTAGACCATGATATGTCTAAAAAGTAAATCTGTTGCGAGTTATTTCTGGCTACCGAGCATTTTATGCTGTTCTGTTCTGACCTAGCTGGCTGAGTATGCAACTGTGTGTATGGATACAGTAATAGTAGAATTGCTTGAGTGTGATCATATTGTGCTTGTATGAAGTGTAATGTCAACATAACTTATTTTATACGTATAAAGATTGCTTCACAGTCTGCTGTGGAGGAAGTATTCACATCCTGGGATATAGCTGATACTGAAAAATTATTAGAAAAGTTGAAAACAGCTCTTACTCAAAGAATGGAAAAAGAATGCAAGCAAGCACTTGCTGAAAGAAACAAGTAAAACCAGACAGACATATTTTTTGTCATGTACACAATTATCTATATCTATTGTTCTAGAATTCTAAATGAGTTAGAAGAGGCAGAAAAACAGAACTCTGCTTGTCAAAAGAAGGTATAAATTTTAACAGTTAGCATGCATGCACTGCCACCACCATGCAAATTTTTACAGCTAATGAAAGCATATGAAGAATTGAACAAGCGTATATATGAACATGATGAATATGGTACTGTCAAGAGAGACATAACTTTACAGGTTTATTGTTAATGTTATAGTTAAGTGTTGTAGATGTTACACTCTTTAACATAACATAAAAGGCTATTCACGAAGCAGAGGATTTCCTTGAGATTATCAAACTAGAAGCTGAGGAAGGAAAAAGGAAACTCGAACAGGTGCTTGTTGCGTACAAGCAATTTGTTTGCTTACTGCAAACGAGTATCATACGTGCAGACTGTTAGAATAATCAATTAATAATAGTTCTAATTGTTTCAACAGCATTCTTTGACCTATGCTAAGATATTATAATATTGTGTACTCTACAGATTCGAATGAAGCTGAGAAACAAGAGAAAGGAATGTAAAGACGGTAAGTTTCCAATAGTCCAGTGTTCAGCAAACTTTCTATGAGAATATTAATTTTTTAATTTTAGTACTAATAGTTTAGAGTAAGTAATCTTGTGTCAGACACAACCAATATTATGTCATGTCACAAAACATGCTTGGGGGCAGATACCCTCCCCCCTCGAGAATATGTGATAGTGGGAAATGGTCTGTCAATCGCGCACACAAGTATTATTGTCACTGTGGCACTTCATACACCAACATGATGGGTCTGAGCTGAGCTGTGCTCACTGTATACTGACTCGAGATATGAAGCTCGCTGGTCCAACTGGAGGTAGTACTGCCAAGAATTACAATAATTTAAATTTTCTGTATTGTCTGAGGGTCACGGCTGTCCCAAATGACAATCATGTGATCTATAGTAGGCGTGGTATGGTGAAAATTTTCCGGCGCTTTGCGCTTGTTTAAGTACAATACAACTTTCCCCCCCCTTCTCAATTTTCTGTATCTGCCCCTGAGGCTGTCCTTTTTCGTTTGTTTTGGGCCCAAAACAGCCTATACTTCATTAATAGAATACTAGATTACACTACATTTTATTTCACGAGGTTCAGAAGAGAATTATTGCCTATTCCTGCAGAAAGTGAAAAGCTTGTCTGCCATACTTGTAAAAAAGGTTATGCAGGCCAAGCGTTTTAACACAACCAATGTGCTTATACACTTGCAATACAATCACCCAGAGGTATTTTCTACACTTCAATGTGGCAAGATACCTTAGATACCTAGAGGGAAATACCAGGCAACAGTGTCAGCTCCTTGGCTTGAGAGATTCGGGGTCATATATACTTTTTCGATTTTTCAAGGATATCTTCTGATGTCTGTTTTATTCTAGGGATATGTAACCATTCCACATTGTTGAGAAACCTAGCTTTAGGCATATGAGCAATTCCGCCATGACGGACATCCAATTTAGACAAAAGAGTTATTGGGTTCTGTCCATTTACACAAATGTTCAAACTTGACACAATACGTATAATTTGTAGTAAAGCCTTGCCTAAAGCTATCTACAAACATTAACTTTATAGCTATAGAATAAGAGATATGCTTGCTTAAAGGGCTGTGATCGACGTATGCAGAAAAATTAGGAAATTTTGGGTACAAATCTTTAAAACCTAAACTCTATGAAGTGACAAGTACTAGTTGTACTATAGGTTTTTAGTGTGTATTGTTATTGTAACTTGAGGGCAAGACATACAGCTGCACAAAGGTTACAATACATACACACTAAAAACTTATAGTACAAATGGCTTCTACCATAGTGAAGCCACAAGGTCATACCAGCTCATACACCCAAAGTAGTGTATCAGCTCCTGGTTAGACAGTTTACATGGCTAATGTACACTAGGCGGTGCCTTTGAAGTGAGTACTAACTATGGTACAAGTAATATTAATCCAGTTTCCTTAAATCTTAGCCCTAGAGCATCAAAGTATTATTTCATATACCGTACGTATAGCGGGAAATTTCCGTGGGTTGCAAATTTTCGTTATTTTCGTGACTAACCCCTGAGTCATGAAATTTTCTCTCCCACAAAATTTTTTCTGAGGTCAAAGGTCACGATAGTCGCCACACTCACGTTGTCAAAGACTTCAGTTCTCTGTCTCTTGCCCATTTTTTCAAGAAGTTTGCTGTCTAAATAGCTAGTATCTATCTAGAATAGTATTCTACATGTATACCAAAGCAGATAAACTGTCACAAGACCTTCAAGCGCTGTACATTGGAGTGAAGAAGTATACACAGCTAGTAGCATAATCAAGAAACCAATCATCGAATAACGAGTGTTTTGAGACAGACATTGCAATGCAAAAACACTACAGTGAGATAGATAAAATTATATCGTAAAGAAACAAAATTCACAACTACCTTTGGTATCAAAAAAGCAAAAGCCAGACAAAAACCTCTAAGAGGCACAGAAAAATCAAGCAATAATGCTAGTATGGAGGAGTCTGTGATAAACAATTGGCAAGGATTCAGTCCTGGCAAAAACATAGTTTAAAAGAATAAACCATGCAGGTATGAATGAAACCAGCTAGGTGACCATCAGGATAGACTTTAGGCCAGAAAGGCACTGACTTCCACAACAGCACCACAAGGATACCCTTGGCAATGTAATGTACCCCTGTGCATGGTTATTAGCCCCCTACCACAGGATATACAAGCCAGCCAAACTCCCTTTCCAGTCAACAGTGAACGTATCGAAGGCCTCGCCTTCCCCCCCTTCCCGAGATACTGAAGCGACTATGAAACTGAGCAAGCTGGCAATTATGAGCCGATGCACTGAAAACAATCAACTGAGTGGGGTCCCCAAGTCCAAGAAGAGAGTATCAAGCTTCCAATCATCGAAATCCTGGATACGACTGATGTAATTGGCAATCTCATTCTTCCTAGGAACCAATTCCATGATATGCTTGACAGAAAGTCAAAACATGCTGAAAAAATGCTTTGGGTCCTCCTGCAGATACCATTTCTTACTGCCAGAATTGATTATTATTATTATTATTATTATTGGGGTGAGCCTGAGCAAGCCCCACATTTGTGAATAGGCCGGCTCTGCTGGGATTTTTTTCGTCGTCATCATATGCTTGATAATCAAGGACTTTGATCGTCAATCAGCTTCTAGACTACATGCATGTGATTGTCCACGTGGTTGATTGAGTGTTGAATGTTTTCTGTAAAAGCAGAGTGAAATGGTCTACTGGTAGCTACTTACCGTTTTGTGAGTTTTATTTGTGGTCAACCCGTGGATAGATGAATATAGTCATTTTAGAGACGTTTGCTTCATCAGTGGAGTGCTATGAACATTGCCAATGAGCATCAGTGGGCTCAGTAAGCTAGCCTAAAAAGTGATGTATAGCAAGATGCCTGGCAGCCAGTTCACAAATTAGTAGCAACATACAGTGTATTATAAAATTCTATCATCAATGTACTTGTAAGGATTCACTTATTAGTTCACATGGTAACCATAATATGAATAAAATTAGCATAACTAGTTGCTGTTTATAGACAATAATGTAAAACTCCAGTGCAGAAAAAGCATAGATTAGCTATTAAAATAGTCTGTGCTAACTATCCCCTAGTGGCAGGTTTTGTTGCAATGCAACTGTAGCGCTATACTACCAACACAAGTAGTGAATTTTAGAGCAAACTAATCGTACTTACCAAAACATTGCCGTTTGTAATCGTGATTGGTTCTGAAATTTTCGAACAAACCACTAAGAACCTTTTAGTAGAGTCTTTAGGATTCACTTTAAGGTTGGTTTCGATCTCTGCACTAGCGTTTTTCTACACCGGAAAGTTTGGGCACTGACGATCTTTATCTACTAATTATTAGCAATGTGGCTAGAGCTACAGCAGTCCATATACTTTCCTATTCCTTTTTGTATTGCAAAGTTATGTAATACATAGTATCCGGATTCTGCCGTAGCTGCATTCAAGATTGGGCACCATTGACTTCAGTGTATTTAGCTTTTAAGCTTTAGTTTACGGAGCCGTAGCTCTAGCCATGCATAGCGAATTATTATCATTGTAGCTCACTTGAAAAATTACAAGCTAAGTATATGCCATGCCCACGTGCACTATTCACCCTTCTACCCCACGTGATTTTAGATACCAGACTCCCTCTCTCCTTTTCTCTCATGCTTAATTTCCGGTGGGAGGGAGCCTGGGAACAAGGCTATGTTTCTGCTTTAACAGGCTTTGGTTCACAGAATTTTGTTACAGCACATGCACAGATAGATTAGCTGAAGCTTCTGATATGCTTGCCAATTCAAGCGCCCACACAGAGGAGTAGCTTTCTGGGGGTGGGTGTTGCCTCGGCACCCTGTAGGCAATCACGTACATGTAATTCTGAGGTTTATCTTAGTTCGTGAAACTTATTTTACCTAGAATATCTCTCTTTACTATAGCTATTGCTTACTTCCTTGGGTCCAGTAGCCTTCTCCGGGTCTTCTTTACTAGCTACTCAGTTCTCACTAAATAATTAAAGTGGCCACGTGGCTGGTTGTGTTAATATTCAGTAAGTACTGTACATGATCTGTTTATGATACGAAGGTTGACCGCCTATAGTTTACCTACCTTAGTGTTACAAATTTTTGTGGCTACTAACGTTTGATATTTTTGCAAATTGCTCCAAAAACACAAATATTAGTTCACGTAAAATTCATTTTTAGGAACAAACTGTAATGAATATCATTAAGTTGGTACGAGCAATGTACAAGCCACTTCACCACACCATCATGTGTAGTAACAGGAGTCCATAACTCGCCTTCCCAGTCTACATTAAGACCCCCGGAAGTACATACTATTTATCGAACAGTTTGGGTTTGTATGGAGCATATGGGAGATAATGAGATTCATACTACACATGGCTAGTTGTAAATTAGCTGTTATTTTTACCAGCTATAACTCGTGTTCAGGACTAGTCCAGTTAAAACCAGTATGATTTTTGAGTAGAGAAGGCCAAGCGCTTTCGATTGATCCCAAGTTTTAGCAAGGTAAGTCATATCAAAATGTAAAGTACACTTATGTAGCTACCTACCTTGGCATGGAGAAGAGAACTTTGAATTTTGATCAAATCAGTAATAGTTGCAACTCTTCTGCACTTAGCTGACCATAGTCCAAGATGTACATAGTCTAAAAATGTTTAGTTTGAGCTTCATATGTGTCTACAGTATGAGTGAAATACAGCTTGTACAAAATCAGAAATAATTGCTGTATTAACCAAGCACTCACACAGCCTAGGAAGGGTCCACAGACTTCTAGTCAGCACTTGCATGTAGCTCTACAATTGCTCTAATAGACTGTAAAGAATTAGACTGCTAGTGCTTGGCTGGCATTCAATAACTGCCATCTTTGCTGGGCATGTTTCAGAACTTCCCCAAAAATTCATGCATTTTTGATCAAATCAGTAAATGAATATACCTATCTCTACAGAATTTAGATCTCCATTCTATAGTACCAGCACTATACGTACCTTGAATCTGGAATGAAATAATCCTTGCGTGTTGAAATACTAGGCATGGAAAACTGGAAAAGAAGTGACTTTGCTCATCAAAAACTGTCAGTTTATGAAGTACTAGAGGGCGATGCACAATAGTACAAGGTATGTATATTGATGACCACTGAGCCTCCTGGAGTAATCATATTCATAAACCAAAACATGTCACAACTGCAGATTATGACTAGGCTTGCAAATATTATGCTCACAGTTAGGCTTAAAATGCAATTCTTTTATGCTTTAAGATTGTTCTTATTATGCTCACAATTATCCCAATTATGCTCAATAATTTCAATTTATTAATATACTCAGATTACGCTCATCTTTCAAACATAGATCTGACTGCGTTGGTGATTTGAGTACACTCAAAAGGCTTCTAGCGCTATCACTACTTGTAGCACTTGATTCACTAGTAAACTCAGCTACACTCTCTTCGGACTCTTCCACTTCAATGTCATTGTTCACCGCCATGCCCCGGATTCACTACAGTCACTACACACGTGGTGGTGTTCACCATTTGGAAAAATAGTTGACCACACCCCTTTCGAGGGGAAAAGCAGCTTAAAATGCTTGCATAATGCTCAAGTAGAAAACAGTGCTAAAATGCTCAAAATTATGCTAGCATAATATTCGCAAGNGAGAGCCAGGGTGTTGGTGAATGCATTGTATTCCTACCTGGCATGACCCATGTGAGAGGCATCATAAACAGCTGGTCCACAGCTGTACCAAAACATAACCAGACTGCCATTGAGAGGGGTAAACTCCTCCTAATCAGAAATGCATGTATATAAAATGTCTTGTACTTCTACAATAAAAGTATTACTGTCTGTACCTTTTCCTGACGAAAATGTTATAAAACTTTTGTTTAGTGGGTTCTCATCCGTGAGGCGGCTTCTTTGATAACTCTGGTCAGTGGAAGGGAGTCTTGTAGCACACTCGTACACACAGGCCACGTGGTTGATGTTTGCAAATATTATGCAATGTTTGCAAACATTATGTTTGCTTACTCAGCACTCTGAGTGTTTGCCCACTCAGCACTTTGCATCAACACCGGCTACCATGCGTACGTGTAATGATTTGGTAGTTCGATCTCTGTTGGAGCACTTGAGGAGAAAGATCATCAGAAAATGGCCTCTACAGTAAGTGGAACCTTTAGTATGTGAAGAATAGAGAGAATTGGTGAGCCCAGAGCTGAGAGCAACTCCTGCTGTTGTTGTGTGTCATAATTCTATTAGGAGCCCACTCTCACGAGGCAGACAGTCAGGGAAGCTAGATCTTACGTACTGCACTGTAGATGGTCAAGGTGTGGATACACTAGCTGATTTGAGGATGCTCTAAGATGGTCATAAGTATTGTGAAATGTGCACAACAGGACTGTTGTTCACAAAATTTGCAAGTGGAAAAATGTAATACCTTAGCCTTTAGCCTCTCTTAGGGATTGACCAGGCTACAGTAGATAAGCCTGTACGTAATGGTACAGGCATATATGCATTGGTAGTGAACAGTTTTTGTTTTATGATAATAATTACAGTAATTGTTCGGAGATTTGTTAATTGATTTTTATTGTAACTACATAAAGAAAGCCTTCAAAATAATTATTGAGAAACATTTCACTGAAGAAATCATGTCATTGAGGAATCAGTGATCAATTTGTGGACACCATTCACAATCCAGAAACATTTGCAATAATTATACATCGTTTGTTGATACATGCAGGTGTTTACTCTATAGCTAATACTTTTTAAATAGGGTTCACAATTGAGAAATTTCACAATAAGTATTTGTTGTGTGTGTTGACTCAAATACCTTTTGAAAAGAGTGCCCCATCACAAATGTTTACAATAAGTATTATCATGTGTGTTCACTATAATACCTTTTGAAAATTGTTGACAATTAATTGAGAAATGTTCACAATAAGTAGTACCATTAATTTTGTTGAGATATGTGTGTTGACAATAGTACCTTTTGAAAAAGGTTCACAATTTAGAAATGTTCACAATAAGTATTAATTTTGTTGAGATGTGTGTGTTGACTATAATACCTTTTGAAAAAGGTTCACAAGTTCACAATAAGTATTATCATTTTGTTGAGATGTGTGTGTGTTGACTATAATATATATATACCTTTTGAAAAAGGTTCACAATTGAGAAATGTTCACAAAAAGTATTAATTTTGTTGAGATGTGTGTGTTGACTACAATTCTTTTTGAAAACAGTTCACAATCGACAAATGTTCACAATAAGATTATCATTAAATTTTGTTGAGATATGTGTGTTGACAATAGTACCTTTTGAAAAAGGTTCACAATTTAGAAATGTTCACAATTTTGTTGAGATGTGTGTGTTGACTATAATACCTTTTGAAAAAGGTTCACAAGTTCACAATAAGTATATTATCATTTTGTTGAGATGTGTGTGTGTTGACTATAATATATATATATACCTTTTGAAAAAGGTTCACAATTGAGAAATGTTCACAATAAGTATTATCATTAATTTTGTTGAGATGTGTGTGTTGACTATAATACTTTTTGAAGACGGTTCACAATTGACAAATGTTCACAATAAGATTATCATTTGTTGAGATGCGTGTGTTGATTAAAATTAATGTTCACAATACATTTGTTCCATGAGATGTGTGTGTTGACTATTAAACCTTTTGAAAAAGGTTCACAATCGACAAATGTTCACAATAAGATTATCATTAATTTTGTTGAGATGTGTGTGTTGACTATAATACTTTTTGAAAACAGTTCACAATCGACAAATGTTCACAATCGACAAACGTTCACAAGTATTTTGTTGAGATGTGTGTATTGACTATAATACTTTTTGAAAAAGGTTCACAATTGAAAAATGTTCACAATAAGTATTGTTGAGATGTGTGTGTTGACTATAATATTTTTTAAAAGGTTCACAATCGACAAATGTTCACAATTAAGTATGTGTGTGTTGACTATTATAATACCTTTTCAAAAGGGTTCTCTACAGAGCTCAGGCTGGGCTCCATTCATGATCTCTCTTTTTAACTTCACTATCCAGTAGTCATGTGACTCTCACATGCATCTGGTGAAATTTGTCAAAACACAGATGTTTAATGATGTTTGAGATAAATACTTCTCAAAAGATAAAATTAAGATCACAGTATAATTATATCTTTCAGTTGATCATTCCATATATCTACCAGCTTCGGATATGACCCAGCCTCATACTGTGTATAGTCAATAAATTACACATCACTGTAATCTGCAGGAGGTATAATTATCGTCAAGATAAAAGCCTCCACTATAGTGAGGCTATATGTGATATATAATTGTTATGGCATGACATGCAGATGCTTGCTCAGTGACCGGTGTGGCAGCCTGTGTAACATTCAATAACTATTATAATTACAGTGACTGATTTACAGCAATGATAAAGAACATATAATTATAACAAAACATCATAACATAGCTAACAATACATGATCAAGTATGCATGGTATGCATAAATGAATAAGTCTTACAATGTTATTGTTATAAGTATCATAATAACCACTGTTTTTGCATTTTTCCAATGTACAGTAACAGAGTCTGACTTATTCAGTTGTCACATACATCCCTTGCGTTTGCAACTCCAATTAGAGGACGATTTCACTTTAGCCTTACTTAGCTTCACACATTTAATATGGAACCATTGTTTGCACTTGTCACACTCTATCATCCAAATTCCGGGTGTATTCTTCTTGTATACACAAATATCTTCTGGGCATCGTGCTTTATCTAAAATCATGCAGGGTAAAAATAGCTTGACTTCAACCTTAGGTTGATCATTTATTAGTAATATAACCTTGGGAAGTCTTTCTGGAAGAAGCACGAGTATGGTGGCCATGGGTTCTTTGTGTTGGCTTTCCTGTCATTGGCTTTTTACGAGGTGACCCTGATAATGGAATGTGAAGTGTACAGATTGATCATGATACCCATCAACCAGCAAGATAATAATTATGATATTACTTTGAACTTTATGTTGTGAAACAGCTGCACGAGGTTTGCACTTAGAGAAGTCTTTAATAGATGAGGAACTCTCTGTTATGACAAAGATAGAGCCGGATGTAATGTGCAGGGAACATGCAGTATAGGATGTTGAATATTTTTTACTCCTCCATACCTTTAACAACTTTCATTTTATCTTGAAGTTGGCTTAGGTCAGTTAAGAGATTCCGGCGAGTCCTGAAGCTGGCTGAATTCGATTTAGTTAGGTGTTCACTCTTCAGAAAGCCTATATATAACAGTCATTAGTATACTCTCTATATCTCTATAATAGTGCATGCATGATCATGGGCAAAATATTATGACTAGTTTGGTTCTTTATTCCCTTACGAATGCTCTTCCTCGGTGGTGTCACATCAATCCGAGAATACAGCCTCATCATGAGATTCTTATCTGATTCCACTCTCCTTTGTTTGAGATCTACAAGTAATTATTGGAAAGATATTTTTATAATAATGTACAATTTTTTAACAACAAAATCCTTACAACGTAAAGGTGTCACAGACTTTCGAATGGCTACAGTTGCACTAGATTTGCTGGGTTCTGTATTTTGATGTAACTCTGTATTGAGATCAATAAATGCATGGTGATTTGGGTACAGGAAAATTATTATAGTTTCTGCATCTCTATACCTGGAGACTGTTGAATGTGCTCATCAGGGGTTGATTTTGGTCCAGGAGAATTAGTTTCTGGAAACTGTTGAATGTGCTCATCAGGGGTTGATTTTGGTCCAGGAGAATTAGTTTCTGGAAGCTGTTGAATGTGCTCATCAGGGGTTGAGTGCAGCTGGTGATACTCAGCTTCATCTTGACTCAGATCTACAGTATGTTGACCAATCCCGACGATGCGCATGCATGCACATGACACAATTTTTAATTAGCCATTCAGAATCATTATAGTTTTTTTATATACATACCCAATCCTCCTTGATCATCTTCCATCATAGAAAAGTCATTTAAATGGATTCCTTCATGAGGAGAAAAAAGTTTAATTAAGATCAATACACTAATTAATTACCAATAATGACTCAAACTTCAAACCTGAATCATCAACAGTTTGAGTGTCCATGTCAACAGATAGTGATTCAGAGTCTGATGCATTAGAAGCAGAGTTACTACCAATATCAGAGTCTTCGAGCTCTATCACTTTCTCCTGTTGCACTATTAAAATTATTAATCATACGTACGGTAGTACGTATAGTAGGAATGGGCCGACTGTCCCATAGACACAATACAAAATGTTTATGCTCATAAACTTTCAGAGAATGACAGCTAAGCCTTTAGACATGGATTAAAGCCTCCCTTGGATAGTTTTCTAAGTGCATGCATCAACAAAACTCACAGAAACTTTCTAGAGCACTCTGGAGAGAGCGCTGGCAGGAAGCCAGAACAGTGCAATTTTGTTTTCTTCTTCCTTCCTAACTGACAAACTTGAACGCGATTTCCAGACAAACAAAAGGCATTCAGCCAGCTTTAACTGTACAGTGCAACTTGACTTCATCCGAACTACGTCCTTTTATACTCGTTTGGTGCCTAAAAGCTATATAACAAACAAAATCTAGGCATTTTAAAAACTCTGATATAAATACTGTACTTGCATGTAGCCATCTTGTTATAGGTAAAGGTCGTCAACAGACCACGTTGGTTTGCATGCATATAATGCGCATGCGCATCCAGTGTACTTGAAAGCAGTAGCTCATGCTTTTTGTAGAGACTGACCAGTCTCTGATAGCTTATACTCCATTCCAGTTGAGCACCTTAGTGTTGGAAAAAGTGAACAAACAAGTATAATAGTAAAAATTTCATAAAAATTAGCAGTGTAGGAATGGGCAGTGCTGCAAAAAGGAAGGAAACAAGGCTGGGACTTTAAATTTCGGCACATGACTACTTCATTTTCAAAGTTTTCCAAGCTCATATAGGTTGCCTGTATACCTTTTAATTTATTTATGACTTAATTGGAATTAGGATTTTAATCATGATTCTATAATTATTTTAATAATATTAATGGACATGTACATGTAGCATTGTTTGAACCATATCAATATTTATTTTATATGACTGGATACATGAGGAATCGAAAATGAAAATGAAGTAGTCATGTGCCGAAATTTAAAGTCCCAGCCTTGTTTCCTTCCTTTTTGCAGCACTGCCCATTCCTACACTGCTAATTTTTATGAAATTTTTACTATTATACTTGTATTATATTAGGTTTCACGCAGTTAAAACTAGAGGTGCAATAATTTTCTCATGAATGTATGAGAGAAATGTATATTAATTATCATGTGGTAAGGTTCTTAGAGCTTACCCTTTGGTGCAGCTGTTGACTGTTCCTTGATAGAGCTTGGCATACTTGCATCTAAATGAATGGATAATACTGGTGACTATAGATCACAAGGTTTATCATGCAGTAATGATAATTTGATTATTTACCTCGAGGGAAAGTTTGTATAAATTCAGCTGACATAGCATCATCTGGTATACATGCACAACCTTTGCATTCTGCAAGGTTGCGATGAATTTTGCGATCAGTTACCACAGCATCATCCTTAAGAAAGTACTGCTTCATCCTCGGTGCACTTTTGCGAATTTTCTTGATCTTCTTTCTGATAGATCTTGGAGATTTGTGAGTGATGTTGTGTTTGTCCAGATACTGAACAAGCTTAGGCACTCGAATTGCTACACCTCGAATCATCGACTTTTTTTTCGGTGTGTGATAGCTGATGTTGGGGGCAACACAAGTTAGAAACTGTACATTTACAGATCAACAAAGACATGAAAGTATAATCACAGATCAGTGTATGACAATGATTATTATTGTATTCCTTTAAAATAATTTTTATTATTATTTTTTATTATGATGCTAAAATTATGTCATTTGTGGGTCAAACAATAAAAATGATATCTTATAGTTACGAAACAATTATTATTACCTCTGACATTTCACCATCAGATTTTGTTGCATGCTGACTAGCTTGATTAAGTAACTCCCCCAAATTGTCTGCCTCATGTTTATCACCTGTAACATAATGCGATTGATAATTGGCTATCGCAGGCACAATGGCATTTGTGAAGTGTTCCCAGATCCTTTCTGGGGAAACGTTTGGACATTCAGCCTGTAGTGCAATCTGCATACATGTATAACAAAAGTATATAGTTATTAATGTATTAATTATAATAATTATAGCTCTGGAAGGGAATTTCATACCTGTTTAGCACACAATATGTACATGGCATATTGTAAAGCGAGTCTTCCCTCTAGTCTTCTACCAGTCACTTCATGGACTTTGTCAACCATCTCAGCTATCTGAGTTTCAGACAGAAGAGAAAGCCATTTACCAATTGAAATTGCCTCTGGCAATGCCCAATGTGCTTGTCCAAGTATTGTATCCAGTGTGCCAACAGTTATAGAGGGAGCATCATATATAAAGGGCACAAGGATAACTCTAGCAAGGTATCTATAAAAGGTAATTTACAGAAAATAAGTTTAAGTGCAGAGTGAAATCATAATCTTACCGATCATCCGCATTGGCCAGGCTTTCAATTACAAAATCATTGCACGTAACAATGGGTGAACACCTAGGTGAAAACTGTAGCCTTCTGGTCCCTATTTCTGCTCCTCCAAAGGAATTCATCAGTAAAGGTTTAAGCACTGTGTCGTCACTAGGATCGTCAAAAAGGAACGGTACTGCTCCACTAAGATGTCCTCTTGCCATGCTGTCAGTTAGATATGTTAGGCAACCCTTTGGATAGTTACCGCACATACCAACAGCTATTTTTGCACAATTAGATTTTCCACGACTGACAGAACTGGTAGCCACTGCTATTCCAACGGATCCACATTTAGATAGCACCATTTCATAATGCATGGACATGATAGCTGATGCTATAATAATTAATAATTATTTACATGATTATTAGTACAGTACTATTCAGTATAACTACTATAAGCTATATAATAATAGTAAACAAAAAAACTAATGTCTACATACTGTTATATAATACTTACCAAGTAAGTACATTCCACTAAGCACATTTTCTCCAGCAATGTCGCACATTCCCTTTACAAGGGTTTTAAGGTGTTTTACATTGGGATTTGGCAAAGAAGGTAGTGGATTAATTGGACGCTTGAGTTTTAGGAGTATTTCTTCAACCCAAATGAATGGTTGGCTCTCTATAGGGATTGCTTTACCATCTTCACTCAGTTGACAGCTAGGACCAAATACAAATACACTAGAATCTGGTTGACGTCCACTACAGGATACGGCAGTGTATTGGGTGGTGTCACTCTCTTCATCACTAACTTCAGTTCTATTAATAAGTAAAACAAATTAATAATTAATATTTTAGTAAAACTAACCTCAGACATGCATTAAGGGTTAAGCAACTGGCACAAAAAACTATATTCCAGCTATAGTATATAAAATAAAAGTGCATGCAATCAATGATTTAGGTATTGTGTGTGTGTGTGTGTGTGTGTGTGTGTGTGTGTGTGTGTGTGTGCATGTGCTGCATCAGTATTTTTTAAGAGCAGTTCAACCACAAAATTAATAAAATAGTATAATAAAATCAGCAATTATTACAGACTGAACTACTTCCTGCAAGCATTAATTTAATTGTACTCACTCAAAGAAATCCTGACAGAGTTCCATCAAGATTGACTTAGTTTGAGTGATTGTGAGCTGAGAAGAGAGTGCTCCAGATGGAATGGCAGGACTGAGATATTGCACAAGCTGGTCAGTATTTGAAATTTTGTACCAAGGCAGGAAAGCTTCACTGTGTGTGCAATCATTATATAATTGCTCAATTATTACATGCCTTGTATTATACACGTGCATGCATAGACATCTAACTATTTTTTCCCTTTTTTATCATGCATGGCATTATATACAAATATTAATTTATGTTTTTGTATAAAAGATTTATTTCTAAACCAAGGAACTGGGAGAAGAAAAAATTTACTCACCCCTTAACAACAGTATGAGTTGTTCCACCAGACTGGGATTCAACTGTACGACATCTTTGTCTTTGAGTAACTTCCACAATGAACCCGGAAAACTGTGGCAATTCTTTGGGTGGTTGTACGTGCTTTAGAAGCCGAAGACCAAAGTTAGTTAATTTAACAAAAGTCTTTGTCTTGCTCCCCTTATAATATCCAATTGAATGGTTTTCCTGAAGAAGTTTCGGCATCTAAAAAATTGAATGTAATAGCAATGATGTCACCATAGTACTATGATTAGATGAAAATAAAGCATTTACGCCATACTGATAGATGCCTGTAAAGACTGTAATGCACAGAATAAACTGCATTAAGTTTGTAAATTATTATTGTATGTTAGTACCTTTCAATGTAGACTGCAAGTTCAAGTAGTCTATTTTGTGAACTTCTGAAGCTCGAATATTCATCCACGTTTTGTAGTGTGACTTTACTAGAATTGACTCTATAGATGGACAAACTGAAGGCTGCTGACTACTGTAAAGTGGCACAACGACGATCTGGCGTTTTTATAATCAACTTCGATTAGCTTATTGCGCATGCGCACTCGCCATTATGTAGTCCGGAGATACCGGAGGGGTGCTGCGGTAAGAAGAGATTCCAGAAGTTTCCATAATTAAACTCAAATGAAATGAGAGGAACAAGAACACACACACATACTCACTAGATCCAACTATAATAATGTATAAATGAACAGGACAATAACAACAACAAAACAAAAAAGCAACAAACTGAACCTCACAAAACAACCAAACCCCCCCCTTCCCCTCTAATTCACAGCCTGCACTGCATATTACATACTATATTATCTGTCCTGGTCCAGAAATAAAGCTACAATGAAATAAAGTAGATAATAGTACAAAATAATTCTAAGAGAGCCAGTGAGGACTCATGATCATGATCTTTCATCTTTTTTTGTCACTTTGGGCAAGATAGGCTTTTTCCCATTTAGGTAACATTTGCTAGTGTACTCATTGCGTCTGAGTACCATGCGATGAAGATAAAATAAGTGGTGAACTTTGTTCATCGAGCAAAGAATATGACTAAAGCGATGGATCCAAACAAAAGTTTGCTCACCAGCTTGTGTGTTGAACTCAGGATGCTCTTTCTTGAGTTTTGCAGGCGAAAATTTCTGTTGACAATCCAGAGACACATGATTTTTAAAGTGAAAAACATCTATAACTTTTTCAACATCTAGCCAGAGTTTGTCATATGGTGAAGGAAAGGGCAGTGGTTGTTGAGCAATTTTTAGCTTGGCTAAGTTGCACATGTTGTCGTATGCTAAAGTTATTTTCTGATCATGGACAACATTTTCCGTAACGAGAGAAAGGAGCCACTGAATAATAATGAAAAATACTTGAGATGGAGATTCAGATCTGAAAATAATGTGCATGTGTGGTGTGTGTGCAATATTAATCTGTGTGCATGTGTGGGTGTGTGCATGTGTGGGTGTGTGGGTGTGTCTGTGGTCCCCAGAAAAACTCCAGGTATACTTATTCACAGCTGAGTCGACTGGTGGGAAGGTATTAAATGGTCACTCACAACCACCAAGGGCAGCACCTTAAACTACCCATGCATGGTGGACCTTGATCACCCAACCATGAGGTTGGGAGGCCAGAGCACTAGGCATTGCACCACAATGGAACCCACTGGCCTAATCTGGCAGCTCTCATCTATCAGTGTACAGTTCAGGCGCCTGCCTAGTGCAGTGTGATGCTACCAGGTTCAGGGAATTGAATTCAGCAGCAGCAAAATCATTATTATTAATCAGCAATCAGAACAACTCAGAGTATCAGCTCAAAAAACTAGACAAAAATCTACATAAAATTAATGCTCAGCTTATATAGGATCCTATGCACAAAACAAGTCAAACCAGTTTCTAAAACAAGCATAGGCCTAAGAGGCAAGCAAAAACTTGCACAAAGTAAGTACAGAGTATAATTAAACAGTTCACACACAAATTAACCACACAACCAACACAAATTAACCACAGAACTGGGCAAGTTGAAACAAGCATCTAGAGTAGTATGAACAAGTATCAGCAAGCAAGCTATACCAGTTAGGTAATAATGTTCAACACAGTGGTAATTGGATGTGCATATACATATATATCCACAAAAGCGAAAGTGCATGTCATCCACGTTTCTCTATTACTACATAAAAATGATACTTTTTTATGAAACAACAAAACTAACCTATATAATGGTTGCCATGTATCTATATGACCACCTCCACGTACTATGAATTGGTGACCTCTAGACCACTTTCTTAACCGTTTACATTGACCAGTGTCTTTTCTGCAGAGTGTTTCAGATCCATCAATAATAGCATTTTGAACCAGTTCAGGGTGTTTCTCAATCAGATCTGAAATACCTGCAATCCAAACTTCCGAGTTGAATTAACAATAATTATATTAGCTAGTTTAGACTATAAGCCTCAATTATTATAAGCCATGCACTGAGTGAAGTATATATATATAGCTATTCACCTTGAGAGTCAGATGCACTTTCTCCATGGCCAGTAACATTAACAGATGACTGCACTGTGATTGAGTTCACTACTTGATCCACTTTATCTGCATCATTTTTAGTGGAAGCCAGTTCATCATCATTACATTCTGAATCAATAAAATATTAATGTTGAACATAAGAACCTATAACATTACCTGGATGACATGGCATTGCATGTAGCATGCAAGTTTTTCTTTATGATTACCTGATGATATATGTTGTGCACCACAAAATTTCAGGAATTCTCTTAAGCCAAGAGGAACATGTGGGGCATCAGACTTCAACAACTCACAATGCTCATTACAAAATGCTTTTCCGCGTACTGGTGAACCAGTACAAACATCTGGCAAGTTAAGAGCAGGAATACCTTCCACAGATTGCTATAAAAATATTCAAAATTAATACTAAGATTCAACATGCAGTGGCACAAATTGTTCAGCAATAATTAGAAAAATATAGAAAGCAAGAAATGTAGGCAACTTCATCAGGAAATTTAGGTAAGAATTTCAAACTTAACCACAAAAGATAAAACTTAACCACAAAAATCTCAATTAACTAATTTGAATTTTTTTTCCCTGAAAAACTTGAGTGCACAAAAGTATTTTAGTTACTTGGTTAGGTGAGTGTGATTTGCACATGTACAATGAACGTGATTTGAGAAATTTAGGTAACTATATGCATGTTGGGAAATATATAATAGGGAGAGACTGTGAAAAATAAAGAAAGGAAATTTAGGCAACTTTTGAATGATTTGGCCAGGACTAATCCACAGATATGTTTTGGGTTAAAAAATTTTTTTAAAAATTGCATACCTGAACCTTAAACATACAGTGAGGAAATACTGTTTTCCATATACCATCTGTTACCCACAGGCTTCCACATCCTGCAAGTAAGTCATTAATGGCTTTATTATAAACAGCATGTGTGCATGCACTGCATAGATGATTGTGTAATGATAGTGGGACGGATGTAATTGATAGATATGGGGTTGTGTGTGCATGCACTGCTTGCATTATCATAATGGGCATGTAAGCTTCAGAATGCAGCCATGCAACCACAATTGCAACATATATAATACATAATAATATTGTGTACCTCTTTTCCTACATGCTTCTGTGCACATTTCTTGAGTATGTTGATAAAGATTTCTTCGTCTAATTTCATCCACTGCACTCATGCACTCTTCTCGATCACTGTCTCGCTTGAATCTGTAATCTATCATTCCAATCCTTCTCAATTCACTTTCTAACTCTCCATTATAGAAAGCTTCACTGACAATACGAGAACTCAACTCTGCATAAAGATAAAAATTAAGTATGAAAACAAAAGACATTATCAATAATAATAGTAATAATATTATTAGTGACTCATCAACCATACATGGGCAGCTATACATTACCCTTCTCAGCCGGTAGCTTAAAGGTGTTATTGTAACTCTCAGCAAAACCTTGAAAGGATACCCACGAATGATTTCTGTGTAGAAAAATGAACAAAATTTTGAGTGCAATCAAGTTTATGAGGCATCCCATTGCATGCCACTCTTTACTAAAATTAATCCACATTAATGAGGACACATATCCCAATTAAGACTTAGTGATCAATGTTTATCCCTCAATCATCAAATTGATGACATACTGACATGCATGCATGCAAAATTGAAATTATTATGTAAGTGATGTTGCTCTTGATCTCAATTATCGGGGTTTTTTTCAACTATAATAAAAAGATGTACATGGTATATATTATGATGGCATGGATACTAGCATGTCTGCAATATAATATTTCAGTGCATGTCTGCAATATAATACTTACGCAAAAGAGCACTGCATATCTAGCATGGTCCGAGTGAAGTAAATGGTATCTGAGACTTCAATGAATTCTCTTTTTTGAGGATAAAACCTAAAGCCATCTCTATTTTTATCCCCAAATTGAGAGTAATTGAATGTCAAATTGCATTCTTTACAACGTAGTGTGAACTTAACTCCTTCACAACATCCATCAAGGGAGTAGCACTTGACCTGATTAATTATTAATAGTTTTATAATTATGATTACGAATGATTGAGTCTGTGTGGACTTGCCTTTGTTGTGTGATTGGCTACTAACTGTTTTTCACATTCAGAGCAGAACCTGGTAGGAGGAGAAAGAAGTTGCTTTTCAGGCATAATGGAGAAGTCTTGAGCAGACTCGGAGTCTACTAAGTTTAAATGTGTCACAATGAGAGTGGACAATTCTTGCATATCACCACTCCACTGAAGAATCTCTTCCATGATACATTTCCTTTGGGTTTCAGTGACACACTCTGGGATTCTCTGTAACTCCCTCATTACTTGCATAACACAACTCAATCCATACTTTCCAACCAGATAACACTCTCTTTCAGATTGGGATAGTAAATGTAGGTTTTCTTCAGCTAATTCAATAGAGAGTGCTGTGGAAAATGCCTCTTTAAGGCNTGTAAGCAGAATTCTTCCTTTTTAAGTCTCTCATTTTGAAGAATTCCTTACACACTCTAACAGCCATTCCATCTTGTTTGCGTTCCTTTTATGATTTAGCCATTCCTGTGTCTCATTACATTTCCAATGTTTTTTTACTTGTTTGTTCTCGTTTTTCCATTATTCTACAAATCACATTTGAGTTGGTATGTGTAGCTAGCTACTTAATAGTGTGGCAAGCCAGACTGTGGTCGGGCTGCTGAGTAAGTCAAGTTGTGTAGCCTGTTTGATACTGAAGTGAAACACACTTAGGAGGCAGGAGCTGTATCATAAGATTTACTTGCCTTTCTATATGTTTAAGTAAAAAAAAACATTGGAAATGTAATGAGACATAGGAATGGCCAAATCGTAAAAAGAAGGCAAACAAGATGGAATGGCTGTCTGAGTGTGTGCCGAATTCTTCCTGTGTGGGCTGCATATAGTACTCTCTTTCCATGTTGAGTCCCTCATGTTGCCCATAGGAATAATTCTTTACACACTCTGCCAGCCATTCCATCTTGTTTGCCTTCTTTTTACGATTAGGCCATTCCTATGTCTCATTACATTTCCAATGTTTTTTTTTACTTGTTCTCATCTTTTCATAATTCTACAAATCACATTGAGTTTGTGTGTATAATTATGGTAGTTACTTGTACACTAATGATCAGCATGGAGACTGAAGTAATCTCAGGAGGCTGAGCTCTATTAATTGCTTTGCTCATCTTATAATTAATATATATATAATCTTATAATTATATATTGAAGACTGAAAGGTTACAGAGAGTCCAGCACAACCAGAAATCTTCAGGTAAAGCAAGCAGGCAGCGAACATTTGGATTCCAAATAACGCACACTTTGAATGGCTGCCATACGGAGAAGCGCTTTTCGCTTTGTATCTAGCCATTCAACAGGAGACTCAAGCACACGATACCAAAAGCACGTAAAGACACTGGTACCAAGTTTGTTCGTTCAAGAATCAGCTTCTAAAAGTGAACAGTCTTCGAGATACGCTGAAATAACATAGAAGAAGAAGAAGAAGAAGAAGAAGAAGGAGAAAATTGGAGGTTTGGCATATTTTAGTTTGGTACACTAGCGATGGTTTTAGGCCATGTTTTTAGGCTTGTTAGAAAGAGAATGAGCTAAATAGTAGCTTTATAAGCCTTTTAGTGCCAAGCACTCAGTTTTTGCAGAGTTATTCACGTGAATATTTGCATTACGCTAATGGGCCATCCGTGCCATTCCTATGCACCCAGTACTACTGTACTGGGAATGATAATCAAGGTCCTGATTCATCTCTTAAGAAGAGCAACCAGGTATCACAAAAATAGTTCCAGGCAAGTTGCATTTGAATTCCAAATAAAGCACACTTTTGTGTGAGGAAAGGGTCGTCAATTTGAATTTTCTAGAAGCTAATGAATTATGCATGAGTGTAGAAATTATTAGCGGCCATATGGAGGAGGCGCTTTTCGCCTTGTATTTAGATACTTAAGGAGAGGCGCCAAAAACCGATGGCAAAAGCGACTGTACCGGAAGAAACCAAGTTCATTCGTTCAAGAATCAGCTTCTAAAAGTGAATAGTCTCTGAGAAAAGTCGAGCCAAGATAGAAAAAGAAGAAGAAGAAGAAGAAGAAGAAGAAGAAGAAGATGGAGAAAATTGGAGGTTTGGCATATTTGTGTTTGTTATCGTTTTAATTTTGGGCTCATTAGAAAGAAAATAAGCTAAATAGTAGCTTAAGAAACCTTTTAGTGCTAAGCGCTCAGTTTTTGCAGAGTTATTTGTGTGAATATTTGTATTGCGCTAATGGGCCATCCGTGCCATTCCTGTGTACCCGGTACTACCGTACTGGGAATACTACATAACACAGTAGTCTATTCACCTCCTAAATACTAAAGACTAAAAGGTTACAGAGAGTCCAGCACAACCAGAAATCTTCTTCAGGTAAAACAGGCAGGCAGTGAATATTCGGATTCCAAATAACGCACACTTGTCTACCTGGAAAAGGGTCGTCAATTTGACTTTATGAATTTATGCATGATGTAGAAATGAATGGCTGCCATACGGAGAAGTGCTTTTTGCCTTGTATCTAGCCATTCAACGGGAGACTCGAGCACACGATACCAAAAGCACGTGAAAACAATGGTACCAAGTTTGTTCGTTCAAGAATCAGCTTCTGAAAGTGAACAGTCTTCGAGATACGCTGAAATAACATAGAAGAAGAAGAAGAAGAAGGAGAAAATTGGAGGTTTGGCATATATTAGTTTGGTACCTTAGCGATGGTTTTAGGCCATGTTTTTAGGCTTGTTAGAAAGAGAATGAGCTAAATAGTAGCTTTATAAGCCATTTAGTGCCAAGCGCTCAGATTTTACAGAGTTATTTACGTGAATATTTGTATTACGCTAATGGGCCATCCATGCCATTCCTATGTATCCAGTACTACCGTACTGGGAATAGTGTTGTATTCATTAGAAACATTGTTTGATATTGCAAAAAATCAATGATAATAATAATAATAATAATAATAAGAATAATAATAAATACAACAATTGCAGCCCTTCCCAGGATGCACATATCAAAAATTTGATGTGCATAACTCCAGTAGTTTTCCAGATATATACAGCTTTTGCAAGCAGTTCTGTCCTCCACTTGTGGCTTCCTAGATAAACGGTTGTAAAGTTGTTGCTAGATAAACTATGGTCACTCCATATACTCTCCGTATCATAATTAGATCATGTACAGTGCATGCTGAATATTACCACAGCCAGCCACGTGGGGGCTAGTGAGATGCGAGTGAGGCTAGGAAAGAAAACACAGGAGACAGCTAATTGACTCAAGGAGGTAAGTGCTTGTCAGTAATGAGATAGATTCTAGGTATAGTAAGTTCCAAGAACTAATCAAAGCCTCAAAATAACCTGTGAGTGATCGCCGTACAAGGAGAGGCAATATCCACGAGTAGAAAGCTACTGTATGAAAGCGCTTGGATTAGACAAGCTTGTACAAAGCTTTAGCTTGCCTTTCTGTCTATGTGCTGTAGCAAAAATTTGAGATTAGTAAGAATCAGTGTACAAAAGCGGCCAAGTTGAATTCACAATTTTAGTTACATAGATTCAGCTTTTTGCTGATCAACAACCCTGTTTTCTCTTATCCAGTTATCTCAATTCAGCTTTTCACTTATCAAAAACCCTGTTTTCACTTAATTTATCCAGTTATCTGAATTCAGCTTTCACTTCCACAGCAAATCAGTTCTCCCTTCCAAGTTTGATGAAGGGATTATGTTGCCATTCTGTTTTCTGGTAGTCTTCACAATGACTTTCACGTATCATATAGCTAAATTTCCTGTAGAAGTGAAAATGGAAAATAAAAAAAAAAGATACCAATTCCAGTTTTCCAAAAATACCTTTAGGAGCAATTCAAAATCCAAGAAATATTTGANAACTAGTAATATTGAGTGCCATAGTACATGACTGACATAGTATGAATAAATGTACATTGAGCCTGCATGTCAGTTCCATGCCTAAATTATGATGTTCAGTGTTCTCAGTGCTACTTTCTCATAGTTTCTTTGTTGACCAGCGTTACATACTCACTTGTGTTGGGAAGGACGTTATGTTTTTTGAAGTATATAGTCCAGTTGAATTTGAATTTCCAACAGCTGTTTCCTAGCAATAAGTTTCTTCCAAGCTTTGCTGATAGTTTTTCAGCTTCTTTATTGTCTTTAGGTTTAATCTCAGTTCATCAAATTCAGTAACTTCTGGTTTGTCATTTTCATCAAGACCTTCACTGATGCATAGCTCTCAAGTGACCTGCATTTGGCGGGTCAGACCAGCATTTACCTAGTAAAACCCGCTGACCCGCCTACCTGACACTAAAACCCTCAACACAGGTACAGGTCTGGCAGTACTAACTATTAGAGTTAAACCTAGGACTCACCTTCAGCACTTCAGGCTTGCTGGCTCTCTCAGGATGTTCTTTAGTCTCAAACTTCGTTTTATAACGTCTGTAGTTTTGTTTAGCGAGCCTGTATCTCAGTAGCTAGCCAATAAGTGCTTATTCAGCAATAATTTACGGTTGATCGGAAAATTTTTGTAGCTGAAAAATTTTTGTCAACGACCATTACCGGCGAAAATGGGCTCTGAATGGGACGACTCTTATGACAGTACTCATGTTTTGTATGAAATAACCATGACCAGCATTGGTGCTATTGAAAGTTGGGAGCTATGTGATGGTACCACCCAAACTTGTCTTCAGTTGGTGCTTGAGTTACATGTAAGTATCATGTGTGCTTGCTCATTACTTGCTGGTATTTAAGTTCATTTTCCTCATCTGTCAATGTACTTATACTGACACTGTTCGATGTTTGAGTGCTAGTTTCATTCTCCATTGAGTCATGATCAACTATAATTCTGACTGGTGCTGTCTCCATTGATTCAGATGTACTCTCCATTGAATGTTCATCATCTCACTTTCAAATTGGCAAACTTGCACGAATCGGACTGTGACAAGCAACCATTGCTGTCGGCAAACTCACACAACATGGCTGAATCAGATTGTGACAAGCAACTGTTGCTACTCGACAAACTCGCACTGAATCAGACTGCTGTTGCTACTTGGAGGAACGTTGACAAACTTACATGAGGAGAACTGAGAATGGCGTCATTTTCATGGACAGTGACACAAACATAGACACTTCCAGTGAGTCATCTTTGTTGGATTACCGTAGTCATTCTGTTAGAATGTTGAACAGAGACAAGAGGAATGCTTAAAAAAATTCTTTCTACAAAAATTACACTTCCAGCAACAAACGTCAGAGTTTACAAGAAGAGAAACAGATAGGTGCCATTATAGGTACACAGATGAGGAAGTCAAGTACATACCTTGCACTAGTACTGACAGTTNAAAAAAAAAAAAAAGGCCTAAAATTAATTGTAATTCCATAACCTCAGTGAATAATACCGACATGCATAAATCAAAAGTATACCGTATGCAGAATAACACTTGTCTAACACTAGTAAGTTCCAGTCACTAGTTCAAGTCCCGTACTGTGATGTGAAACGGCACAGTCTAACTTGTACTCTGAGACCACCACGCCGGCTGGACTGCACTGACTGATGTCACGGTGTAAGGACTGAAGTCAGTCATGCCACTGATTATCTGCACAGTAAGGAACTTGGCAGTAAGTGCTCAGTAACCACAACTAATTTTTAGCTTCAAGTTTGTAATAGCTCAGTCAGCTGTGAATCATAGTATGTAGGCTACGGATTCGATTCCGCAGTTCAGTGTCCTCATGCACTAAGTTAATGATACCTGAAAAGCAGTAGAGAACAAGATCATCATGATGGACTTCTTTCAGAGAAGGAGAACTCATGATCCATACTCAGGGTGGCCTGTATGTAGCTTAAGCTTTGACTTGGATGTGACTGAGTATGACATGATGTTCCAAATAACGCACACTAGGCTAGCTTACTCAGCAAAGTCAACAAGAAACAAATCATGAAATTATGGGTGAAGACAAATAGACTGAGCAGTATATTCAGGTGAGTGTATACATAGCTACTGAGCTAGTTGGTTCATTGCACCCACCAGCCGCCTAACTCGACAGGTATGTTGGTTCCGAGGCTGTGTTCTGTTAGAACCATGACAAACTTGAAAGACAGGTAGCTAATACGCTTTTAATGTTAGAAAATAATTATAACAAGGAATTCTACGCTTGTCAGAAAGAGAATGAGATCACTACTAACAACAGTAAAGCTATAAAGTTGCATGACATCATCAATAATTCACGTGTGACATAACTGAACATTTTCCTGTTCACAAAATTATGAGCTGTTTAATCTTGTACGCAAATCTTGCAGCAATTGGTTCAGTGTTCTCAGTGCTACTTTCTCATAGTTTCTTTGTTGACCAGCGTTACATACTCACTTGTGTTGGGAAGGATGTTATATGTTTTTTGAAGTAGTCCAGTTGAATTTGAATTTCCAACAGCTGTTTCCTAGCAATAAGCTTCTTCCAAGCTTTGCTGATAGTTTTTCAGCTTCTTTATTGTCTTTAGGTTTAATCTCAGTTCATCAAATTCAGTAACTTCTGGTTTGTCATTTTCATCAAGACCTTCACTGATGCATAGCTCTCAAGTGACCCGCATTTGGCGGGTCAGACCAGCATTTACCTAGTAAAACCCGCTGACCCGCCTACCTGACGCTAAAACCCTCAACACAGGTACAGGTCTGGCAGCACTAACTATTAGAGTTAAACCTAGGACTCACCTTCAGCACTTCAGGCTTGCTGGCTCTCTCAGGATGTTCTTTAGTCTCAAACTTTGTTTTATAACGTCTGTAGTTTTGTTTAGCTAGGCTATCTCAGTAGCTAGCCAATAAGTGCTTATTCAGCAATAATTTACCGTTTATCGGAAAATTTTTGTAGCTTAAAAATTTTTGTCCGACCATTACCGACGAAAATGGGCTCTGAATGGCACGACTCTTATGACCGTACTCATGTTTTGTATGAAATAACCATGACCAGCATTGGTGCTATTGAAAGTTGGGAGCTATGTGATGGTACCACCCAAACTTGTCTTCAGTTGGTGCTTGAGTTACATGTAAGTATCATGTGTGCTTGCTCATTACTTGCTGGTATTTAAGTTCATTTTCCTCATCTGTCAATGTACGTACAAGTACAAAAAACATTAGAAATGTAATGCAAACATAGGAATGGCCAAATCGTAAAAAAGTGAGCAAACAAGACTAGGAATGGTTGTGAGATTGAGCGAGTTCATTTCACTGTGTCACTTTATGTTCATATCCCTACTGAGCTCAATGACATTTTAGACACAGGAATGAACTTGCTCAATCTCACAACCATTCCTAGTCTTGTTTGCTCACTTTTTTACGATTTGGCCATTCCTATGTTTGCATTACATTTCTAATGTTTTTTGTACTTGTTTGTTCTATTTTTTTTCGAATAATTGTTTATAATATCTCAGTGGAATTTAGTCTTTAGCCTGAGAGAACTTGTCAACAGCCCTCAGTACAGGCACACTACCGGCAGTCACAGACATGCCTTGCAGATAGCTGAAACTCTTCAATCCCAAGCTGAAAATGTGATTTATGTCAATTATATGTGTCTTGTATAACTTCCCTACTGAATTACTGAACACAGAGAATGAGAGGATAGGACAGAACTGCAGAACCAGAACTTGGGGCACTGCATGCAGATTCCAAATAACGCCCACTTGAATGTGGAAAGGGTCGTTAGACTAGCTAGCTTATGAATAATGCATGAGTTTTAGAAATTAATGGCCGCCATATGGTGAAGACGTTTTTCGCTTTGTATCTAGCGACTCATTGAGAGACACAAAAAACCGATGGCAAAAGCGATTGAAGACAAAGAAACCAAGTTTGTTCGTTCAAGAATCAGCTTCTAAAAGTGAATGGTCTTTGAGATATGGCGTGAGAAGATAGAAGAAGAAGAAGAATAAGAAGAAGATGGAGAAAATTAGAGGTTTGACATACTTTAGTTGGGTACTTTAGCGATGGTTTTAGGCCATGTTTTTAGGCTCATTAGAAAGAGAAAGAGCTAAATAGTAGCTTAAGAAGCCTTTTAGTGCTAAGCACTCAGTTTTTGCAGAGTTATTCACGTGAATATTTGTATGGGCCAAACGTGCCATTCCTATGTACCCAGTACTACCGTACTGGGAATACTGACACTGTTCGATGTTTGAGTGCTAGTTTCATTCTCCATTGAGTCATGATCAACTATAATTCTGACTGGTGCTGTCTCCATTGATTCAGATGTACTCTCCATTGAATGTTCATCATCTCTGGGAGCATGAACTTTCAAATTGGCTAACTTGCACGAATCGGACTGTGACAAGCAACCATTGCTGTCGGCAAACTCGCACAACATGGCTGAATCAGATTGTGACAAGCAACTGTTGCTACTCGACAAACTCGCACAACATGGCTGAATCAGACTGCTGTTGCTACTTGGAGGAACGTTGACAAACTTACTTGAGGAGAACTGAGAATGACGTCATTTTCATGGACAGTGACACAAACATAGACACTTCCAGTGAGTCATCTTTGTTGCATTACCGTAGTCATTCTGTTAGAATGTTGAACAGAGACAAGAGGAATGCTTAAAAAAATTCTTTCTACAAAAATTACACTTCCAGCAACAAATGTCAGAGTTTACAAAGAAGAGAAACAGATAGGTGCCATTAGGTACACAGATGAGGAAGTCAAGTACATAGTACTGACAGTTGCTCATCAGAGTCCGATGAATGTGCCAACCTTCCTCCAAGTAGCAACAGTTGCTTGTCACAGTCCAATTCAGCCATGTCAATCATACCCCTTCTCCTTGGACTAGAAAAGGACTAATCCTTTGAAGGTGACATTGCCAGCTCTGTTCTTGAGTAGCAATAAATGACCACTTTACTTCTGTGTTTGGCAGGATTGGCAGCTGTTTGGCAACTAAGCTGACTTGAGTGTCAGCCTTTTCTACAGAGGTTTGTGCTACATGTTGCTCTTGCTTTGCTTGTATACGTATTATCACTTGTGGGATGACATTTTCTGGATGGTGGTTAGTACAACCTTTTGCAATTGCTCTAGCATGCCAAAACAACCTTTCTTGGTTTTCAGATAAAAGGCAAGTGAGCTCATAATTATTGAGTGGGGCTATGAGCAGTCATAGCATGCAAATATAGTCCAAACATTTTGTAAGTGAGATATCATTGGGGGTGCAAAAAAGTGAAGCACAAAGTTCCATGTGTAACCAGCAGTTCTTGTATCGACTGAGCAGCATAGTTGTGGAACGTTTTGTGTTCTTCGAATATGAGATTTCACCAATCCTTATTGCTGTTTGCAGGAGGAGGAGTATTCTTGAGCTACACTCGAGATTATTGAGAAGAACATAGAGCTGGATGAGCACTCTTCGTAAATCTGCACCTGATTTTGTTTTTCAGCGTGAGACCTGAATTGAACTGTGTATTGGCTACATCCTAATGTCTCTAATCTGTGTTTGAGCTCACTTTCACTGATTGATTCAGATGGTGTCAACCACATGTATTGTTGTTGCTTCCTGAAAAGCCATTCCCGAAGTAAAGTGAATTTCTTCTGCATTGGAAAAGTGCCCATTGCGTACTCACAGAGCGACACCTGCACACGCGGACATTATATATCTACATACGCAATATTTCAAAAAATAGTCAAGAGTCAATTGTCAAGAGTTACATACATGGATTCGTAAGTATGGTTATGCAGTGAAACACCTACATGTCATAGGCTACTTGTACTTGGTCGTGTCGAGTGAATGCAATAGTGGCCATGAACATTGGTGGAATTGTTGCAGTTAAACTTACTGAGAATATTGTTGATGGCGATTGCTTTTACAACTTTTTGAGAGGAACTTTAATTCCTCAAATACAGGAATTTTCAAACCCAAATTCTATTCTAATCATGGATAATTAACTGTAGAATACATCACGTAAGCAAAGTCCAATGACTACTTACAGATGTTGGTATACTGATTTGGCATCTTCCGCCATGCCATTGGAAGAAGCATTCAGTTTTGTCAAGAGTTACATACGCAAGCATAATAATCTTTTACAAGTCCTCAATGATCCTAAAAAGAAGTTTTTAAAAATGTTACTGGTGCATTAAGTAATTTGTGGATAACTTACTCATTCTAGCGGACTGGCTCTAATTAAAAAGAAAAATTATTCAAACTAAGAATAATTATCTTTATTAACATGCTCTAACCATGGTAACACATGTGAATGATGCTCCGAACATGGTTAATTACTTGCACTGGTTACCAGTCACATAACCAATCTCATTATGAATATTCATGAAAACATCTTTAATTAAAATTCCGGAAATGATATGCAGTTGCCATGGCAACCAAAAATTTTGTTATAGTACTATGTTTTTATTCATTGATATTATGTTGCCATGGAGAGATATGCAGCACTTTCCATGTACCAAAATTTACTAACATGTCCTGCTTCTTCAATTAAGCTGCAGCTATATGTGGCAACATGATATCCAAAATATTAATGGATAAAAATATAGTGAAAAAATTTTTGGTTGCCATGGTTAATGCATATCATTTCCGGGATTTTAATTGAATATATTTTCATGAATATTCATTAAAAAATTGGTCATGTGACTCTGGTAACCAGGGCAAATCACTAAGGATGTTCAGAGCATCATGGCCATGGAGAGCACGTTAGATTTTCTTAGTTCGAATAATTTTTTGCCTTAATTAGGGAGCCGGTCCTAACTTGCCAGAGCAGGTTATACAGAATAACTGACAGTGCATTGTGTAAACAAGTTTGTTGCATGAAGCCACCTAACATCAAAGGTGCCGGTGTTCCAATGTATGCCATATGGCACAGGAATTGTGTTGATAGTAACAGCTAATTCTTTTCATGTGCCACTTAAGAAACAAGAAAACAAGCCCACAATACGTCACTTCCCTAGGAACAAGCGGTTGCTCTATAGTAACGTGACGTCAATTTAGATTCATTTGTTGAAAAACCAGTGAGAGAAAGAGCGTGCAGCTAGTAGCTGTGCCCGAAAAATGTTTCTTTGTCGCCAGAAAACTTTCTATGTTACTCGAAAACTTGTCAATTTGAGTCGGAAGGTTAGTATCTGTTATCTTTTCAAGGTTCTTGAGAAGGCAAACTTTCTCCGCGTTCTTTTGGTGGATCATTTACACAGAAATTAGTTCGCTAGCCATTGTAGTACACAATTCAACTTTCTTCATGCAACAAATTACTTTTTGCATGGGCTTCTCTCGTGCCACACGGATTTATTGGCACAGTAGTGCCGTAGAACCCTGGGGCCTACGGCCCTCGGGCACTACGTCACTGCTGTGCCAATAAATTCTGTGTGGCACTCGAGCCCATGCAATAAGCAATACAGAAAAAACATTGGAAATGTAATGAGACACAGGAATGGCTACTCAGGGCAGTTAAGGCAGATTGATCAGTTTGAATACTGTAGTTTAATATTGTCAAAAATGACTTTATTCACTGAAGCAGTGCCTGTATTCTATCAATGGAGAGCCTATACTACTATGTTTACTTTATAGCATAGTGGTAAAAGATATTCATGATGCATTGTTACCATGGATACGCTAATTGGTCATGAATATTAGTGGGGGTCAAAGTTTATTTGCCTTAACCGCTAATTTGCCGTCTCCGGCTACAAAAATGCTTTGTAATCGCTGATATCAGTAGAAAGTAATCAACACATAGTATGCTACTCCAACTGGAAACGCTGCACAAAATCTAGCACTAGCTGAATATTAATAATAAAATACAATTTCAATGCCATACGCACAGCTAATTAACGATTTAGCTGCTCACTATGCTCTTATAGAATGTTTTGGCCACCGTTTCCAGTCAAATCCAATCACTACTGGTCTATTTCAATTGAAAACTCATCAAAAGAATAGAAGAACTATCATTTTTTGTAGCCGGGCGGCAACTTTTAGTGACCAACTTCGATCGCTTGCATAATAAATGAAAGCACCACTGCGTGGCGCACAAGCCTCGGCACCCTGGCTAGCACACATACGCATACACTGTGTAAGAGAGTGTATTATACCTACATGTATGGCCCAGGTGTATCAACAAAACTAATCTACCAATCATAGTATAGTAGGCCCAAGTTAGCCTATAGTCCCCAAGCTCCTCAGCTTAGTAGCCAGAAGGGCATGTAGTGAAGCTCACTGATATAAACAATACATCTAAGCTCAGTACTAGATCATATTATGACACAGTTCTGAACTTCAGTCTCCTCATCTGTCTCTGACCAAGCAACAGTAAGAACAGTACTAGATCATACATTCACAGTTCTACAAAGTGTTATTTCACTTGAGTTACTTACCTGACAAATCAGCTATCTGATTTTATTTGCCACTCTATGCAAGTATCAGTTTCTAGATAACGCACATCACATGGGGCGTGATCAATGGGCGCGGTTTCAAAGCCTAAGCGCTCAGAGATGCACAAAAGCCTCAGATCTCAGAAACTACAGCATTTCGCAAGATCCTAAACGACAAATTTCAAGATAATTTTGATTCATGAATGTAAGTACCTTCCATTTGGACTCTACAGCTTCCGTTCTTCAGATAACTTAGTAGCAGACGGACACACACACACACACACACAAAATGACTACTGTAACCCTCTGCATGTGCTACGCACGTGCCGAGGCTTGATAAGCGGCTAATATTGCTCACCATACAATCGATTTAAATATTCATAAGTTTATGTGAGCGAACAAGCATTTTACAAGCAATTTACAAGCCAATTACAAGCCAGCTAACTGCAAGCTAGTGGATCTGCCTTAACCTACCTGAGTAAATCGTAAAAAGAACGCAAACAAGATGGAATGGCTGTTAAAGTGTGTGCAGAATTCTTGGGCTGCATTTAACAATCTCCTTATTAAGTCTCTCATTTTGCCCACAGGAAGAATTCCTTACACACTTCAACAGCCATTCCATCTTGTTTGCGTTCTTTTTACGATTTAGCCATTCTTGTGTCTCATTACATTTCCAATGTTTTTTTTACTTCTTTGTTCTCATTTTTCCATATTTCTACAAATTACACAGTGAGTCTGGTGAGCCAGACTCTCTGAGCTAGCGGCGGGCTGCTGAGCTGGTACTTGAAGTCACAAGTTGTGTAGCATGATTGATACTGAAGTGAAACACACATCTCAGTTATTTGGAGGCAGGAGCTGTATCATAAGATTTACTTGTCTTTCTATATGTTATGATAATCAAAGTCTTGATTCATCTCCAACCAGGTATCACAATATAGTTTCGGGCAACTTCAGTGCATTAAGTTCCAAATAACGCACACTTTTGTGTGTGGAAAGGGTCATCAATTCGAATTTTCTAGAAGCTAATGAATTATGCATGAGTGGAGAAATTAATGGCAGCCATAAACCGATGGCAAAAGCGACTGTACCGGAAGAAACCAAGTTCATTAATTTAAGAATCAGCTTCTAAAAGTGAATAGTTTCTGAGAAAAGTTGAGCCAAGATATAAAAAGAAGAATAAAAAGATGGAGAAAATTAGAGATTTGGCATGTTTGTCTTTGTTACTTTAGCGATGTTTTTTGGACATATTTTTGAAAGAGAAATAGCTAAATAGTAGCTTTAGAAGCCTTTTAGTGCTAAGCGCTCAGTTTTTGCAGAGTTATTCGCGTAAATATTTGTATTACGCTAATGGGCCATCCCTGTGTAACCCAGTACTACTGTACTGGGAATAATAATTATAATTACTACCACAACATGAATTGATTTCATATACATCATACAGTCATCTGCACATGACAATGATTGCATTCAAATTACGTAACTGATTGGAAAAAGGTTTCATTTAATGAAATGAATATAGCTACAGAGATTACTTCAGGGAACCAAGATACTATCCTTATACTGTTCATTAGAAATGACACCCTTTTCAAGCAGAGAGAGCCATTTACTGAGCTGCTCCATGCACTCAGATCTATAATGTACGTTACGCTAACCAGGTGAACTTTAGATAATGATCCTGCATGCTACTTATCAGTGTGGTCATGATCTTTACGGATTTTTGTTTTATCAACATAGGGTAGATCTGGGGGCTCATAATTCCCAGTACGGTACATAGGAATGGCACAGATGGCCCATTAGCGCAATACAAATATTCACGTGAATAACTCTGCAAAAACCGAGCGCTTGGCACTAAAAGGCTATTTAGCCTTTTCTCTTTCTATTGAATAGCCTAACACCATCACTGAAGTAACAAACACAGACATGCCAAACCTCTTCTTCTTCTTCTTCTTCTTCTTCTTCTTCTTCTTCTTCTTNTAAGAAGTGTTATGAAGGAGTGTCCCTACAAGAGAGACCTAATTGTGCTTCTTTATCACTTGCTAGGTGTTCTCCTCAAAGTTTCCCTGCTCTACACAAAATATTTACAATTTTTCTAACCACCCCAGTAGGTAGTGTTTCATATGAACGGTCGTTTTCTACACTTCGCCGTCTTAAATTGTGGACACGCTCATCTATGACTGAAGAAAGGTTGAGTGGTCTTGCCATGCTGCTTGTGCACAGAGAGAGTGACTATATTACTAGTGCAGAACAAGTATATTCGCTGAAGTCAAACTGGAGACAATTTAGAAATTAAAACTTTTTACAGTATTGTGTCATTTTAATTGTTATCATAAAATTTGTTGAAAGTACTCCAGAATGCTTCAGATTTAACCACAGAGCATCCAAAAATTCAAATTTTCCTGGGGAAGCATGCTCCCAGACACCCCTAGATGGGCTGCTCCACTTCGCTCTGCAGCCTGCCCCCCCCAAACTAAAATTGTTATGTACGGCCCTGGTAGTACTCTCTTTTCTTCGTTGAGTCCCTCATGTTGCCCATAGGAATGATTCTTTACACACTCAACAGCCATCCATCAGTCTTGTTTGCTTTCTTTTTATAATTTGGCCATTCCTATGTCTCATTACATTTCCAATGTTTTTTCACTTGTTTGTTCTCTTTTTTCATAATTCTACGAATCTTATTTGAGTGAGCGTGTATATGTTGGTTACTTGTACACTATCAGCATGGATATTTATGCTATTCGCAGTGATTGAAAAGTTTGAGCATCAGGAGGCTGGATTTTAACAAATGTACTTGCTTTGCACATCTTCTTATAGTGACAACTACATAAGTGTAACAAAGTATTCACCTCCTAAATATTGAAGACTGAAAAGTTACAGAGAGTTCAGCACAACCAGAAATCTTCAGGTATTGCAGGCAGGAAGTGAATATTTGAATTCCAAATAACGCACACCTGTCTATCTGGAAAGGGTCGTCATTTATATTTCAAGTAGCTTAGGAATTTATTCATGAGTGCAGAAATGAATGGCTGCCATACAAAGAAGGCTCTTTTCGCCTTGTATCTAGCCACTCGATGAGACACGAGCAGGCAATACCAAAAGCGAGTGAAGACAATGAAACTAAGTATATTTGTTCCAGAATTAGCTTCTGAAAGTGAACAGTCTTCGAGAAATGCTGAAATGGAGAAAATTGGAGGTTTGGCATATTTTAGTTTGTTACTTTAGCGATGGTTTTAGGCCATGTTTTTAGGCTTGTTAGAAAGAGAATGAGCTAAATAGTAGCTTGAGAAGCCTTTTAGTGCCAAGCATGCACTCAGTTTTTGCAGAGTTATTCGCGTGAATATTTGTATTGCGCTAATGGGCCATCCGTGCTATTCCTATGTACCCAGTACTACCGTACTGGAAAATGAAGTTTAACGAAGTTAGACAGGGTTAATGACAAGGAGTCTCCCCATCCAATCGCTATTGCATGCAGTGGGTAGTGCGCATGCGCACCAATCATTCTTATTCTCTTTCAACCACGTTCAGACAAACTGCTACTCTTTCTTCCCATCTCGTTGAATCCGGCCGCCAACTCTTCAAAGGACACTTCTACTGATGCCCCTGGTCCATCAGGCGCCACAGCTCCGTCGGCTGTAGGGCTATCCAAGGACATTTTGAAGGAGGCGCTCAAAGAGGTACTGACAGAAAACCCATCACTCCTGGCAGGGACGTCGAGTTCTGGTGCCACGGTCTCTGCGACTGTGTGAGCGTGGTGGCTCCCCTTGGGGGGACATTGACATGGTTTATGATATAAAAAGCCTGTTGGTTCTCCTACAGGTGGTGAGGTCACCCCACATGGGGCCAAGAAGACAGTGGCAGGATTGAAGCTTCCTGAATTTCCACCAGGAGAGACTGGGGCTCCTGTTCCTTCAACAGGGACCAGTGTTGTGAGTACCCCTCCAACAGGGACCAGTGATGCGAGTAGTGCAGTAATGGAGGATGCAGCGAGCTCCTCCTTGACCTCTCCATTTGTTCTAAGTGAGAGTTTATCACCAGTGCCTGCTAAGTTGGTAGCAAAAATCCAGAAAGGAGAGTATGTTGATATGTTAGATCTGCTCAAAGATAACATGACTTGGAGCGACGAAGGCTGGAAGTCAGTGAGGCCAAGAGTGCCACAGCCAGTAAACGTGAGGTGCCCGATCTCGATTTCCAGAACGGGCCAAGTCCCTGTTGGCATATCAAACGATTATGGTGCGAGAGGCCAGACGTTGTGGAGGAGTTGGTTGGCGGTCTTACGACTCCACATTCCGCCAGCAAGTCGTTGGGAGGCCCAAGGTGGATTGGTCAGTCTTAAACTCCTCCCTCTATACTACCACTTTTCTGGCCAACCAAAACAATTGGGGTAAGACTTGCAAGCACTGCCTCGAGACTGACCATATGTCGGCCAATTGTGCTCTTGCCCCTCTCTCAATCGAGAAGCTGGGAAAAGGGAAAGAGCGGGATTTTGAGTCATCCGCTTACCCCACTCGTCGCACCAGGGGGCGTGCAGAAGTGAAGGGAGCTTGTTTTGCTTGGAACGACGGCAGATGCACTCTTCTATACTGTCGTTGGAGGCATGTGTGTGCTCGGTGTGGCACAGCCGATCACCGAGAGTCGTCATGTTCCTCTACAAGGGGCACTCTGAAGGACAGTCCAACCCCCCCGTAAGGACCCTGGGGCTGAGAGTGGCAGTGCTTAATGGTGGCAGATCTTGTTTTGGAGACTGCTCCTTGGGACAATCACATGATTATTGTATATGAGTTACAGCTCTGTTATCGTCAGGGAGTTATGGTTTATTCATGTTTGATGGCTTGGTGGTGCCAAATTATGTTGGACCATCAGGGAGTTCCTATTTATCATGGTTTATCATATTATTATCTTGGTGTAATCATTGTTGATTTGTCAGCTATCCAATCATGCCAATTAATAGTTGTGAACTTTGAATTTTCTCTACGTAAACAAATTCCTTGCGTAGCATCTTGGATGCACGGATAACGCGCGCGGAGCACGCACAAAGTCATGCAGGCAATTCTCACTCACAGGTGTACAGGTGGATGATGCCACAGTGTTAAATGGCTGCTACAGATACTATGAGGATCTAAAGCAGTTGGCAACCATGGTGGCTCCTAGGCCAGCAGCTCGTGAGTTGTGTGGCATCACTACCCCACTAAGAAGGGATGCATGGGCAGCACTGCTGCAGTCTCATCCAGATAGAGAGTATGTCCAGTACCTATTAGATGGGATCAACCAGGGGTTCCGTATAGGCTACATTTATGGCTAGCATCAATGTCAAGCTGGCGGCAGTAACATGTCATCAGTGCGGAACAACAGGCAAGTGGTGGAGGACTATCTGAAGAAAGAATGTGGTTTAGGGCGAATCATCGGCCCATTTTTTTTTTTTCCACTCTAGTCGCTTTGGGATTATACCAAAGCCACATCAGCCAGGGAAGTGGCAGCTAATTGTAGACTTATCAAACCCAGAGAAGGGAAGCGTCAACAGTGGCATTGATCCAGCATTGTGTTCCCTTTCTTATAGCACGGTTGATGATGCCATCAGAGTTATCCTCCAAAAGGGAAGGGGAACAATGTTAGCCAAGCTGGATCTGGAGAGTGCATACCGTATCATTCCGGTCCATCCGGATGATCGACATCTTTTGGGTATGGAATGGAAGCAAGAGATTTACGTGGATACAGTGCTACCATTCGGACTTCGGTCTGCTCCAAAAATTTTTAATCCAATGGCAGACGGATTACTGTGGATCATGAAGTACAGAGGTATTAGGGCAGCTATTCATTACCTGGATGATTATTTTTTTTTCGGTGACCCAGGCTCTGACGAGTGTGCAACTGCTCTCAGCCTGGCACTTGCATTATGTGAGATGTTGGGGGTACCCGTCTCGTCGTCCAAGGTGGAAGGCCCTGCAGTGGTGTTGGTGTTCCTGGGTATCTTGCTGGACACTCTTACCATGGAGATCAGACTACCAGATGACAAGCTGGTGCGCTTATTCAGTCTTGGCAACGCAGGAAGTCATGCACCAAGAGGGAGCTGTTGTGTCCCTGATTGGCCAGCTCCAACATGCCGGCAAGGTTGTCTCTCCGGGTCGATCCTTCTTACGTAGGATGATCACATTGTCTACGACAGCAAAGGAACTGCATCACCATATCCGGCTAAATGCAGGGTTTCGCTCTGACCTTCAGTGGTGGTCCACTTTTTTGTTGGACTGGAATGGTCGACAGATGTTAGCATGCATGTCAAGAGAGCATGTTTCTGCCACTCTTACTTCAGATGCATCAGGTAACTGGGGTTGTGGGGCATGGTGTGGCTCTCAGTGGTTTCAGATCAAATGGCCCAAGTAATGGGCCTCGGTCGTAAAAGAGCTTCTGCCAGGGGTGGCAGCTGGAGCAATCTGGGGGAAACAGTGGCGGGGGAAGACAGTGTTAGTCAAATGTGACAATGCTGCTGTGGTAGCTATCTTATGTTCTGGATGGAGTAAGAACAGTTTAGCAATGCACCTTGTGAGGTGCCTGTTTTTCTTTATGGCAAAATTTAATTTTTTCTTTGTATCTGAACACCTCCCTAGTAAAGATAATGTGGCTGCAGATAGTCTATCCCATGATAACTTACCGTTATTCTTTCAGCAGGTGCCCACAGCCAACAGAGTGGCAGAAGTAGTACCAAGCGAGCTGTTGCAGGCACTGATCTATCAGCAACCAGACTGAACGTCCCTCACTTGGAGGAACTTGTTCAATTCTATTTTTCGAAAGGGTTAGCTCAGTCTACCCAAAGAACATACCGAGCTGGACAGAATAGGTTTCTACAGTTTTGTCAAGTAAATAGAGTTTCATCACCACTACCTTTATCTGAGAACCTCGTATGTGCATTTGTGTCAGCGTTAGCTGATCAGGGCACAGAACTATCAAGGTGTACCTGTCGGCACTAAGATATCTGCAAATTCAAGCTGGTCTTAGCGATCCCTTTCAAGCAACAGCTTGGCCCCGTCTCGATTACGTCATCAAGGGTATTCAGAAGGTGGAACCGGAGAAAGGAGCAGTTGAGAGTACTCGTTTACCCATTACCCCATCAATTCTGCAGAAGTTGCAGAAGGTGTGGTCAACATCTCCTAACCATTGTGACTTTGACAAGAAGATGCTATGGGCTGCGTGTTGCTTGGGATTTTTTGGTTTCCTGAGAATTGGTGACATGACTGTTTCCTCGGACGATGCATACGATGCGTCAGTGCATTTGAGTTTTGCAGATATTTCAGTCGACAATTCCAGTGATCCAACTGTTATTAAGGTTCGAATTAAGGCGTCCAAAACTGATCCATTTCGAAAAGGTGTTGATCTGTACTTAGGGAAGACTGGATCTAACTTGTGTCCAGTGTCAAGCTTGCTGCAATATCTTTGTGTCAGGGGGACAGAGGCAGGTCCACTTTTTCATTTTTCTAATAAAAAGCCAGTCTCCCGCCAGCGATTTGTAGAGGAGCTAAGATTGGGTCTGAAAGAGGCCAACGTGGATCAGAAGTTGTACTGTGGTCATAGTCTAAGAATTGGAGCAGCCACAACAGCTGCTGCAAAGGGTATGGAAGATGCTATTATCAAGACCCTAGGGCGGTGGGAAAGCACAGCCTATTTGCGGTACGTAAAAATCCCTCGCCAGCAGCTAGCCAGGTACTCCCGAGTTCTGGTATCCCCATAGGACAAGTTTAAGGTATATATCTAGTGGTGTGTATCCTCGATTTTGACAGTATACATATTGATTTGTACATTAAGTTTGTATATAATTATTAACTTGATATCCCTTCAGTCTTGTGTTGCATACGTGATGCATTGTCTCTATATACGTACACATGTAGCTACGTTAATTGGTCACCATCAGTTCAACAATAATAATTTTATTCAAGGCCTGATACAAAGTGACTTGTATACAAGGTATTATTACTGTTATAGTCCGTTAGGTTTGGTGGCTTAGAAACTTGCAGGCTCTTGCTGGGCGGGGTGAAGGGTCCCTCCTTCACAACCCCCCAATCCTCGCGGCCTCTGGGCAGCTGAGGCTAGGGGTTACCCCCGCTCAGCACACTTGCCAATATACAACCCCCTTTTTTGGGTGTGGTCTTTGGATTCTGGTCTTTCGGGAGACTCCGGTAAGTCATTAAATGAAGTTTAACGAAGTTAGACGTGGTTAATGACAAGGAGTCTCCCCATCCAATCGCTATTAAATGCAGTGGGTAGTGCGCATGCGCACCAATCATTCTTACGCATCAATCATTTCCACACAAACTGCTACCCTCCTAGCTCTCCCACCCTCAGCTAAGTGGTTGGTGGTCTGTTAGTTAGCTAGCTCACTCTGACTGGAGACTCCGGTCCCTGGTCTTGATCAGTGTTGGGCCGGATGAAGGGTCCCTCCTTCACAACCCCCCAATCCTCGCGGCCTCTGGGCAGCTAAGGCTAGGGGTTACCCCCGCTCAGCACACTCGCCAATATACAACCCCCTTTTTTGGGGGTGGTCTTTGGATTCTGGTCTTTCGGGAGACTCCGGTAAGTCATTAATGAATATTTAGAAAAATTACACACAGATAGCTTGATATACTTGTCTCTTTGAATACAATTTATATAATAATTAGGCCTCGGCGCATGAGTATCACGTGCAGTGGGTTACGGTAGTCGTTTTGTGTGTGTGTGTGTGTGTGTGTGTGTGTGTGTGTGTGTGTGTGTGTGTGTGTGTGTGCATTTGTCTGTTAGGGGATAATGTGAAGAATGGCAACTCTACGGTCCAAACAGAAGGTACTTACATTCAAGAATCAAAATTATCTTGAAAATGGTTGTGTAGAATCTTGCAAGACACTGTAGTTTCTAAGATACGAGGCTTTTGTGCTTCTCTGAACGCTTACCTTCCAAACCGCACCCATCAATAACCCTCCACATGTAGTGTGCGTTATCTAGAAATACAGTTGGACTTTAGGCACTCAGCCTCTGGATGTGATGTGCCTGGCTTAGCGGGTGCTTGCTCAGGTAAGTAACTCAATTGATTGCAAGCTAAAATTCTGAGCTTACAAGTTAGTTGTGTCAGTGTGTTTACCAGTGAACTTCCACATGCCAAGTTCCAGCTAGCTACTTGAAGCTGCATGCTCATATTACATGATTCAGGTAGCCCATAGGTTTGCTGATAATCATAGCATTGGTTCGTTGTCTGTGATTTATGCTGCTTAATCACAAGTTGCAAGTGACAGCGTGCGCCGAGGCTTGTGAACCACCGGTGCCTTTATTATTATTAGTGAACAATGCACATCAATAATTTTGCTGATGTCTGGATGTATCCGATGTGTGAGTCTTGCTATTATGCACAAGTAAATATTTACGATAACTCAACTGTTGGTGGTAGTTTGTCTCATAAAGGCATAGACAAATAAAAAAGAGTATCAGCACAGTTCCTTACTCTATAGAGATATGACATACCCAATGATGAGACCAGGCCAAATGGTAATTCACAGTTTGATAATGATTGCAACAAAATTCTTGACGAGTTTGCTAGTAGGTGGAATCTCCTTACCTAGAGATTGAAAAGTTTTCAACAGCAAACTGGATAAAGCAATCTAACGAAAAACGAAGCAAGTAATCCATGGCAGAAAACCTTTCCAATGAAGTCATTTTTGAGCATAAACCTCTCATCACAATAGACAAAGATGCACTAAAGAAACTAGGCTCACTAAAATTCACAAAAAATTGCTTGATGAAACCTTCACAATGAAACAAACACAACATTTACCGAAGCTGTTGCAAGTGACAGAACATCTGGGTTACAGAAAAAAACTACTCAGTATGAAACGAAAAACAAGCAAGGGCACAAGCATGGAATATTGTAACTAATGTAAACAAAGAGTTTGCACAGATAGCTGCCATTACAATGCTGTCAGAAGGGGAGTTTCTGTGTAAGTATCATTGCAAACGACTAAAACAATCTTTCTCAACACCAGAAAACCCGCCTAAACGCTCAAAAAAACACTCACCTAATTTTGAAAATGTAGAATGGGATACACAGAGCCTAGAAAGCACATTGAGAAGCTGGACTACTTCCACCCCTATAAATTGAAGCTCTGTAACTAAGTCCCATGGTATCACACCATAAAATGCTGGCCAAATTGCAAAGGAATTTGCGGTAGAAAAGGGATTGAATATTGAGACCATTGAGAGTTCCACACCAAAAAGGAAACCAGGCTCAAGAGCTTCTAAAGTGAAATTATTGGGGAGTTCCGTATCAATACCAGAAAATCCAACTGTAGGCTCTATTAAGGAGCAAATAGGAGATATGCTTGAAACGGGTAGGTTCTTGCTCAGAGAAGAATGCACTCCATACTTCAAGATAGTCAAATACATACCTCATTGGGGTACTGTAGTTCCTAAAGCGATCCTGTTTAAAGCTTGAAAAATACCTTTATGGGTTCCCAGAATCAGACTAGGCGTAGACTGCGTGTATTATCCATGTGATTAAGTTGGCCTAGGCTCTGTTTTGTGTACAAGTGATACTGGTTGTTATGGCTGATGATATTGAGAGTGTTGGTCAAGCTACTCTTCATCTCTATTTGGGACTGACAGGCCCTACTATGACTATGGCTATGACCCCGGATGCCTTAATTCATCCCGCTCCCTACAGCAGTTGGTCATATCCCCAAAGCCAGGGTAGTCCCTATTTGTATCAGTCAACTTCTGCTAAGAACAAAACAAGTCTTTCAATACCAAGCGTGTGTGATGGTGTTGAAATTCAGGTAAGTTTAGAGTTTGTAATTACGTGATGAGATCATGATCATACATGCTGTGATGTTTTATTTGTTTACCAGTCAGCTAGAGTCACATTGTCCCCAAAGAGAAAAAGTGAGGACCATGAGTGGTAAATATCACTATACTTTGAAAGTAATAAACCCCTCTCGTAAAGCCAATTATGCTGTAAAAAACTCAAGACTTCCGATGAAATTAAAGAGAAGTTTCTCTCTTGTGTCAATTTAGAAGTCCAGCAAATTGGATACATTCGTCCTGGTCATGGTCTTAAAGGAAGACAAGTAACAGTGGAGGATAATGATGATATTGCTGAGATGTACTCTGTGTACAGTAAAAAATCTGAAATCATCATGTGGTGCTATTCTGTAATCCCAGAAATACAGTAAAAGAGGCAAATGTGAAGGGAGAAAAGAGACATTCTAACAATACTGATACTGGAAACAGTAATGTAAAAGTGGCCAAGAAAATCAAAGACGTTGTTAGTATGCTCAAAGAACTCGAGTTAGTCTATCAAAAAAACTCAATCCCTTGGCTCACATGTTGCACATGGGAAAACAGTTCCTACAAGTGAAAAAAAAACATTGGTAATGTAGGAATGGCCAAATCGTAAAAAAGAAAGCAAAAAAGAACGAATGGCTGTTTGAGTGAGTGCAGAATCATTCCTGCGTGAGTTGCATGTAGTACTCTCTTCCCATGTTGAGTCCCTCATGTTGCCCATAGGAGTAATTCTTTACACACTCAAACAGCCATTCGTTCTTGTTTGCTTTCTTTTTTACGATTTCTATGTCTCGTTACATTTCCAATGTTTTTTTTTCACTTGTTTGTTCCCATTTTTTCATCACAGTTGAGTTTGTGTGTATATGGTAGTTACTTGTACACTGTCAGCATGGATATTATTAATCTATGCTATCAGTATAAATGTCACTGTGAAGCAGGCTCAGGAGGCTGGAGCGATGATCCTACAAACTTTGCTCATCTTATAATGACAACTATGTAACAAAGTAGTCTATTCACCTCCTAAATATCTAAGACTGACCCTGGTTACAGAGACTTCAGCACAACCAGAAATGTTCAGGTAAAACAGGCAGGGCAACGAATATTTGGATTCCAAATAACACACACTTGTCTAGTTGGAAAAGGGTCGTCAACTTGATTTCCAAGGTAGCTAATGAATTATTATTGTGAGCATAGAAATGAATGGCTGTCATACAGAGTAGGTGCTTTTCGTCTTGTATCCAGCAACTCAGCTAGAGAGACAAATAACCAATACAAAAAGTACAAAGAAATCAAGTTTATTTGTTCAAGAATCAGCTTCTGAAAGCGAGCGGTCTTTGAGAAAAGTCGTTCCAAGATAATGATGATGAAGAAGATGAGAAGAAGAAGAAGAAGAAGAAGAAGAAGAAGAAGAAGAAGAAGAAGAAGAAGAAGAAGAAGAAGAAGAAGAAGAAGAAGAAGAGGTTTGGCATGTCTGTGTTTGTTACTTCAGTGATGGTGTTAGGCTATTCAATAGAAAGAGAAAAGGCTAAATAGCCTTTTAGTGCCAAGCGCTCGGTTTTTGCAGAGTTATTCACGTGAATATTTGTATTGCGCTAATGGGCCATCTGTGCCATTCCTATGTACCGTACTGGGAATTATGAGCCCCCAGATCTACCCTATGTTGATAAAACAAAAATCCGTAAAGATCATGACCACACTGATAAGTAGCATGCAGGATCATTATCTAAAGTTCACCTGGTTAGCGTAACGTACATTATAGATCTGAGTGCATGGAGCAGCTCAGTAAATGGCTCTCTCTGCTTGAAAAGGGTGTCATTTCTAATGAACAGTATAAGGATAGTATCTTGGTTCCCTGAAGTAATCTCTGTAGCTATATTCATTTCATTAAATGAAACCTTTTTCCAATCAGTTACGTAATTTGAATGCAATCATTGTCATGTGCAGATGACTGTATGATGTATATGAAATCAATTCATGTTGTGGTAGTAATTATAATTATTATTCCCAGTACAGTAGTACTGGGTTACACAGGGATGGCCCATTAGCGTAATACAAATATTTACGCGAATAACTCTGCAAAAACTGAGCGCTTAGCACTAAAAGGCTTCTAAAGCTACTATTTAGCTATTTCTCTTTCAAAAATATGTCCAAAAAACATCGCTAAAGTAACAAAGACAAACATGCCAAATCTCTAATTTTCTCCATCTTTTTATTCTTCTTTTTATATCTTGGCTCAACTTTTCTCAGAAACTATTCACTTTTAGAAGCTGATTCTTAAATTAATGAACTTGGTTTCTTCCGGTACAGTCGCTTTTGCCATCGGTTTATGGCTGCCATTAATTTCTCCACTCATGCATAATTCATTAGCTTCTAGAAAATTCGAATTGATGACCCTTTCCACACACAAAAGTGTGCGTTATTTGGAACTTAATAATATGGATTGATCAACTGAAAGATATAATTATACTGTGATCTTAATTTTATCTTTTGAGAAGTATTTATCTCAAACATCATTAAACATCTGTGTTTTGACAAATTTCACCAGATGCATGTGAGAGTCACATGACTACTGGATAGTGAAGTTAAAAAGAGAGATCATGCATGGAGCCCAGCCTGAGCTCTGTAGAGAACCCTTTTGAAAAGGTATTATAATAGTCAACACACACATACTTAATTGTGAACATTTGTCGATTGTGAACCTTTTAAAAAATATTATAGTCAACACACACATCTCAACAATACTTATTGTGAACATTTTTCAATTGTGAACCTTTTTCAAAAAGTATTATAGTCAATACACACATCTCAACAAAATACTTGTGAACGTTTGTCGATTGTGAAAATTTGTGCATCTCAACAAAATTTAATGATAATCTTATTGTGAACATTTGTCGATTGTGAACCTTTTTCAAAGGTTTAATAGTCAACACACACATCTCATGGAACAAATGTATTGTGAACATTTGTTGATTTTGAACCTTTTCAAAAAATATTACAGTCAACACACGCATCTCAACAAAATTTATAATGATAATCTTATTGTGAACATTTGTCGATTGTGAACCCTTTTCAAAAGGTTTAATAGTCAACACACACATCTCATGGAACAAATGTATTGTGAACATTAATTTTAATCAACACACGCATCTCAACAAATGATAATCTTATTGTGAACATTTGTCAATTGTGAACCGTCTTCAAAAAGTATTATAGTCAACACACACATCTCAACAAAATTAATGATAATACTTATTGTGAACATTTCTCAATTGTGAACCTTTTTCAAAAGGTATATATATTATAGTCAACACACACACATCTCAACAAAATGATAATACTTATTGTGAACTTGTGAACCTTTTTCAAAAGGTATTATAGTCAACACACACATCTCAACAAAATTAATACTTATTGTGAACATTTCTAAATTGTGAACCTTTTTCAAAAGGTACTATTGTCAACACACATATCTCAACAAAATTTAATGATAATCTTATTGTGAACATTTGTCGATTGTGAACTGTTTTCAAAAAGAATTGTAGTCAACACACACATCTCAACAAAATTAATACTTTTTGTGAACATTTCTCAATTGTGAACCTTTCTCAAAAGGTTTAATAGTCAACACACACATCTCATGGAACAAATGTATTGTGAACATTAATTGTTGTTGATTTTGAACCTTTTTCATAAAGTATTATAATCAACACACGCATCTCAACAAATAATAATCTTATTGTGAACATTTGTCGATTGTGAACTATTTTCAAAAAGTATTATAGTCAACACACACATCTCAACAAAATTAATGATAATACTTATTGTGAACATTTCTCAATTGTGAACCTTTTTCAAAAGGTATATATATAATAAAATTATTATAGTCAACACACATGCACATCTCAACAAAATGATAATACTTATTGTGAACTTGTGAACCTTTTTCAAAAGGTATTATAGTCAACACACACATCTCAACAAAATTAATACTTATTGTGAACATTTCTAAATTGTGAACCTTTTTCAAAAGGTACTATTGTCAACACACATATCTCAACAAAATTAATGGTACTACTTATTGTGAACATTTCTCAATTGTCAACAATTTTCAAAAGGTATTATAGTGAACACACATGATAATACTTATTGTAAACATTTGTGATGGGGCACTCTTTTCAAAAGGTATTTGAGTCAACACACACAACAAATACTTATTGTGAAATTTCTCAATTGTGAACCCTATTTAAAAAGTATTAGCTATAGAGTAAACACCTGCATGTATCAACAAACGATGTATAATTATTGCAAATGTTTCTGGATTGTGAATGGTGTCCACAAATTGATCACTGATTCCTCAATGACATGATTTCTTCAGTGAAATGTTTCTCAATAATTATTTTGAAGGCTTTCTTTATGTAGTTACAATAAAAATCAATTAACAAATCTCCGAACAATTACTGTAATTATTATCATAAAACAAAAACTGTTCACTACTAATGCATATATGCCTGTACCATTACGTACAGGCTTATCTACTGTAGCCTGGTCAATCCCTAAGAGAGGCTAAAGGCTAAGGTATTACATTTTTCCACTTGCAAATTTTGTGAACAACAGTCCTGTTGTGCACATTTCACAATACTTATGACCATCTTAGAGCATCCTCAAATCAGCTAGTGTATCCACTGAACATCATAATTTAGGCATGGAACTGACATGCAGGCTCAATGTACATTTATTCATACTATGTCAGTCATGTACTATGGCACTCAATATTACTAGTTAAATTGTTCACATGTATACATAGCAGTCTATTCACTAGTTGCTCCCTCATGTTATTAAAATCTTTTTACATACCATATTCTGGTAGCCTAGTGGACAAAGAAGCGTGTATCATATCCTATATCATATATCATATAGTGTATCATAGCCTAAGTTATGACCGTTTTTACTTTAAGTTTTTGGGATCATTCATAAACTATGTTCTCGCTAAGCATGATTCTTAAATCACACCAGACAAAGATTTATAATGTCTTACATTATAAACATGCTTACCTAACAAATGCCGAGTAATCTTGATTTCAGAACTCTTTGGGAGTCAGGCTCGTCTTCTTGAACACACGTGTCATTTTAGCGTAGCGCTAAACTTAAGCATTGCGCAAACTTTTCATATAATGTATTACGTATTAGGTCATTTAGTATGTGTTTGTAACCATAGAAGCACAACCATAATCTCATCAATATTCATTATGAGAAGACGGCATGTGCTCTGCCAGCAGCAGCTCGTAGAACATGGCTTAAGTGCACTGAATAGTATTATCATAAACAAGTAGTAAAAATTTTGCAAAAATTAATTGTGTATGCTGTAGAAAGCAATAAAACAAGGTTGTCTCTGAATTTTAGCACATGGCTACTTCATTTTCACCAGTCTCAATCTGTATGCCAGTTGCAAGTGACTAATGCATGTTTCTGAGTCAATTATAATTGACCCAGTATAAGCATAATTAAATTTTAATTGGCTAAGTAACAGGTATGTAGCCAATTAGCCTGGCATAAAAGAATGACGTAGCCATGTGCCGAAATTCAGAGACAACCTTGTTTTATTGCTTTTTAGAGCACTGCCCATTCCTACACTGTTTATTTTTACAAAATTTTTACTATTTGTTCTTTCACATTTTTAACACTAAGGTGGTCAATTGCTATATCAGCTAGCGACTTGTCAGTCTCTACAAAAAGCAGTAGTGCTTGCAGTTATATCACATTGATGTGTATGCACAATATATGCATGAATCAGTTGACGACCTTTACCAATGCCAAAATGGCTATATAAATGTACAGTCAGTCGCGTAGCCACCATACCGGATGTCCAATAGACTCAATAGAAATTCTTTTTTTGATTACGTAATGTTAAATTTCCAAACATTACAATCTCCAAAATTGATATAATTATACCACTTTTCATAACTAATCTCCACTCTATCTTCACACATGAGCATGCGCAAATGCAGTTTCCTAGACATTCCAGGCAGCTGCTTACTAATTCAGCACAGGAGGAGTTGCTGTAGGACCAAGGAAGCCAAAAACAGCATTTTCTGGAACCACTTGGTATGGATATGGCTCAGAAGGATTTGTGACATAGTATTTCCCAGGCAATATGGGTCTCAAGCATCCGATGAATGGAAAGTACATATATATAGCTCTCTCAGCATAAAAAAATGTAACTGCAAAATCATGCAGCTAGTGTGTACAAGAGCACGAATAATGAGCATAAAAATCAATTATTATAGACATATTCACAACAAAAATTTATTATCATGGCACAGTAACTGTATACCATGCCCAGGTGCAAAGCTTTTCTGGTGGTTCTCAGAATCATGGTCCTTACCAAGTAGTACTTGCAGACAGGAGAGTGTTCACTATAGCCATCTGGAACGATGCTCTTAACAGAGACTGTACAAGTTTGAAGAGGTATCTAGAAGGGAGTAGCTGTGCATATGAGAAAGATCTAACACAACATTCAAATGCATGTGGTTGTTCATCATCCTCGGTGGAAACCTAAAAGTGAATAACAAGTGCATAAAGTGTGTTCATGAAGTCAGTGGTGTACTGATGAATATGTAAATCAGTAAATGAATATGCAAATTAGTACTTGAGATGGGAAGAAATGTATGGGAGAGTTTTGTTCTGATATATCGTTTTCATTCCCCAACAAGCACTGACCTAACCACTCTCACAGCAAGTAGTACAGCAAAGGGGCTTACTCAGCAAAAAGTTTGGTAACTGCAAACACGTATTAACTCAGATTTAGCTTACCTCATTCGCTATTCTTATGGAAGACTGAACTTATAAACACCCTCATAAACACACATAAAAGGAGAGTGCTATTTTGCTTACCGTCACTGTGTCAAATCAGCAAAACTGTGTCAAAAAAGCCTGATTTGGCATGTTTTGTGCTGATTGACAACAAAATTCAGGACAATTTTATGTTAAATCATTATTGTTTGTCTATTAGCACATCAAAACAGCACAATTTTTTGAGAAAATTAGCCAAAATAGCACAATTGTGCTATTTTGTGCTATTTTAACACAACCTGTGCTAAACTATGAATACTTATGAGGCTTCATTTGAATATCAGATCATAACTGAGCATGCTCAGTAGCTCATTTTTGAACTTATAGCTGAGCAGCTGCTGGGCAAAAATTTAAGAGACACTGAGAGACTGGTTTAAGAAGCGTGTAATGGCAAAAGAATGGCTAGAAGAACTTATTTTTAGAAAAGGAAGAGAGCCTGCTACCTGAAGTTCCATGTTTGAGGTAAGAAAACTGAATAACTATTTTTTTTGGATTACTCTCTAGCTATGATAATTTTACCACACACAGCTGCAGTTTGAACTTCAAAGTGATATCCTCACAAGCTGTATTTGAGGTAAAACAAACTATTAATATATAGATTCTCTGCCTGGTATGATGTGTCTATACCCCATACAGGTACAAATACTGCACAGAGCTGTCCCCTGTTGCTTCAAATCATTTTGCTATTTAGTGACAACAACAGCCTGTTCACCAGCAAGTATTTTGAAACTTAGTTGTGTGCTCCCCTCGATTTGCACTATAGGTAAGCAAGTTTGTGTGTTGTGTGAGCATTATTTAGTGTGTATATAGTCACATGTATGTACCATCTATACTTTGTGTGCTAATATAAATTACAATAAAGCCTTATATTTCTTCTTATGTAATTGTACAGCTTGTCAAAGTGGTCTTTTGCATCAAGAGAAACTTTGCTGGAACTAAACCATACTGAAAACATTGGCAATAACTGTCAAAATCGTACAACTTGACCATGTGAAGATCAAGGTTCATTGTAGTATATGTCATGACGTAATAATCTTCAATCGTTTCTCACTGTATATACTCATTATATCACATGCAGTTACATGTACATGTACACCCCTGATTTTTGTCATCAAGTAATTTTTCTTTGTTGTAAATTTGAAAAAAAAACAACCTATTTTTAAGTCAGGTAAATTTATAGGGCATTGGAAACAGTGAAATTTTTAGCACAGAACAAATCAGCACAATTTTGGGCTTATAGCACACTCAAATCAGCACACTTTTGGGCTTAGCACACTAAAATCAGCACGTGTGTAGTTGTGCTAAAAATGGAGACATTTAAGTAGCACGTTTTGTGTGTCAATTTAGCACTCTCATTTTATGTGTGAAGTAATTCACTGATATGTGACCTGTCAAGGGAAAACCTGCCGGTTAGGAAATTATCATTTTTGAAGTAAAATGCGGTTTTTGTTTAATTGCGCAAAAATTTTTTTCTTGCATGGATGCGCTGCGCTACATCTTAGCATGCTCCATGCAAAATTTGAGGGGTGGAGCTGCTTCGAGATATAACCTGTAGTTTCAGCCTCGTTCATTTTTACTTAGTTGCTAACACAGAGAACAGTTGCTATGCTGTGCAACAAACCGTAGCAAATATTTATGAGCAAGGCAGCTGCCTCCAAAAATGATTTATTATTTGATGTTATCTCTCACTTATAAGCTGACAAATCTCAAAATTTTGCTACAGCACATAGGCAGAAAGGTAAGCTAAAGCTTAGTACATGCTTGTCTAAGCCAAGCGCTTAAGCTTTCATACAGTAGATTTCTACTCGTAGGTAAATGCCTCTCCCTGTACGATAATCACGTACAGGTTATTTTGAGGCTTATCTTAGTTCTTATAACTTACTGTACCTAGAATCTATCTCTTTACTAGCAAGCGCTTACCTCCTTGAGTCTGTTAGCTGTCTTCTGAGTCTTCTTTCCTAGCTACTCGCTTCTCACTAAATCAGTGATGTTTAGTCGCCACGTGGCTGGCTGTGGTAATATTCAGCATGTACTGTACATGATCTAATTAAGCCTCGGCGCATGAGTATCACGTGCAGAGGGTTACGGTAGTCGTTTTGTGTGTGTGTGTGCATGTGTGTGCGTCTGTCTGTTACGGGATAATGTGAAGAATGGCAGCTCTATGGTCCAAACCGAAGGTACTTACGTTCATGAATCGAAATTATCTTGAAAATGGTTGTGTAGAATCTTGCAAGACGCTGTAGTTTCTGAGATACAAGGCTTTTGTGCTTCTCTGAATGCTTACCTTCAAAACCCAGTGGCGGATCTAGGATTTTGAATAGGGTTTTTCCAATGAATGCGCGCGAAGCGCGCGAAAAATTTTAGCTTAGCCACGCCCACTTCTGGTCGTATAGCCCCGCCCCTATAGCGTGCTAGCAGCTAATATTTTGCCAGAACAAGGCCTAAATGGCGAAAAAGCGGCAAGAAAAATACAGAAACTATAGTATCTTTCACAAAAGACTGCTATTTAGTGAGATTTTTAGTTTCTTTTTTTTTTTTAGTTGAAAGGGGGTTTCCAGCAAGCACTTTTCCAGTCTCCACAGTTAATTTCAATGCGAGGTTTCAGCTGAAAGGGGGCTTCCATGGAAGCCCAGAACCCCCTCTGGATCTGCCACTGAAACCGCACCCATCAATCACGCCCCACGTGTAGAGTGCGTTATCTAGAAATACAGTTGGACTTCATGCGGCTCTTAGCCTCTGGATGTGACGTGTTAGGCTCAGCGGTGGCTTAGCTGCTTGCACAGGTAAGTAACTCAATTGATTGCAAGCTAAAATTCTGAGCTTACAAGTTAGTCGTGTCAGTATGTTTACCAGTGAACGCTAAGCTGCATGGTCGTATTACAGGATTCAGATAGCCCGTAGGTTTGCTGATAATCATAGCATTGCTCATCTGGTTCATTGTTCTGTGATTTATGCTGCTTCATCGGTGCCTTTATTATGATACGGAGAGTATACGACCGCCCATAGTTTACCTAGTAACAATTAACTTTACAACGGTTTTTATAGGAAGCCACGAGTGGAGGCAGGGCTGCTTGCAAGAGCTATATCTGGAAAACTACTATAGCTATGCCTACCAAATTTTGATATGCGCTTCCCAGGAAGGACGTGTAATAGCTAATTAAAAATTTGCAGATTTTCCTAACTGGCAGGTTTTCCCTTGACAGGTCACATATATTTTCATAGCATTCTAACCATATGCATTTTAATCACAAGCCAACTTACCACTGAACAAGCACATGTACTCTATCCATACTGATTGATTCAGTTCTTTGTCTAAAAACAGAACTCACTCACTCCAGTTACTGCCACATGTAAGCCACCATTTTGTGGAAACGTCATTTCTGGTTTGGCAATAGATTTATGAATAATTATCTGCTGGCTACGCGACTGCATTATTTTATACTAGAGTTTCAAAAGCTGCCTAGATTTTGTTTGTTGACTTTTAGGTAGCAAATGAGTACAACTCCTGAAAAAAGTGAAGTCTCACTATACAGTCAAAGTTGGCTCAATGCCTTTTGTTTGTCTGGAAAGCGTGTTCAAGTAAGTCAGTTAGGAAGAAAAGAAAATTACATTGTTACAGCTTCTCACCAGCGCCCTCTCCAGAGTGCTCTATGAAGTTTCTGTGAGTTTTGTTAGCCCATGCTGGTAGAAAACAGTCTGAGGGAGGCCTCTAAGCATGTTTGAAGTCTTAGATCTATATCTTTCTCTAATAATATTTTATAAGCATGAACATTTTGTATTGTGTCCATGGAACAGGTGGCCCATTGTTACTATACGTACTACTGTAGGCGATTTTTTATCTGATATACACTTTTTGGACTTTGAAGATTTTCACGGCAACATCAATTGGAAATGGTCGTCACAATTAAGTGAGTGCATAGCTAGGCATAACACATTGGCCTTACTTTCAATCTTATGCAGCTATATTTAGGTCTAGATAACTCGATCTATCTCTGATAAATTCTGCCGATTGTGGCTGTCTTTCATAATTTATTATGTTATATTTTTAAACACAAAATAGATGCCTGACTATGATCTGCTGCTATGGCACCGGCCCAACCAATGCTTATACTGTGGCACTAAGTGCAATTTGCATTAAAGAAATTTTGTAGAATAGTCTATGCTGCAAATCGATTTGAGCTACTTGATATAGCTCAGTGCAGTCATTGAGTAGCTACAGTTAATTTGATCCCCCTCAGCCAGCCACAAAGCTTGTTTACAATACAAATGTTATTGCACTTACTGCAAGAATCTCTTTGCCTTCATCTCTGTTCAATCTAATTCTTGGGTTTGTTGTTCTTTTGTAGAGTGCTTCCTTCACAAGTCATTCCTTGTGATTCTCTTCCACATCCTGTACTTCAACATTCTTCCAATCCATTTCATGCCCATCCTTCCAGCTGTGTTCTGCAACAGCTGATTTCTCAAATCGGCCATACTTGCTTGCAGCAAAATGTTCTTTCATTCTAGTAGCCATTCGTTGTCCTGTCTCTCCTAAAAATATTATAGCAATCCCTGCAGGTACAATTGATCTTATACACAACACCACTTCTCTGTTTTCTATCGACAGGGTCTTTCACTTTGTTCAGGAGTTGGCTAAGTGTTGGTGGTGATCTGAAAGCTGCACGTATAATTATTGTAATCCTGTATACGTATATTGTAACTATGATTTTTGACTGTCTCTGTTCTCCAAACTAATTGTACTAACATGCCTTTGCTACTTTTCTGAATTCTCCAGGAGAGTTCTCTACGAGATTGATAGGCAGATTCAATAACAAGAACTATTAATTACTTTCAGTTGGTTCCCACAGTGAAGTTGGCAGCAGCATCTATATGGCTGTCTTCATGCTTGTGGAATGCTAGCTGATAGCTTGCCACCTAGCTGAGCAATTAAGATCCATAGCAGTCTGGCTGGTTAGTGGCAAGCTAAAGTGCAGCGTATGGAGTTGAATGCTGACGACCAAACTGAAAGGTGAATGCTGACGTCGGAATGTTAAACTAAGGATTGAGCTTGTGAACGAAATAAAGTTGGAATTAGTTTCTTTACTCTGAATTTAGAATTTTAGCACAAATTAAGCTCCACATGCAGTGCAGCTCAGCTCACTATTAGCGGGGCAAAGTTAAACTTCCCGGTGCAGCATGGCTATGCAAATACGCATGACGACCTTTACTAGAGTGTTGACCGCTTGAAAATTTATAAGTCCAAAAAGTGTACGTCAGATAAAAAATCGCCTACCATTTGCATGATACCTGGTAGAAAGAGAGGATAAAAGTATCAATTGGTGCCTCTCACCATAGTTGCAATCGCTTTAGCACTGTGTTGAGTGTTTGTAGTATTCCAACACCAGGACACATCAGGATGGATCTACACCATGTAGTAATCCATAAAAGGTTTACTCCATTTTTCCTGTAAGAACATAAAGTTAATGATAGATCTGCATGTGGTCACTTTTTCACTGCTCTTCAGAAGAAGCCTACCTATACACTGCTTAAAGATCATTGAAACGCACACAAATTATCCGTATAAAATGGAATCTCAACTATAAAGTTGCCAGGCTATCTGTGATCATAGTTACTTAATTATTTTAGTGGGATTTTCAGCTTTGTACATCTAGCTGCTTTTGGCTTCACAGGTGGATGCTCTGCTTGAGCCAGCCACATTTTCTCTCAATAGATATTCTGTTTCTGCAATACAAATTGGTGATAGTTTTTAGTGCTGATTTTGAAAGTAGCTCCATTCAACTGCACTAAACAATGTCTCACCTGGAAATATTTGCGTTACATATACATATCTTCAATTGATCAAAGTGTGGAGGCTATAATACGTACAGTCTATAGATGAGTCCTTGTATTTAGTCTGTATTTCATAATGTGGAGTACAAATTACAGACCCGACTGACTCTGCAATATTTTTATATGGGTCTTGTCTATGTTTTATGAGGTACCCCAAAATTTTCTGGGGGAACATGCCCACAGACACACTTAGAATGGACGGCTTCGCCGCCTGTACTATTTCGAACCATGCACTATTTAATAGAGGCGGCTCTGCACACTACTCTATAAAATCATTCTATATGGTATAGGTTTGACACAGTTTGACCTACCTCATTGTGATTCCAACTCATCAGCAACTCCACAGTGGCACTAAGTGACAGTATTCATTAACATATGTAGCTAGGTGTCATCTTTCAAGGCTCTGATTTTTGAATCAGCGGCCAAAATTGTGGTTTGTGGTAATACGCATGACTTTATTACAGAGCTATCGAGCTTTACGAGAGTCTGTATAACTTGATAGACTGTTTAAATTGTCGCTAACTTAGCCTACATAATAATGCTTATAGTGCTACCCTCACTGCATGGGCTGATTTAATCACCTTTCTCAGTACATGTTATTGCAATGTATGACTCCTTTTGTACAGCTGTAAACAGCAGCTATAATTATACCTGAACATGAAGTTTATAGGATTTAGAGTGCAAATTAGTATTATAAAGTCTCTACATAAACGGTAAAGCCATGTCCATTTAGCCATGGTTCACCATCTTGTCACAGCAGCTAAGACGGCTGTACTATTTCGCGTACTACCATAATGCATTGGTATAGTATTATTATATTTAATGATTTCAACGGATGCATGTCCATTTACCTCTGAGTCTGTTAAAGTCCATTCTGAACTCTATTGGTTGACATAAATGACAGTCTCATTCTCTCCATTTAACAATGCAGTTTTTCCTGTGTGACTGGAAGCATAAATTAATTAAGCCTTTAGCCAGGCCCGTAGGGAGAGGGGGTGCATGTGCACCCCCCTTTTGAAGCAAAACGAAAAACAGGTACGATCATAAAAACATCATGAGGATGCTACCAGAATTCACCAAAATTAGCTTAAACTTCCTAAATTTTCTGTGGGAGCATGCCCCCAGACCACCTGGATTTTCTACTTTATTATGTGGCACTTTCGGCAGTCAATACACACCCCCCTGCAAGAATCCTGGCTACGGGCCTGTTAGTAATCTTTAATTCTTACTTGTTTGTTGTTTAAAGCTATTTTCCAGTGCTTAGCAGCTAGTTCTCACTAATAGTTCTAAGGTCATGATAATCATGCGATGAAAAAATGGGTGTGACACCCCAAAACTTTTCACACAGTGGTAGCACCTTTTACGTACTCTAAATCCTTTCTATACCCCTGCATGATGTAGTTCTACATCACATAATTATGTACTTACACAGCTGACCTAGATTCTCATTTCAAACATATCCCCTCCACTCTGCAAGGCATGCCTCCTACACCCACTAAACATGCCCCTCAACTTACAAAACATGCCTCCACTCAACATGCCCCAGCTAGGCCCCTTTCACTCCACAAAATATGCCCCATCCACTATCCAAACTTTGGCACTAACCCCCCCCCCCAATACTTAGCTGCCTTCATTCGATCTGAGCTGACATAAGTACATTTAGCTGCATGGGCATTGGCATAGATCTGTACCTGTTTTTTGTTTTGTTTTTTATGTTGATTCTTGGTTACCGGGGTCACTTGTTATCAGGGTACATTAATTAGTATTGTGCTGTATCCCTCACTATTAATTAAAAAAAAACAAGAGAAAGAATGACAAAAATTAACACAATAAGCTTCTGCACAAAAAAGCAATGGTAGTTTATAGTTGAGAAAGATCAATTCTAATCACATAGCACTTATTAACTAGGTACTTTGGAATGTTGCAGAGTTGAGTAAGTATCACAAACTTAAAATTGTGAACTTTTGCACCAGCAAACATCTTAGAAGAATATTCTTCACCATCTGTTGGGCTAGTAAGACTCAAATACCTATAAAAATAGCAATCCACTATAAAGCTAGGACCATAATTACAAAACTACAGAGATTAACCCAATGCAACATATTAAAAAACAGTACATGTAGAAAATTAACTATACTGTATCATTAGAATGAAACATGTTACATCATCATTCAATCCTGATTGTATTTTGCCATGTTTGGAGTTTTCTAAAAAGCTAATCATAATTGTTTAAAAGAAAAGCAAGCACATTGTCACTACGGTTACTTTCCATTTTGAGTGCAGTTTTGACTTGAGCAAGAATTTAGTCAATTTGGCAGTTTATACGCTAAATTTACACTTGAAACAGAGAACAAATATTATCTACGAGGGAAAGCAACACTAACATTGTTGCTCTGAAGCGATTGATTCTTTACTGCGCACTTAAGGCCTGGGTCTTTTTGCAAAACAAGCGAAATTATGCTAAATAAAAATAAAATTGACAAGATATGCTGCTATTTAAGATGAAAATCTTTATACCCTCATAAAAGTATGAGCTTTCTATTACATGTTCCCATATTTGTATAATTCCCAGTACAGTAGTACTGGGTACATAGGAATGGTACGGATGGCCCATTAGCGCAATACAAATATTCACCTGAATAACTCTGCAAAAACTAAGCATTTGGCTCTAAAAGGCTTCTTAAGCTACTATTTAGCTCTTTCTCTTCCTAATGAGCCCTAAAACATTGGCCTAAAACCATCGCTAAAGTACCAAACTAAAATATGCCAAACCTCCAAATTTTTTCATCTTCTTCTTCTTCTATCTTGGCTCAACTTTTCTCAGAGACTATTCACTTTTAGAAGCTGATTCTTGAACGAACAAACTTGGTTTCTTTGGGGACAGTCGCTTTTGTTATCGGTTTTTTGTGTCTCTCATTGAGTAGCTAGATATAAGGTGAAAAGTGTCTTCTCCATATGGCGGCCATTAATTTTGTAAATATTGCATTATTCACTAGCTAGCTAGCCTAACAACCCATTCCATATTCAAGTGCGCGTTATTTGGAATCAATTGCAGCATTCAGTGGCCCAAGTTCTGTCCTATATCCTGTCGTTCTCTGTGTTCAGTTCTTCAGTAGGGAAGTTATCTTTAGCTAACAAGACACAAATATAATGGACATAAATCATGTTCAATCTAGGGGTTCAGAGTTTCAGCGGTCTGAAGGCATGTACTGTAGCTAGCTAGGCCCGGGCGGTTGGCAAGTTCTCTGCTCAGGATAAAGACTAAGTTCCACTGATATTGTAAACAATTATTCAAACAAACAAGTACAAAAACATTAGAAATGTAATGCCAACATAGCAAATCGTAAAAAAGTGAGCAAACAAGATAGGAATGGTTGTCAGATTGAGCGAGTTCATTCCTGTGTCTACAATGTCATTAAGCTCAGTTGGGATGATGAACATAGGTGACACAGTGAAATGAACTCGCTCAATCTGACCACCATTAAAATTTTGTATCTTGTTTGCTCACTTTTTACGATTTGACCATTCCTATGATTGCATTACATTTCTAATGTTTTTGTACTTGTTAGATAATTAATATTCATGGTAAAAATTAAAATTTCAACACAACTCATAAAACATGAATTATTAATTAGGTGGTACACTTCCCCTATTCCTATGGCAACCAAAAACTTGACAACAGGTTCGTAACATCATGAACTACAATATATTATTAGGGGGTAAATTTCATTCTACCGTTCATGAGATATGGCCGAGAAGATTATGCATGTGCATTTAAGAGAAAATAATAATTGAATATCTCTAATTAAGACATGTTTCAAGACACCCCCAGGAGGATTATGTTAATTATCATGTACTGATCTTGTGTACAAAATTTGGCTGTAATAGCAACCCTACTGCCAAATTAATGAAAGCACCTATGGTGCATAAGCCTCGGCGCACTCATATAGCATGCAAAACAAAACATGAATGACACAGTGTATCAGTAAAGGAAGACCGTCATCATTGAGTATTGAGACCCAAGTAAGCTGGCATCTTGAAATAAACTTAAGTTCCAAAGACCTGCTGCAATCAAGCCGGTACATGTATATCACGATCAAGTTGAGTAGGAGTTGTAGCCAGCCTAGCTATAATCTATAGAACACTCACTTAAGACTAAATATCCATTGAACGGTGAAACTTGAACAGTTACACTGCAGATGCTTATTTACATTTGAATGACACTACTGATTTAGTGCAACCTAAAGCTCACTCAAAACAACACACATGTATCTAAGATCAGTAATATCATCATAATAGTTCTACAAAGTGCTATCTTACTTGAGTTACCTGCCTGGACAAGCAGCCAAGATATCTAAACTGGCCCAGCACTCTTCCTGATCCTCCAAGCCTACTGTATTTCTAGATAACGCACACTACATGGGGTGTGATCGATGGGTGCGGTTTCGAAGCTTAATTAAGCGCTCAGAGATGCACAAAAGCCTCAGATCTCAGAAACTACATTGTTTTGCAAGATTCTACACATCAAATTTCAAGATTATTTCGATTCATGAACGTAAGTACCTTCCATTGTGACTCCAGAGCTGCCGTTCTTCAGATAATTTAGTAACAGACACACACATAAAACGACTACCGTAACCCTCTGCACGTGCTATGCACGCGCCGAGGCTTAATTATTCATGATTTGCTAATTTATGAAAACTGAAAAGATCACATGACCAAATTTAATGACAACTGATTAACATTTGACCACGTTATTTAGTCATTCAGTTTCAAGGAAAAAAAATCCAATTTACAGTTGAACCTCCGAAGAGAGAACACTTTGGGACAGCGTCCTTTGTCCTTTCTTCGGAGGTTGTCCTCTTCTCGGAGGTTGTTTAATATTTGCCTTGTATTTGTGATTTAATTGCCTTTAAACTGTTCTATGTGACTTCTTACTACAGTATTATGCACGCAGTGAATCAAGGTTAAGTTTGTCATAGAGCTGTGGCCAGAATAAATGAATCGATTATATGCATCATACTGACATGACAATTAGCTATAGCTATTTGTTCATTTGAGTACCTACAATACTCATGAAGAGTAGTTTGACTTGAGTTAAAACATAAGTTGATCCATTGAGCCTCCAATAGTCCTTTTCACGTAAAGCTCTAAGGAAGTCACGGCTGGGGTACATTCATCCGCCATTTTGGGGTACTTTTGTATGGAAGTCAATGGGGAAATGTGCAAAATTGAGCGCTGCGTATTTCCGCGTGCATACAGTATATTCTAAATATGAGAGATGCAAAGAAAATTCAAAGCAAGCTCTTTCCAATGCAAAAAGAACCAGGACGGCCAGACATTCAGAAGCGAAGCTACAACTGCAAGAATTTCCGTGGTTTGAGAACGAAAAGTAGGCTTTAAAAAGACTTTGTTAAAGGAACTGTGTCACTATATAAGCGGTGTTTTGTTACTATAAATGGGTTGTAAACAGAAACCTTACAGTATTAAGTGCGCATTACGCGAGCTACTTAGGCTTGTAATAACAGCTGACCACGTAGTACTATTACGCGAGTAAAAGAAAAATGCGCAATACACGGAGTAGTATGCAAACGTTCCCGGACGTGGTACCCGCGTATCAACAAAAAACGTCACAAAACGTCATTATTTTTATTTTTAGCAACAAAACACCGCTTATATAGTGACACAGTTCCTTCTACAAGTGCTATTTAGCTCCAATACTGCTGTAAAAGTAGTGCTAGAGCATATACTAACTGTTCTGTTTGTTTCTAAAATATTTGCATGACTATTTACTATGAGCGTTGCTAAAAAGAAGACAGACGGGCTCTAAGTGAAATTTCTGGACTGTAGAAAGAGGGATAAAGTGTGATTTTGCCTTGAATATATTCTGTTGCATACTATACATACGTACCTTAGAGACTTTAGAATATTTTCTCTCTCAAGATATAAGCCAAAATAAGTACAAAACCAATGGATATTCTTGCACTTGTAGCTTTGCTTCTGAGCGTCTGACCGTCTTGGTTCTTTTTGCGTTGGAATTCTGGAAAGAGCTTGCTTTGAACTTTTCTTTGCATCTCTCAGATTTAGAATATACGGTATGCACGCGGAAATACGCAGCGCTCAATTTTGCACATTTCCCCATTGACTTCCATACAAAAGTACCCCAAGATGGCGGATAAATGTACCCCAGCCGTGACGTCACGCTTCATTAACGGGCCAGCGAAATTCTTTTGCTTTACATGAAAAGGACTATTGACAAGGCTTAAACACCATGTCAAAAAAAAGGTTATCACTTGACTCTTACTTGAGGCTACTAGTCTTCTGGACTGCATGGTCTAGTAGCTAGATTTTTTTTGACAAGGACTTACTACAGGCATTAACTAAACTTTAAACAGCATCTATATTCTATTATCTATAGTTTAACTTCAGCAACCATCAAGGACAGCTTGACAACTCACGCTCTCAAGCTCAGTAGCTGATGTTTTAAAATTACTTTGTTATAGTGCATGCGTTTTATTAGATCAAATGTTGGGAGGAGATGCTTGATGCAGGTGTGGTTTCCAGAGTGTCCGCTATTTGGAGGTAAAAACACGTTGAAAGAACGCTTTGGGACCAAAGAATGTGTCCGCTGTCCGGAGTTTAGAGGTGGTCGCTTCTGGGAGGTTGCAAAAGTACAATAAGTATGGTATTTTCAATCCGTGACTAGAACTTAGTCCACTCTAGGGAGTGTGTCCGCTTCTCGAACTGTCAGCTCTGAGAGGTTTTACTGTATTAGTATATTTGAATATTAATGAGGTTAAAATTGTGCTCAGCAGCTGACCCAGGCCTTAAGTATACAGTATTGAACGGCTCCCAGGGTCAATATGACCATATTGCCTTCGCTTTTCCCTTTGCTTGTTTCTTGATGTTATACATACACCATGAATATAAATGTGGTTATATTATGGCTTCCTGGGATACAAATACATTCACTGTAAAGGAACTGTGTCAAAAGTCAACCTAACATAGAAATTTTGATGCTTTAGCCTGGGCCAGGAAAATGCACATGTTTACATACTTGCTCGTGTACTGTACATTTGTTACTAGTTGGAAATAGTAACCATGTAGTCAGCTATTATTCCAACTGCCAACTGTAGTAGCTGGTGTAAATGCATTCAAGATTAAAGGCGCAGTCGCATGGAAGTGAACTTATGTGACATAATGAAGCTGTATTGTGCACTTAATTCCTGCGCCTAAAATATAGACCAGTGCTAATATGAGTCTCCACGCTCTTCAAATACCGTATAGGGGGAAATTTTCGTTGGTGCAAAATTTCGTATAAACTCACCAAAAAAATTTTTCATAGTTTTAAATTTGTATAGGCGGCGCGCACCCGTATAAAGTAAATGCGGATTTTAAATTTTCGCAGTTTTAATTTTCGTACATTCGAACGGCATATGAAAAATACGAAAACTTCCCGCTATACGGTAGAGCCAACGCTCATGAAAAGCTCTAGTGTTACTCTTCGCTAGTTTACTAGCTTATCCAGCTACTTTCTTTCCTAACTGCACCGGTTTTCAATGCTAAATCTACACGTTCTCAATCGCAAACACGTGTAGACAAATAATATACGATTCTCCCTAACTGTGAGAAATAATTACATTCTAATGACGTATTTCAACCGATCAGATTGAGTTTTTGATTTTTGGGCCTGGAATTAAAAAAAAATGGTGCCATAATTACTTCCGTGCGACTGCACCTTTAATAATAATTAGTAGTAAATTGTCAATTGAAAGTAGCTATTAACGTGTTTTGTATGGTCATTTAATTTTCAGTACAATATTATTACTGTGTGTATGAAGCTTTTAGCTAGCAAGACAATCAAAATGTCACTTAAACGAAAAGTTCACTTTTAAAAATACGTCATTATTCAAGTGCATTCATTTTCAGTCACTTTCGGGGTGGGGGGTATAAATGGACCAATCCTTGGCCACGACCTTTGACCTTTTACTCAAGACATAAAAAAACATCGTAATGGCCCTTGTAGAGCTCTTTTTTCCCCTTGCAACAACTACGCACTATGATACCTACCTTTCACAAAACATGTGCACAGTAATAGTGGTTACCAAATAAAACTCTGTTATGCAAAGCCAAAGAATTTGGTTTGTTTCTGTGGTGTTAGTATTCCAGGACAGCCTTTGATGCATTAGCCGTATAGCTAGAAATTTTCGAGGAGTATAAATTTCGCTGTTTTCGCGGATCGGCGGCGATCCGCGAAAATCTTACCCGAAAAATTTTCTTACAATATATGGGTGGGGCTGCTCGATCCTCGAAAATTAAATTGCGAAAAGTTTGGCGATTGCCTTTCCGCGAAAATTTTATTCCTCGAAAATTTCTTAGAATCTAGCTATATGGTATTGTGCAAAAAACGCTGGCAGTAACACTGCCAATACAGACTTAATTGCACTATTATTTTATTTTTGTCCAAAACAATACACAATTCTCCCGCTAGTTTCTGCCAGGGCATCACTGAACAGTGTACCAAGGGAGTCAGTAGTCACTCTTACTGAGGTCTCTTTGAGTTTGTCAAGAGTAGAGCAAAAATTGGCAGATTTCAAGTCCTGCAAAACAATTTGGACTAGATACACTAGTTGTGGAAGAGTCGGTGTTTTTTCTGTCTTTATCATCAAGTTGAACATCAGGTCTGTCATGAATTTTTTGCCAAAATGGGTAATATGTGAATTAACTATTAACAATAAACATGTATGTTTTTTATGTTAAAGAACTTGACAAACTGCCTGATTTAACTTAAAAGTGGAGACTTCAGACACCAATTCCCTATAAGCCAAGCTCAAGTGTACATGTCGAGAAAATCGTATGTATACTTGTGTTCGTACAGATTATTGTTTTTCAGCTTCATGGAGTCGAGGTGGGTGCGGTCTGATGGTTGTAGTGTACACATTTAAACATGTATGTTACAAGTACATACATTTCATGTAATTTTATGACCATGTGGAAGCTACTGTACACTGTTGTTGATTCGTTCAACTTGTGTATTCAACTGCGGGCACTACTTCGAGCTATCACCAGTTATCACATGAAATGTACAGTAAATAGACCACTTACTCTTCACAAACTATATGTGTAAAGTTAAAGACGAATGAGACTCTGCTACATCTGTCAGATTGACCACAAAAATATAGGGACAATATGTTAACATAGGGGTTTTGCAAACACAGCTGCCCTCGACACTTCCTGATCCTCACCATTCGGCCATCATCACCACCTGTATATGCACCCCTACCATGTATATAAGAACTGTTACACTAAAATTTAAGTGTAATTGTTTTATAACTCAGTAAGTACTAGCTACTAGATGGCTCACACCAATGGATTACTCGAAATTTTTTTAGCAACTACAAGAAGCAGTGCAAGCTTCATCGGTGAGACTTTGAGAGACTGTAGGCATCTTTGACTGTCCCTATAAGTTTTCAGACACTCAAAAACGAGTGTTTTTCACTTTCACTAGTGAAGTTTATTCCATTTCTCAAAATCATGTAGTTTTCTTCAAAACTACAGCAATTGTTCATTTGTAGCATTCTCTGTGTTGCTGTAACTTTTGAGCAGCTGTTTTGGGTTCGTAAACTCAGTTAATCATATACTGTAGAATCCGTGCGAGTAAGTCACTTGTTTAATTACCAATTTCCTAAAGTAAAAAAATTTCGATCCATTTTATGACGTCACGAATTTTGTCCCTGTCCATTTCCCTTTTATAAGTGACCTCCTTGTTGAATCCCTTCTATTAGGCAGAAATAATCTTGATAATCTGGAAAACTAAAATCACATGTTAAAGACAATACAAAAGCAAAATCAATACAAAAGTAAGTGTTTAGCATTAATCTTACTGGAAATATGCGTTTTGCGCAAACAAATTTACATAAAATTTATTATACAGAGCCAAATATTGTTCCCTGAGCTATAGCTACCCATTCATGAGAGCATGTAAGAATTTACTGAAATATTACGAAAGACTTGACAGAAAGCAGAGGGGCAGCTGACTCACTTTCTAGTCTTTGGCTTATAAGGAGTTTCTTTAAGCATGTGTTTCTGGCTGCTAGTTTGGTCACAGCACGATTAGGCAGTATTGCAAATTACCAACTTGTATGCAGTTGAACCATGTAGTACCGTCTGACCGTAACTTTGCTGTCTGGGTTGATAAGAGCACCTTAATGACCAAATTGGACATTTTAAAGATGCAAAGGTGCCGCTGTGCCAATATATTATTATTATTATTATTATTATTATTATTATTGCTATACAGCTTATATACAAGGAGTGTCAAAATATGAGGAGGGGTGAAATGACTTGGCAATAGTCTGGTATGAAATGTAGGTATACAGCTGAAGGACAGCTATGAGAATAGCAGCCATGAACAAACAAAACAAAACTAACATAATTATAATATAGTTACAATAATAATGACACAGACATACTCATCACAGTCGACATCAGATAGTATACTCAGTTGGGATTGACAAAAGGTTGCCTTGAGGGGATTGTTGTGCACTTAAAGCACGGACAGCAGAGATGGAAAGTGAATACATTGTCCTCGTTAAAAAAAATAATAAAACAACTCCAAAAGAATGATTTTAATTGAGTCATAATTGTGACATGGGATTGAGATAGGTCAATCAGTGGTAGAGCATTCCAAATGCGTGGGAGTCGGTTAAAGTAATGATGACGAGTTCTACTAGAAAATGACTTAGTTTGAGGATAGCAGAGTTTATTATGAGTGCCGGATCTAGTTACATTCTCGTTAAAGGAAACATGATCTAGAATCTTAAAAGATTCACAGGGTTGTTTGAGACACTTAATAAAGAAGCTGATATCACTCAATTCAAGGACCATCATCAAAGGCAAAAGATTCAGTGCCTTAAGGTTAGGATGCACAGTTTGAATATGAATAATTCATTAGGAAATTTATTCTCCCTATATCTAGCATCAGAAGTGCTTTTGACAGTTTCTACCTTTTAAAATGCAAAAGTTGTGCCTAATATGTTCTAGAGTTTCAAAAATCAACATTGAATATGCTTCTACGAAGCTTTATCTAAGGAGATATAGTGGATTTTGGCTAAAATAAAATTTAGAACTCAAAATTTGCCAAGTAGAGAAGTTACACTGTCTAGAAGTCAGTGTTAGTAGAAACTTAATTACCTTGGTTCTGCAGGGGCAGACACTGAGACTTTCTTTCTACTGTGTGTACAAAGTGTTCTAGAACACAACAAAACATTCAGCTAAGAGCACAATTAAGGCAGCTGCCTGCTGACATCTGAGCCAGCCACGATTTGTTTGTGGCTCTTTTCTTAGAAAAACTCAGTGTCTGACCCTGGAGTGAAGAGTGAAGAATTAGATAATAGCCCATATGTGGTTCTAAGTTTTGCCAGTTCTTCAAATTTTGAGTTCTAAAATACACTGCCATATCGCGTATCTAAAATAACTGGCCTATACTGATAATCATATTCATGACCGGGCTATAATCATATTCATGACCCAAATTGCCAACTGTACATCGTAACCTTAAGTCTGGATTTATAGTTAGACGTAAAGTCATTAAGAATAAATTTGGTAGCCCGACGTTGAACATTTTCAAGAGCTGTTATGTCTTTTATTAGCAAAGGTCTCCACACTTGTGAGGCATACAATAAGTTGGATCGTACAAGGGAGAGATATAGACTACATTTGGTGGTAGTACTATTAGTTGAACTAAAGGTTCGCCTCAACAATCCCAGCTTTTTGTAAGCTTTTGATATGATGGAGGAGATATGTTCAGACGAACTAAGGTTGGTAGTTAAAATGATACCTAATGCCTCAAACTTATTATCTGCTGATCACCAGTACACAATCAATACTATGGTTGTTACAATGTGCAGATCTCACAAGGACTTAGACTGAGTGCAGAAGGTGAGCAGAAAACATTTGAGCTCATTGAAGGACAGATTCCATTTTAGACTCCATTCAACGAGATTGTTTAGGTCTCACTGCAGGAGCAAGGATTCAGCACTGCAACTGATAGGTTTGATGCATTTAGCATCATCAGCAAAGAGAAGAATATCAGCATAGCTAGCACAAAGTGGGAGATCATTAATGTAAATTTAAAAGAGTAGAGGTCCAAGTATACTGCCTTGAGGTACGCCAGAGAGAACTGGCAGATTAGGAGATAGGCAACCATTGATGGACACATGTTGGTGTCTCTCTGTCAGGTAATCCTTTAATCAGTGCCATGTCTGCCCTGTGATGCCTAGCCTAGAAAGTATGTTCAGGAGCTCATAGTGAGGCACAGAATCAAAGGCCTTTTTTGAAGTCAAGATATATGACATCACAAGTGGAACTATTACTCAGAGACTCGTTGACATGGTTTAGGAACAGGAGGAGTTGCTGGGTAGAGGAGTAGTTTTTCTGAAACCCAAACTGACAAGGTGAGAGAATATTATTCCCTTCAATAAATTTACAAATATGGTTAAACATGAGCCGCTCTAGGATCTTAGAGATTATGCTGAGCAGTGAGATTGGTCTGTAATTAGTTACTTGACTGCGGTCCCCAGACTTGAACACTGGTGTGATAGAGTGGAGTTTCCAGTCTTTGGGTATAACTTGCTTCCGCAAGGTGAGTTGGAACAAGTGATGAATTGGTATATAGAGAGCAACAGAACAATGCTTAAGTAGTTTGGGACCAATCCCATCTGGCCCAGTGGATTTTGTTGTGTCCAGAGTGTTTAGATCCTCGAAAACATCCAGCTCTGAGATTTCCAGGTTACCAATACAGGGTATAGATAATGGGTATTGGAGTGTGGCTGATTGTGCTGGAAGATTACTCACACCAAATACTGAATGGAAGAAATTATTAAATAGGGTTGCTCTATCAAAGTCACGTGTTGCAGAAGATGACCCATATTGTACTGTAGAAGGTACTGAGCTAATATTGGTTATATCCTTGATGCAACTGTAGATTTTGTTATTGGACCTACCAGCAAAGGAACTAATGAGCTTGTTTTCGTATGTTGCTTTAGCAATCACAGATTTTGAGTGGAATGATTGTTTAGCCTGAGTAACTTTCATTCGCATATGGTCAGTAGGATGAGAAGCCAATCGTTTACGAAGAGTGTTTATATAGGCACTTGGAAAGATGCTTGAGTACACCAGCAGGGGTATTGGTGATTTCTTAGTCTTACTTTGGGTATAAAAAGATCCATGGCCACATAGATAGCTTATTTGATTGTCAGCCATACAAACTCCACATTATCAGATTGCACGTCAAAGTTAGTATCACACAGGAAGGTACAGATACCTTGAAAGTCTGCTTTTGGAAAATCATACACATGTGTACTTCTAGCAGGACATTTGGTGTGTGAAGTGCGGGAAACCAACAGGTTGAAGGTAATAATAGAGTGGTCAGATTGAATAAGATGGTTTGGTTGAGCTATGATATGCAGGTTGCAAACTATGCCATCAGAATTAGACAAACCAAGTCTAAAATATTCCCTCTGATATGAGTAGGAGAGTTAACATGTTGGCACAAATTACAATTAAACGTAAAGTCACAAAACATTTCAGACATTGGTGAGGAGCAAGAAAGTGAAGCCCAATCAATATCTGGTAGATTGAAATCCCCTGCAATTACTATACTGTCGTGAGCAGCTAATTCAGTGAGGTAGATAGATAAACTCTAGATATCACAAAGTTTAGGATTAGGGGGGACGTACACACAGCAGAGAACTAGTGATGATTGAAGATTTAATCTGACAGTGATACATTCTGGCTGATCTAGGGTGGAGATAAGTGATGATGGTATGTCATTCTTGATAGCAATTAATACTCCACCTCTTCGTTGTGAACGGTCATTACGGTAAATGCTGTATTGAGTAGGCAAAATTTCTTGATCATAAATCAGGCTAGACAGCCAGGTTTCAGCTACGTACACGATGTAAAAGTTGGATGAGTAGGTGTAGGATTGAAAATTAGAGAGTTTGTTCACTAAACTTCGAGAGTTAAAATAACAAATGTTCAAAGCGACGTGGGTACTTATAAAGTCCATTATTAATGCAAGGATCAGCGTTAGTGGGATTTGAATCATCAGCTTGATCTATCGGTGATTCAATATCAATAGAATTAAAATCATCCTGAACAGAGTTATTAATAATTGGAATACCGTGGCTACTAACAGAGCTAAGTGATTGGTTGTTGATGTTGTTACTTGAAGAATCACAAAAAGTGTATAGAGAATTAATAGATAGTCAATCAGTGGGATTGGCCTGAGCCAAGTCAGAATTGTTGGATAAATGTAGTGAGTCAGGTTCTTTGGAATGAACAATGGAGTCGTCGTTAGTGGGTGTCACTAAGGTGGTGGTGAGTGTATCGGAGGTAGTGGCTTCCTCATCGTCAGGCAATTCATCAGCGAGATGGTTAAGCGTGCTCCCAGGGGCAACTGGGATGTACTCAGAAGCATTGGCTGTGCCAATTTTGACTTTCTTAACAAAGATTGTGCCAATTTTGACTTTCTTAACAAAGATGCTGTCACCACGGATTCTGATTTCCTATTTGGCAATTCCAGATTCAATCAGTAATTTCCGTTGTTGCAGAAGGGTAATCTCAGATAATTTTTCATGCTTAGATTGATGCGGCTTGATGAAGACTCCAGGAAGAGACTTAGAAAGTGTACGACGATTTGCCAAGATATTTTGTGCATCGCATGAACGATTTAGTTTAGCCAGCAATGGACGATTGCGACCTTCTGCATAGCTACCCAACCTCAAACAGTCTCGGATGGTATTGCAGTCAATATCAGGGCAGACTGTTTGAATGATTTTACTCACAGATTTCACGTCATTGTTCATTCTTAAGTGTCTAGGAGTGCCCTTCTTGCTCTCACTAGCACCGTAAATTACGATGTTGAACTTGCGTTCAGCCAAACTGGTTGGCGTGCGACTTCTATGTTTCTGAGTGACAGAATCACCTGTAGTTTCACTTGTGGAGTTCATTGCTTTTGCACTAACGACTGAGCTCCAAGTTTTAGTGGCAGTTTCTGAATCTTGTGGCTCCAATTGGCCACTCATGCTAGCATCACCCTCCGAGGTTGACAGTGCTGCTCTTATTTCAGCAAGAGACGGCTGCTTCATTTTTCGAAGTTGCAAAATCTCGGCCTTCAAGGCCGCTACTTCTTCTTTAAGAATTGCTATGGTCTGCTCTTGCTCTTGGGATGAGCTCCCACGACAAAAATGACAATAGAAATGAGATAGCTTGTCCAGCTTTTCAAAAGCTTTCTGGCTCATACCAGCACACGTGCGGTGGATCCATCCTTGACAGTCGCCTTCACAGAAGACTGAGTCTTCTGTATCATCATTAATTACTTCCAGGCAGACCACGCACTTCTCAGTGGCCTTCAGTGAGGCGGCAACAGATTTCTTAGCAGGGGTTCTCTTAGTCTTGGTGGTGCCGGTTGCCTTGCTGGTGGTGCCGCTGTTTGCTTTCTTCTTAGATTCCATGTTGAACGTAACGCTTCTCGATACTTCTCAAACTTTTGAAAACACAAACTCTTGAAAACGATGATAAAACGATGAACGATGATGACTAAAGAAGAATAGTTATCATCCTGGTATTTTTGATGGATTTTGTATACTATAGCTAATGCTGAAAGTTGACTACCAAAATCCTGAAGATCTAAGGCGCTCTCCTTTATGTATTGGGTTGATCATCATGAGACATGTGACCCATTCCTAGTCTGGCTGGCCATCTAATTGTCGAGCGCATTAGCGCGAGGCATCATAAACCGGTTTGTATTTGGGTTGACATTATTATGATTACTTATTGCATCCGATTACAAGTTATGAAAGTTATTGTGATTGGTTTTATGTTAATTATCACCGTTTTCTCCAAGAAAGAGAAAGCTTACGATCTCGAGATTGAAGCGATGGCACAAAGAATCAATTAAAAGATTGTATACTCTTCATAAAGTACGAATTGGGCCTTCAATCAACCTCTATAAACGATCTTGCACTGGCACTCTGATGTAGGTGGAGTCTCTACGATATGGTGGAGTTTTGAGTCACAAGCGGGGTGGTGCCACTGCGAGTTTGAAGTTCTTTTGTCACTGTTCTTTGAGTAGCTGGCGCTTGCTAAACAGCTTAGTTAGCTAAATGTGCCTAGCATAGCTTGCTCTGACTGAGCTCGTGTGCTGAACTCCACTTGCGCCAGATAAGTCACATGACACGCACGAGACTGACTGAGCTGGTGCCCGCGCATGTAGGTGCATGAGCACGCCCTGGTGCATGGCTTGAAGAGGAGCCTCAATTTTATAATATTGACTACTAGAAGAATGCAAGGCATTGTAGGGCGAGCCTGAGCGAGCGCAGCTTTTTGCATAAATTATACAGCAGTGTATGGAGAATATTTGTCAGAATACAAATTATGGTATAGATCATCTGGCTGTCAGTGTGAGTACAAAACTGACAGTGTTCAAATGACTGTGGTGTCAGTGTAGTCTCGCGTAGCCAGACCCCTTTGGCTCCGCCTAAAGGGTCTGGCTACGCGAGACTATGTGGTGTGAACGTCAGAAGTTAGCTTACACGAAGGATTGCTGTAAAGTCTAGGGTTATTTTCGAACTTGGTACTCTTACCCTCTGACACTGTATGTCGAGCAAGCCTGGCATCACCGTTTTTCTCCTTGCAGTTTCTCACAACCTCTAGCTATTAGCAGAACCATTTGTCTGAGTCTCTGTCTGATTTCTCGATCGACTGTCTTGAAAACACGTGCACACTCTAAACTTAACTTATGCGCATGCGTGAGTAATGCATGGTACATGGTACGGGTCGATCATTATGTTAGCTAGAATTAGCTTAGGCGAACGCACAAGACCCAACGATGACAGACAGACAGAGACAGACAGAGACAGACAGAGACAGACAGAGACAGACAGACTCACCCGGCTCGCCCCAATGATTTATAGAGCTATCCACAAAACTGAGCTGAACTTGAAGACAGGTAGATATTTACATTGTCCAGCAATGCAATGTGGGTGTATAATTATGTGCACAGGCTGAGATTCACTGTATGTCATTCAGTGAACTATATAGTACTAGCTGTGCTCTACTATCATAATATTACAGATCTCTGCGCGAGGCACATCATGCACTATGTGTACTGCTGGCCAAGAATCTGGCCAGCCAGTTCAAGCAGCTAGCTAGTGGTGTATTATAAGGAATTGTCTTTATCTAGTAGACCTACTAAGGATAGTAGGAATGCCGGGGTTAGTGAAGACGATAGAACATTGTCGCAGTGAATAATGTCCCCCCAAGACATCATCATGGATATTCATTCACTAGTGAATATTGTCCCCCTTAGTGAATAATGTCCCCCTCCTCCAAACTTGAAGTATATTCACGGTAGAGCTCAGGCAGGTAGATAAAACTGTAACAGTCTCAAGATTCTTGCTACTAGCATTTCCAGCCAGCAGCCACTATACAATGCAACATGCAGTGCTGTGCACCACCGCATGCGCACCGTACTAAGAACGTGTCTTAGCCTCTCCCACTTTAGGCCTTGGCATAATTTGCTTTTTTTCTTACCTATTTTGCTTTTCGTTTTTGCTCAATATTTGAACCCATTTTGCTTTTTATTTTACCTATTTTGCTCAATTAATTGCTTAATTAATAGTGAAGAATTCGAGCTCACTATATCCATTACCGTTTCTATTACCATTTTGGTACACTGTAAGTGTGCATGTAACAGAAAAAAATTTCAGCTTGAGTGTGCACTCATGCAGTCTTACCAAGAGTGTAGAAATATTTTACTTAATTTTTTTGCCCATTTTGCTAGCAAATTGCTTTTCACTACCTATTTTGCTCAAAATTTTGCTAGCAAATTCTGTCAAGGCCTATCCCACTTATATTCTACGATTGCAGTGTCTATGCAGCTACTGTTAGCTAGCCTAGCTTTGTAAGTCAGTGACCAATATAATTGTGCACCATCAATGTTGACAATATAATGCTTACTTGTGCTACACCCTGTCTTAATTTTGGCTACAGTAAATTTGGGAGGCGAGGCAGGCACATAGACACTAGCTGCATGCTTCAGGCAATACAGCTTAGCCTCATTCTATTAGTCCAAGGCTTGCTGGCTCAGCTACGCGGGTGGGGGGGGAGGGGAGGGGCATTCACTAGTGAATAGTGTCCCCCCTTGAAAAATACTGTTTTGTGTATCATTCACATCATTCAAAAGGGGGGGGACATAATTCACTGAGGGGGGACAAAATTCACTAGTGAATAATGTCCGGGGAGGGGGGGAACAATATGAAGGGGGACATCCCACACTAAGACAACATCGATCTTACATGCTCCTGCTATATATAGCGCTAAAGTAATCATGCAACACATGCAATGGTGTGGCACTGATTATTCAGTCTTTCCCACCCTATAAGGTGGGAGTGTATAGTTTGGATTAACTTGCATTCATTATGAATACAGTAATGAGATTAAACTTTGTTTTGCTAGATTTTTATGGTGATACGTATTGAGTCGATCTATGAGACATGCGACCCATTAAGTTTACACACCACTAGCTGCAAGATGGTAAAGGTTTATTTAAATGGCAATCATGTATATGCACATGTCTTACATGCTCCTGTTAAATTAAGTTTGTTTACTATTATGCAACACATGCAATGGTCCATGCGCATGTGTGGCACTGATTACATTGTCTCTCCCACCCTAAAGTCATGAGTGGGGGTGTGTCAACAGAGGGGAGGAGGATTGCAATGTATGCACTTATAGTTCGGATAAACTAGCATTCATATGTATGAATACAATAATGAAATTAATGACTGTGTTTACACATTTATTTAATTTTAAGATTGCAGAAAGCAGTCTTATTGTTAAGCATAAACTGACAAAATGAAGCATATATAGTTGTCAACTTTAGATTCTATGCACATATGTAAGCCTGATGTGCCAAACACTGAGCATAATTATGTCACAGTATAAATGCCAGTTATAGGTAGTACGTACATTTGTCCATTTTCCCATCTCTTTATCAATCATTTTAATGAAGTATAATTTTATGAGCTGATTTGCATGGTTAAGGCTCTATATAATATAGCTATATTATAGCTCAAGAAAAGGAGATAACCATGCACATAATTATTAAGTGTGCTTGGAGATTCTATAATTAATTTTTATTATAGCAGCCTTTGGATTTTTAAAATACGCAGAAAGAGACAAAACAATGTCTGTCTAACAAGTTTACGGATACCCAATGAAATTTGAGGTTTGCAGCAGTTGTGCTGGAGGCTTATCATTAGTTGAGAATGTGAAAGAAGTTGAATGCATGTGGTGACTGACCACTGATATATGGTATCTACCTCATGGAAAAACAAGAATAATAACAACAATTAACTCCATTAATTTTGAGGAAACACTGTGACTATAATTTTATATTGTTCTACCAGGTGTGTATACTAATGCATGTGACTGCATGCATGCATGATGAGAATGCCGCCAGGTGGAGCAGTAGGTAGACGAGATATGAAACAATTATGTGGATGTTTCATGTTACTATGGTCACTATTGTATGTGGTCATCTTTATGGGCATGGAATCTGATCTGAATTCGGCTCTACAGCCCTAGCTTATACGGTATGCTCCTGGTATATACCGTATAGCCAAGTTTGAATTTTTTTTGGCGAGAATTAAATTTGGCGAAAGGGAGCTCATTCAATATTGGCGATTGCTCATAATATTGTTTAATTAGTCTGATCAAAGCTCGATCTTTTCAAGGTCACAACTCTCCTTAGAGCAGCCCTCCGACCATTATGCATGCTGCACTTGTTTGTTGCTACTGCTACATGACATTGTACCCTTGAATATAAACTGTCATTCTCAAATCAGAAAGTCGTCCATCCAAAAACGTTAACTCCTATAATTATAACTATCAAATAAAATAACGGTCATATATTGAATGCACACTACGTACATATACAGTAATTGAGAATATTTGCCTATTTTTTTATATTTTTTTTTGAGATTTATTTGAGATCATTAATAATTTCATGTGCAGCTAGCTTGCATGTGTGTCACTAGTCTCAGACACTCGGCTGATTATTATAAGATTGCACGTGTGTGGTCTCATATGATGGCAACTACACATTTCACATAGGGCACATATATGAACGTGAATTATAATAGTTCTTAAATTGCTAGCCAATTGACAAGATTCATATGACTATTCTATGCAAGCTTATTATGGACATACATGTATACATGAATAAACTTTAAGGGTTATGAAGGGTGTGCATTTTATCGATACAAAAGTTTATAATCAACTTTGTGAAAGTAAGGCAGTCTTAAGTTCACTAACAAGCTGGTGCTCATGTAAATCTTCTAACAGTTCAATGACTCCCTCCCATGATACGGGATAGTCAGAAGTACCATCATTTTCTAACCATTTAGTGAGTACTTCAATACAACATAGTGTAGGGTTCTCACGGTTCTTCATTGAGATGGCTGTTAAATCATAGTGTTTCAGTTCCAGCAATATTCCTACATTGTGCCACTTGGGAGAGATGACATCGATCACATGACATCTTTCAATCTTTCCTTTGGCATTTCTCCACTTGATGATGGTTAGGCTCTTCAGATCAGGAGAGGGGAGGGAACTGAAGTCATCTGCATTAGAATTAAGGGGCACCAATTATTTACAAGTAAGTCGCATAATAATTATTTATATATTATGTAGCAAACACGTGCACATGCACGCATGGACATACTGTTAGAGAACAAACATGATTTTCATGTATAATTATTATAATAATGTATATATATGTTCAGGTTCTTTCAACCCTATATATAGTAACCCACCATAGGTGTATATGCATAAACAATACTAGCTAGTATAATGTGTGCATGTGACTCCTTGCAATAATACCAATTCAAATGAGTATACATGTGCCATGACTCACCAACTTTGGAACTTTTCATTGAAGCTGAGTTTAGATGACCACCATCATGAGGACTTGTCTTCAAAGGTGGTTTCACAACAACTGCGCCATCATCACTACTCTCACTCCGATCCTTCACCTGAAAGTAGGATCATGCATATATACATGTAAGGATGCATCAACATGATTATACTATTATGATTTATATGGTGTGCATGTTTGGCTAAAGACGGCATTATTATTCTACATACCTGGTTAACAAGTAATTGATCAATGTTGTAGATTTTGCGGCATATATTATTTGAACACTCTGACTTTGACTCCAGTTCTTGACTTTCATGGTATGAAACGTATCTTATGATTTGATGTTTTTTACACTTCACACAGGGATCCAGTAGAGGTCCACCAAAGTATCTTATTCCTTGTAAGTCACTCATCTTGCAAATCCTTTGGAGGTATTCGTGAATGGTAGCAATGTGCAGGGTAGGATTTCTTGTGTCAGACTCACTTCGACTGTAGCAGGGAAAATTGTGTCAAAATCCAACCTTAATTTAATAATTATATATACTGCATGCACACATAATTATAAGTGGTATTCTAGTAGACTTACAATACAGAAATCTTGAGTTGTTGATGTTTGCTGTCCATTTCAATAAACCAGCTGCAATCATCAATGCCATTGAACAAGCACATGTTCTGTGAGAGATATGGTTCATCGCCTGCAAATAGTTTCTTTGACTGAATAACAGCCAACATTAGACACACCAGTCGGTGGTAGATTTCAGCTGGAAAAAACTTTTGGAAATCAAAGTAGAATGTGATCCACTCTGAGCAATCAAGTGGCTTTTCATTTATTTTCTCTGGGAGTTTCCCTGGAATAAGATAGTCTGCTGAGGGTACTGTGGTTGCAGTCTCACTGGTAGGAGAAGTTAGCACCTTAACATTTGGTTTGGAGTTATGTTCCAATATTGTATTGGGAATGAACTTGATTGGATGTATCAATGCTTCTGCCTGAAGAATGAGACACATTTGATGAAATGACATCTCCACTGGTTCTCGGAGGTGTTCTGACCAGGCTTCCCTTAGGAGCTTACTGGAGGCAACACCTGTATCCTCAAGCCTACTGATATGTGACCCTTGGATATTAGCTTGATAATTCAACTCCACAACATTTTTCATGACGTGAATCAGCCAGATTGGATCAAGTAGCACCAGTTTTTTCAGCTCATCATGCTCATCTTCGGTGATAAAAAGTGGTGGGAGAAATTCTGTGTAAAGATAGTTGCATACACAAATTTAATAGTGGCTCACATTAGTTATTATTATTAAGTTTAACTTACTCAGGCAAACAATCTTTCCCGTATCATGATAGAATTCCAGAGCCAAGTTTTGCTCATCCATATTGGTGATACCGCATTGTGTCGCTATCTTGAGTAGTGATTCTACATTAACAACAAGAGAGGTCTTGGAATTGTTTCGCTTTAGAAAATCCTTCAATCTGGTCAGTTCAGTATTGAAGCAGAGCCAACTGACAGGATACTCTTCATTGATGAACGGAAGGTTTTGAGATGCTGTCACTATCTCTTCTTGAAGAGCTTTGATTCCACTTTTCTCACAATCTTTCATTGAATTTTCAACAGGCAAAAAGATCCAATCACCTTTGGGACCCATGAAGTGAAGGTGGTTGAAACACCGATCATCTTTCTTCAACTCCTTCATTATAAAATCGTTAATCTCCTCAAGTTCCTCTTTCTCAATGTGTCTTCCCTTCTCTTCATCAGGGGGTGATTTGTGAGTGCCCACGAGACAGACATTCTTCAGAGGCTCTTCCTCTTTGTTAGTGACAGTGTCATCCTTTGCAGGGGGTTTCAAGGTGTGCACATGTATTGATTGGAGCCAGTATCTGATTTCTTCAAATGGATTTGTCACAGCGATCATTTTGTCTGAAGAAGTGCCTGCCATACTTGGCTGAGAATCTGGTTTAAGCAGATGAATTATGTCTTGTAAGTTGAACACCACTAGGTACGTTGCTCGTCTTGTGAGGAAGCAGTGGTGCATTGGACGGTACTGTTTTTGTCCAGCAAAATCTAGAACATTAAGTTCAAGGGTTGGTTCCTTGCTCTCCTTGGGAGAATCTGACAGTTGCTTACTGATTAGCATTGCCTGTTTCCTTGTTACGTTAGGAGCAGCTCTCTCCAGCTCGATACTCTGCTCTGTGGAAGTTGATGGGTTGACTTCATCCGTGGCAATCAGAGGTGGTTCAGTGGGTTGTGATATTTGCTGAGTGGAAGAATTTTCATTTGCCTCCAGTGTCTCTGAAGCCTTAGTGGTCTTGAGAACAGGCTTTGTGACATGTTGTGTACTAGACTGTATTTGTGCTGTAGGAGGATTCTTTCTGCTCAACAGTATCTGCTGAATCTCTGGCACTAGCTTGGACAACTCTTCCTCCAGGTCAGACTCGGTCACGGTTTGAGTAAGGCTATCACTAGAAGCAAAGAAATCTGATGGTAGAACTTCGATCAGTCCTTCAACAAACTGCTGCTCTGCATGTTCAACTGTACTCTCATCTATCTCAACCCAATCTTCAGCCCCAACCTGACGTGTGTCCACCAGCGGTACAGTATCCACAGAGGTGTTTTCAATCCCTCGGGTAGAATCCTGGTTGGGGTTAAATGGCAGGTTAACTAGCCGGCGATAGAGAGAGGTTTTACCGACCCTCTCCTGACCCAATATGGGAAAGTTACATCGTGGAATCCGTTTTTTCCCTTTTCTTAATGCTTCTTTATACAACATAATTCCTCTTTCACCTTTCTTTAAGATTTCTTGAGGGATAACTAAAATATTATTGAATAATTGTAATGGAAGTTTGAATGCATGCATGTAATACTTACTGTCATCTGGTTCAATATTTGCAGGAAGTTGGCCAGCCTGCATGTGGAAGACAAACCAGTCCATATGATATTGTGAGACATTTATGCATGATCCAGCAAACACAAAAATTAATGTTCATATAAATAAATTATTCTAGGCTTTTGGGGATTATCCTTTTCAAATTGGCTATTATTGTATTCTGCACTGCCATCTAAATTCACTTATAATTTTATGCTTTCAAAAAATGCTTACAAAGCTTAATTTGTACATCAAAGTTGAACTGAGCATCCAAACAATTACATAACTTAAAAACTTGGCAGGATTTGTTTAACTCAAACATGAGGGATGCCCCTACTATAATATCACATGTATAGTCTTTGGTTTTGTTGAAACCAAATTATGCCTGTTTCCAGGGTATGCCTATTATTCCAGTTTTAGTGCCAGCACATTCTCCCTAAGCTAGCCCATAATAAAAAAATTAATTTTAAAAATTTAATGTCATGTATATAATTTATACACACCTTATTTTCTACCAGTTTTATTCCCCTAGCTGTTAGAACAGTAATGACTGAACTACTGGATTTCTTGTAAGCAACATGTAGAGCAGTGTCCCCCTGTTTGAAGTAATAAAGAGTGTTTTGAATTAATTAGCCCATAATGGTCTCTCCCAAAGCAAGCATTAAAAACCTAAAATTTTGGTGCATGCATAAAGTGCCTCACCTTGAAATCTTGTGCATCAATTGGACATCCCTTGTCAAGCAGTAGCTCAACAAGATATGAGGAGTCATTCTTGGATGCTAGATGTAGAGCACCCTGGCCATTCTCATCACATACAGTTGTGTCAACCTGGTCATGACTGACTAGCACTTCCACAGCTGCCACATTTCCATTGCTACAGGCTGTCAACAGAGGAGTGAGGCCAGTCTAAAAGAAATTATTATTTATCATTCAAATTTATTCATAAATGACAAAACATTGTATGTATTCACATTAGATCGACTGTTCAAACTGGACAACACTTTCTTCAACAGCCATTTCAGAGTTTCACTTGTTGAGTGAGAATCACAGGCATAATGGAGAACTGTTCTTCCTTCCTGTATAAATTAAGTGTGTGTGTGTGTGTGTGTGTGTGTGTGTGTGTGTGTGTGTGTGTGTGCATGTGTGTGTGTGCGTGTGTGTGTGTGTGTGTGTGTGTGTGTGTGCAGTGTGTGTGTGTGTGTGTACAGTTGCTAAGCAACAGTATAGCAGTTCAACAATTAAGACTTATAATAGGTTTTTAAGTGTTTTGTATTACTAGTGGGAATATAATATTATAGTACTATAGATCTGTTTACCTAGTAACCTGTGCTTTGCTTTGAAAAAAGTTACAATGTAAACTTCCAACAAAATACTTGCATTTCTTCAAGTGGACAGCATTCTGGCTTGCAGCCCTCATGCTCTCCACTTGAAGTAATGCAACTATAATGTGTGTGTGTGTGTGTGTGTGTGTGTGTGTGTGCATGTGTGCGTGCGCACCACTGTGAGCCAGTGAGCTAGATGGTTAACATCTCTGGCCCATAACCCTAGAGTTGTGAGTTCAATGCTGCCCAGTGGCACCAAGGTGTTTGTCTTTCTTTCCATCCATGAAAATGGTATGGTTGTCCGCCTAAAATATCTTGGCACAACAGCCCACTGCTGAGCTGTACCATGTGATGGATACATGGAATTTCTATAGGGTGCAAATTCCCTGACTATACGCCTCACCAAACCACATGCAGTGAAGGGTCCAGGCGGACAAGAGCCAATGCTTGCAAGGGACTCGTAGGAGTCTAATCATTCCTAGGCTCAGTCAGCAATTTGAGTGTGGGCACCCGAAGTCCATGCATGCATGCACCTGCATGCATTATAGTATTGAGACTGTTTTATAGTACTAACATGTGTAGAGCATTGCTAGCTACTATCTATAACCATGCACTCTTAATTTGAGAGTGTTCTTATTTGTAATGTTGGTTGCATGGTCCTGCCTTTGTAAAACTTAGGGGGAAATATCAGATTCTTGAGATCTTTAACCCTAAAAGTCTTTCGAAATCTAGTCAATAGCTCTTACAATCGAGCTACATACTATAGAACTCATCATTGGGCATTCTATCCTCCATGGCTGCTAAACAAAGTCTGTTTTAACCCATACATATCCAACTACTGTAACAGTAACTGTTGTTGCTCCATGCATATGGTATAGCAATTTGAGTGTGGGCACCCGAAGTCCATGCATGCATGCACCTGCATGCATTATAGTATTGAGACTGTTTTATAGTACTAACATGTGTAGAGCATTGCTAGCTACTATCTATAACCATGCACTCTTAATTTGAGAGTGTTCTTATTTGTAATGTTGGTTGCATGGTCCTGCCTTTGTAAAACTTAGGGGGAAATATCAGATTCTTGAGATCTTTAACCCTAAAAGTCTTTCGAAATCTAGTCAATAGCTCTTACAATCGAGCTACATACTATAGAACTCATCATTGGGCATTCTATCCTCCATGGCTGCTAAACAAAGTCTGTTTTAACCCATACATATCCAACTACTGTAACAGTAACTGTTGTTGCTCCATGCATATGGTTGTGTGTGTGTGTGTGTGTGTGTGTGTGTGTGTGCACGAAAAAAAATCAATGGATGTATATACCTTGTCTGTCATTTCCAAGAGATCGGCAGCTAGCTGTGATGGTTCAATATTCAACAGTCGTTGGAGAAGTTTGAGGTTGTCTTTGATACAGGCAACATGAACAGCTAGCTGTCACACCATCCTGGAGGTATACAAACATGTGTACAGTAACAACCATTTTAACTCTGGTATCATGCGCCTTTAAGTTACTAAACCTTGTTTCTGTAGGAAGGGGAGGCACCATTCTCCAGTAAAATGTCCACCATCTTAGCGTCTCCTTTAGCAGTGGCAATTATCAGGGGAGAACATGAGTACTCAATGGATGATACCTTCAATGGAGAAAACACACTATAGTCATAATTATTATAATATACAAATAAACAGAAAAACTTACATTGGGAGAAGAACTGTGAGCCAAGAAGTCCAATAGTGGACTACTATCATCTGGCTGGGGGGAGTTGGAGTGTTTCTTCACTAGTGTCAGAGCCCTTTCAACTGAAGCAAAGAGACCACTCTGAACAGCTTTGAGGATGATGTTGGAGAGCCCAAGAGCAGCTTCATCTGCATGGAAAATAACAACACTAAAACAAACAAAACCCATTTTACCAATAGCTCTTGTACACTTCACTGACTACTTTCAATGGAACAGATCAAACAGATCTCACAATCTCAATCATTCTTGCATATGCAACCATTCAATTATCAGTACTCCTTCTTCATCAATTCCCCATTCACCTGGTACAGCCTACTCATGCAGCGAAATTGTGACCTCTGGCTCACTATACAGTTATTTACGAACAAACTTTCTAGCCATGAATTAACTCAACTATCTTCTTCTACCCTTTATATCATTATCTAGTTCGTAATTTGTCTGTGCTAATTAATTTTTATGTAGGGGAGTACCCGCCATAGGTTACTCCTTCTGTGCACACTTTTTACTGGAGTTCATGTAAGCTATATATAAGGCCATTGTAGGTATAACATGGACATCAGATACATCTGGTTAATAGAGATGCATTAATGGAGCACTTACTTTTTAGATGAAGTTTGAATGCTCTTGAAGAGCGACCATTGTTCGTGAGCCCTCCAACGGCAACTACACCAGTGGGGGTGGAGAGGGTGGAAGTCCAGTAGACTGCTATAGGTAGATCAAAGAAGTGACGCCATTGTCGTGTCTTGAAGGAGAAGGCCATGGCCGAGCTTTGAGATGAACCTATCACTCCTCCAATGGCTAGGAGGACTCCTTGGTGAGTGATGAGGGAGGTGTACTCTAGCGGGATGGTTGTCTTCTCCCAGTGGAGTGGAGAGACGTCCTCCATGATGGTCCAGTAGACATCTCTGCCTTGCCAGTTGCCACCAGCCAAGATGACATGGCTGCTCACAATGGTGGCTGTCATGTTGCTACATCTCCTAGGGAGAGATGTTGTGGACAGCCATTGTTGTTGTTGGGAGGTGTACAGCTCTACAGTGGCAAGGTAGAGGCCATTGAAGCCACCGGCTACCATCAGGAGGTGTTGATAGCCAACAACAGAGGGTCCTAGTCTTGCTGTAGGCATTGGAGGAATGGCATCCTCCTTCCATTGCACTCCGTCATCTTCTTCATGACTCAGCAGCTGCCATATTTTGTTTGTGTCTCTGTTGCTAGGATACTCGGTACCTCCGACTAATACCAGGTGACCCTCATAGATGGCTAGACCGTAGTATATAGTTGGTGTCTTTATCTCCTTCCATTGATCCCCCACACTGTCGTGTGATAACAGTGCAGTCCCTTGTGATGACTCCCCCACAATGCCCCCTCCGACGTAGACACGCCCATCGTAGAATACTGCCTTGGCACTGTGCATACCCCATGGCAACTGGGGCAGCTCCTCCCAGTCCATTAAGAGGAGGGGGTGAGTGATGGCCACCTGCAACCGCAAAGAGAACAAACATGCACTGTCTTCAACGCAAGTCACACACAATCTACTGAGCAGTTGCTTTGTTGAAGCTCACACTCAGTGGCTACAAACAAAGAGAAAACCATTACAACAACTGTTGCCATGGTAACAAAACTATTTTTGCTTGCAGCTTGCTCAGCTCTTTTCGTACAAAGCACAGCTTCTACAAACTTTTAAGGAGTGCCATTTAGCTATTATTTTTACTAATAAACAGCAAAATAGTTGTATGCATGAAATTTGCAGGGGATAGGAGACATTTTTTCATATTTTTTGTATGTGGAAAATCTTTTTTATTGGTTGTCAAAGCAATTTTTATATGAGGCCGCTGTGCCTAGAGTACCTGCTCGTAAACTAAAGCTAAATACTTTGTAGTCAAGGTGCCGGTTCTTTAATGCAGTACTGGCAAAATCCAGATACTGTATAATAATACTACATAAATCTGCAATATATACAAAAGCATTAGAAAAGTATAGAGCTCTTGCAATAACATCATTGAATTTTAATAACTTTTAATTAACCAATTTAAAAAAATTGTACAGTATTGCCGAAATAAGTTGAAATTTTAAATTTTAAGGCTTAATCTCTTATGATTTAGTTTATATAAACTTTAAAGTTGCCACTTTTTGTATTATTCACATAGGCGTATGACAAAATTTGCCTATATTATGTGATCAGTACAAAACTATCAACTTCAAAAATTTATATAAAATAATCTACTTAGAGTTAAGCCTTCAAACTTAAAATATGAACTGATTAGAAGGCCACAATTGTCCAGAATTTTTTGCAGCTTAATCCAAGCAAGTTTTCTTGGGTGGGCGTGGCTGATGACGTCGAATGCAAAATACACGGTTGCGCAATTGCGTATATACAATGTTCAGTTGGGCCAAAACATTGCTTTTCATAATAATTTCAGTCCTATAAAGAGAAAAGGTTATAAGCTTTTAGCAAAACTGTTCATTGAAGAGTTGGCAGCTGCCGTGTAGCTAGTTGCCTGTAGTCTCGCTAGCCAGACTCTCCGCAAAAAATGGGAGAGTCTGGTGGATCGCGTATAGATACTACTTTTTGTTCCACGTTACCAGAATCTGGTAATGAGTGGCAGGAAGCTCTACTCGTGCAAAGACTGCTGTACAAATCCTATGGGCAGATTATGTAATGTTATGGTAGCACCCACTTAACTTGACCACGGGTTACAACTGTGGTAATTACCAGATTCTGGTAACGTGGAAGTATACGCAATCCACCAGACTCTCCCATTTTTTGCGGAGAGTCTGGCTAGCGAGACTAAGTTGCCTGGGGACGAGCGGCTAGTTGCCCATACTGTATGTTTCCCCCTTTGTTGTTTTTTTGCATGACACAACCTCAAATTCACCCACCTCAGTAACAGTGAAAACTTCTTTATCCATAAATTTGAACAAACTCGTAGGTAGTAACTCGATTTGAAACACAACTTGACAAAAAGATTCAACTCAAGTTACTCAACTGACTCAGTCGCTCTGTACGCCTAATTTTCAAATGATTGCAAGAAATGAGCTCCACCCACCTAGCTGGCGGTTCCCTGAACTGCGCGCGCATGCGTAGGCGCCAGAAGTAAAAGGGTAAATGGTCGTCAAATACAAGTAGGTAGGTATCAGAGGAGGTATATATGAAATTCCACCTGATTTTCAGTGAAATTCACGTTATTTAATTGCAATTCTAGCGGTAAAAAATGCGTAAATTTTGCTGACAATGCAATATGAAACTTACGGTTTTCTCGAGGGGCTGGCAACCGGGTTTTCTTTAACTTCAGCGACAGAGATCAGGAATTGAAGGTGCGCTGGTTTAAGTACCAACCTACTCTACATGTTGCATGAATTAATTGTTCAAAAGTCGAAAGTTGATTTTTCATATTGCACACCCTACCTTAGAGGTACTAGGTATAGATGTACTACCGAGCTACATGCTAGAGCCACGACTGACGTGCATGCTTATATATAGTCATGCAGGTTTATATTGGGGATTTCTTCGGTGAAGGTATTCTCGTTAGATTGTAGGAACAACGAAACTGTTGAAGATGTCAAAGAGAAGATACATAAACGTATAGGAATCTTACCAGACAGACAAACACTTCGGTATGGATGGGGAGGTACAGAGCTTGATGATGACACAGAAACCCTTAGAGTGTGCAAGGTTCATGAAGAGAGTCTGATTGAACTAGTGGTGGATGATGAAGATATAATATTATATATCCTGGGCCCTGAGAGAATAACAATAACTCTACAAGTTAAAAGAAATGACACAATTGAATGTGTAAAAAAGCATTGTGTCCAGATAACGGCATTAGATTTGCAGTTATATATATATAATATTATATATATATATATATATATTTTTTTTTTAAGTGCCCCTTCGGGTTTACCACAATTGTGGCTAACGAGGGCCTGCAAATAGCCTAGGGCTAATGAATGCAGGTCCCCCGGGACCGACGGCTTTACATCCCCTCCGAAGGATGCGGTGAAATTCACCTCCTCATTTTTTGGGGTAGAACTGAGTTAACTCCTAGGCAGAGCTCGAAAGAGAAAATGGGAAACAAATACCTGTGGCACTGGAGGGACTCGAACCGCCTACCCAAGGGTTGGGAGTCCAAGTCAATGGTGAACAAGCCACCAGGCCACCCCCTTAATGTCTCATGGAGAATTGATAAAGATGAGGTGTAACTCATGCGACACAATTTCTGCCATCAAATCCAAGATTGGGAAGGAGCAGTACGTGCTAGTGTTTGCAGGCAAGAATCTAGAAGATGAGAACCAAACACTGTCTGAATACAACATTCAAACTTGTTCTCTATTGCACCTCCTAAAGCCTGACAGTCAATGTTCCATGAAGATCACAGTGAACACCGATGGCAAGCCATCTTCCATCCCTGCCAATCCCAGTGATACTGTTCTCAATCTAAAGGTACGTGTGTGGACTATGGTACAAGGGATGGCCACCCCTTGCAATCAACGTCTAACGAGCATTGATTTGACTGATGATAGCAAGCCATTAAGTTTCTACAACATTCATCAAGATTGTGTGATTGAAGTGGTAACCCCCATAAGACTGAATGTGTTGTCCATCAGTGGAAAAATGATGCCTATCATTGTCTACTCAGATGAATCCATTGCTGCACTGAAGACGAAACTAAAGTGTGACTCTCAAATCGAACCTGAATACCAACGTCTGTTCTGTAATGGAAAGCTACTGGAAGACGATTGTACACTTATCAGCTACAACCTGAATTCACAATCTCTATTACTGCTATGTAAGTATGTGTGTAGCATTGCATGCATGAATGATGTGTGTGTGTGTGTGTGTGTGTGTGTGTGTGTGTGTCATTTCCAGACCTTCCACTTCTTTTGTTTTTATATCCACCAATAAAAAAAAGTAGAAAAAATTAAATAGAAAGGGAAAGCCTGGGAATTACTGTTATATATGCCAGTGAAACTAGCCTCATTCCCAAGCTCTAGTGCATATCCAGTTTTAGTCAGGCACATTATGCAGGCAGTCTTTTCTCCATTGAAACCTTGCCCCCCTACTATTCAACATGCTCCTACCCTTCTGAAGTCAAAGGGGAGAAGAGCCTGGGGACGAAGCTAACGTGAAACTATGCATGTGTTACTCGTATCATTGGATATATTATGTTGGCATCTCTATACAACAGATTCTATTATACGTGAAGCTGGGTTCATCAGTAAGCTGGAAGTTTCAATTAATGCTAGTGGTATGCTGATAGATTGGAAGGAAGAAGGAAAACAGATCACTATCCCAGAGGGAGTTGTCCAGGACAAAATCACCGTGGTGATCCGTAAATACGACTCAATGCATCCATCGTTCATGTTCCCTGCACGTACTACACCTGCCAGTGCTGTGTATGAGGTGTGCTGCTCGGAGGGGAGCTACCAGGGAAGGGTGGGGTTGACAATCACCACCACCCTAGCAACTGCAGCTGCTAGGAACTACTTTGTACAGGCAAGCCGGGTTCCACTAGTTGTTATGAAAACAAACTTACAACCAGAGTTTTATTTTGCTCGTCTACCAAGAGGAGAATTTGACCAGAAGAACTCGTGTGGCAGAATCAGTTTACACCAGCTCAACTGTTATCTTGCAATAGTTGAAGAAGGTGAATATCTTAGTGTTACTAATGTTTGATATTTTTGCGGATTGCTCCAAACAAAGACACAAAAATTAGTTCAAGTAAAAATTTATTATTAGGAACAAACTGTAATGAATATCATTAAGTTGGTATAGAGCACCGTACAAACCACTTCACCACTAGGCCTCAGCATTTTATGCTAGCATAATTTTGAGCATAGTAGATACTTGCAAGCACTGAGCATAATGCTAGCATAATAGTGCATTGATGCAAGAATAGTCTTATGCTACCGTGTAAAATGGATCTTATGATCTCTGTGCAGAAGTCACAAGATTCATGTTAGAAAATAGTAGAGACTAATTGCTGTATAATTGTAGGTCTGCATGCTCTATATGGCCTAAATAAAGTGGAACAGAGTCTAATATAATTTTAAATGTTAATCATGTAACACTGCTCCAGATTCTCACTAGAATGGGTTCTGAACTAAAAACAGTTGTACCTGGGGTCCAGGAAAATGATATATAGTGAGCATACTGGTGAGCATAATTCGTAGTATTTGAGAGCATAATTCAATGCTTTTGTGAGCACTGGAGCATAGCATAATAACAAAAAGTTGGAGCATAATATGCTGGGCCCTATTCACCACACTATGTGTAGATGTAGTACAGTAAACCACTTTGCTTACATGTGTACTGTAAACCACTTCATGCTATAATTCTATAGCATCAATAACACTGGCTGGATCTTCAACAAACTTGAATAATAGCAAAATCTAATACCATTAAATACATAGAATCTAAAATCCACGAAAAAATGTACCTGCAAATAATTGTAACATTAAAATATACTTTTCACCAATAACTTTCATGCAGTGAACATAAAGTTAATTTATATCCTTTGCTCATGCATACTTTTTTAATAGGCCAAATTATTGAGGCAACAGCAAGTAGCAGTCCATCTGACATCAGTCATACTGATGGTATGTTTAGATGTACCCATGATTGTAACACTTCAATTCATGTATTATTCATCCCATAGGATTTCATAGTGTTCCAAAACTAGCTGACTTGGTGGTAGTGCTGAAGACTGTTGACTGGTATGGTCTTGGTATTCAACTGGACATCGCTAAGACTAAACTGGATGAAATTGATCAGCAGTTCCCTCAGAGGCAGATAGACCGAAAGCGCTATGACATGTTGGGATACTGGCTGGACAAGGAAGTCAAGGCAACATGGGAGGCCATCACCAAGGCTCTGGAGAGACTGGGAGAGTATGGAGGAGTGATAAGAACCATCAAAAGCAAAACTCAAGTGTGACCATAACATTTCCTTGTACATCTAGCTTATCCCATTTGTTTTTTAATTGTTTTTTGTTTGTTTGTTTGAAAATAATCTCATAGTACATCAATGCTACTATTATACAAAAATAAATATGTATAATTATTGTGATGTATAATGTTGCCATGGTGATTAAAGGCAGTCACACGCATGACCATGCAGAAAAGGGTGGGGCCATGTTTATGTCTACTTTGCGAGTATTTTGGCATAGAGTGGAGGTTTGAGTGAATGATGGATCTCACAGGTCTTAGTTTTTTTACTCTCACCAGACACCTCAATGGAATACTCAACTGTCATCACCAGCAAAACTGTCGGAGACTATATTAAATTTAAGCATGTGTGTATATATGTGTATTATAAACATAATGAGAATTGAATATACGTATAGTCATCAAACTATATAATAGAATAGCTAGAGTCTCACTTTAATCTTCTGAATATCAGGAATCTTGAAGTGCATCAAATCATTAGTTCTGCCAAGCTGCAGTCAGTCAATGAAGGCACTGATGGTGCACAAGCCTCGGCACATTCAACTAGCTAGCAGGCGCATGCTAATTACACTGTGTAAGAGTGCATCATAGCTACGTGAGTACTACGAGTTCATGTATTTGAAAAACAATCACCTTATAGGTGCACAGTGACACTGTCACAGCCACATCGCAACTCTCAGTGTGATGAAGCAGCACTGAGTAAGTCACACATAGCAAAGCCTGATCCGTGTGTCAGCCTAGTTCTGAGCCAATAGATCTGGCTCAGTAAGAAAATCAGTGGAATGGTAAAACTTGAACGGTTATACTAATTTTTATACTGCTCTAAAGCTGATATTCAGCTAGCCTGAACCATTCAGGCCACATGTACTGCATGACATGATGAAATAGTCTGGCTTGCCAGACTCTTCGCAAGGAAAGGACTGGTGGTTTAGGTTCTCAACACATTATCAAGAATATCTCAGCCTAGGAAGGTCGTATTGAGCTGGGATCAGTACCATTCCGATTCGCGTGAAGAGATCTTTCAAATGATATATTTTTTGATGCCAGATTTAAATTTTGATTAAAGGTGCTATTGCACGGAAGCGGCAACTTTTTGAAAAAATGGCCCAAAAATCAATACTGAAATTTCATTGGTTGAAAACACGTCATTGGAATGCAATTTGTGCTCCTATTTTCGCGTTGACTCCAACGTACGCATAATTTTTCTTTGTGACCACGTGGCAAGTTGCAGCTATTTGACATACTTATACGCTTAGACTTACACTCATCTAGCTTCTTTCTTCCCCATTCCTTCTCTTGGTGTGCTTCTACTGCTCAT
>CAXIPT010000002.1:14284363-14337807 GCA_964030475.1 Tethya wilhelma | reverse complement strand
AAAAAATAGAATTGTGAAAAAATTAGAGCAAACAAGAATAAAAAACACTGAAATGTAATGAGACACAGGAATGGCCAAATCTAAAAAAGAAAGTAAACAACGAGTGGAATGGCTGTTAGAGTGTGTAAAGAATTCTTCCTGTGGGCGAAATGAAGGACTTGACACAGTAAAAAGACTATTACATGCAGCCCATAGAAGGATTCTGCACACACTCTAACAGCCATTCCACTTGTTTGCTTTCTTTTTCATTCCTGTGTCTCATTACATTCAAAGAGTCAATGTTTATTTATTCTTGTTATTATAATAATATCAATGGGCATATGTACATGTAGCATTGTTTGAACCATATCAATATTTATTTTATATGACTGGATACATGAGGAATCGAACTGAATGAAAATGAAGTAGTCATGTGCCGAAATTTAAAGTCCTAGCCTTGTTTCCTTTCTTTTTGCAGCACTGCCCATTCCTACACTACTAATTTTTATGAAATTTTTACTATACTTGTTTGTTCATAATATATATAAACTGCTAGCTACAAAGGAAGACTACCTCAAATCTGACTAAGACTTGCCCTTGTGTACAGGCTCTGAGAGCCTGGGCACAAGGCCATCTAGTACTGACTGCACGTTAGGTCACTAATCATCCGCTGCATGATCCATGAGCTCATTACGTAGGGTCCTACACCCCAAATGCTAAATTAAACGCCATGGAATTAGATTGCATATATAGTTTAACTGTATATTGAAAGGGACATATAACTATACTGTGTAATGAACAGTAAAAGTGCTCACATAATACAGCCACTATAGTTACAGACTATAACTTACTGATACTCTACACTATACCAATACTTGGTAGAAAATCAGGCTCACACGAGCATTCAGTTGCCAGGTTGTCAATGCTAATTTTGTACAGTTTGATGCAGACTTCAAGCTATAGACAGCCTACAAAGCTTCTTTCTGCCATCCGCTTGCTGTTTCTGTTACAAATACACAATCTACCATTTATTTTCCACTGTTAAACTCAGTTGAACTCCAATTTAAAGCGCGGACAGGCTAAGATATCAACCGCCGTGCCCACGCGCACTAATCACCCTTCTATATATACCCCACGTGATTTTAGATACCAGGCTCCCTCTCTCCTTTTCTCTCGCGCTTAATAATTTCCAGTGGGAGGGAGCCTGGGAACGAGGCTAAACTCCCCTATATGCAGCAAATATACCAGGTACCAAGCAGTACTGGCTCAGTCGTCTCATTACCATGATTGGAGTGACTGCTCTTGCTTGTCACAAGTTCTTCAACTCTGCTCTCCCGAATCTATGCCTTCAAACACCTCAATTAAGGCTCCAGCAGTCATAAATCATGAGATATGGCCTAAGTGCATACGCATGCCTACCTCTACCCTTGAAACCGCAGATCTACTCATGCAGGCTCGCCCCCATGATGCTTTGCATTACCCTAGTATTATATAGTTATAGGTTTTACCTGCATGCCTGCTATAATACTTAATCCCAAATCTATACTGTACTCTTGATCCTATGGGCTCTGGTTCATCCCATAGAGCTTCAAAATTTTTTGCAATTAATCAAACAATCACTTTTACCATGATATTGTCAATTGCATTTGGCAAAATTGTGATACACGAATTTTTTCATTTTCAAACTACATGTAAATACAGAGTTCAAGTCCAGCTAGATGCAATGCTATGCCTCTTTTCAGAACTTAAGCATTTTTACATTCTTTGGACTATTTTTTTTCTTTTTGTAGGATTATGCATGAATGCATGTGCACAATGATTAATATTGTCTACTCACTTAGTTTCATGATCATTGGGTGTAGTTTGTTGACCCATCTCACCATTAGGATCATGATTAGACTGGGAGGGAAAAATAGGGCTCACTGATGGATGTGTAGGAGGAGGGGATGTAGCTCCATATTGTGGTCCATGAGGGTATGTTGTAACTGGTTGTTGATTGGAGTGGCTATGAGGTGAGCTAGACTGGCTAGTAGGGAGTCTAGTCTCATCATTGGATGAGGGATCAACACTAGTAGATTCATGGTGGCTGCAGCTAGACTGATGAGAGTGGGCCATTCTCTACACAGTGCAGTGGGCAACCATATAATATGAATCACAATTGCTATTATAATACTACTGATGGCAACATACACTTATAACCTTATAATAATCCTAACTTAATACCTTAATAATTTATGTCTCTTGTCTTTTTTATCAGCCTCAGACTGGTCTGTTTGTGTGTCACAGTGGATTTCCATATTTGGCACCACAGGGACTTACCCTAATTGGTTATTCACGAGCCGATCACTGGTGATGGATAACAGGGTGTATTAGAACACAATTTACAGTCTGGCGCCTTATGTATCCTATAGTCCTATAATACTCAACAGGAATTAAAGGATCTGAGCACCAGCAGATCTATTATAGACTAGCTATCACCGGCTTGCATGCAGACACACTGGCACCTCTGATAGATTATAATTCAGAGTCTCTGTGTGGGATTGCAATTATAGACACCTCTGGTGCGGTGACCTCTGCATGGTGATGTTATGTCTTGAACCTGCAGTAGCAAAAACTTTTATAATCAACGATTTGTGATTTATGATGCTCCCATATTATTCCATCACACATCTGACTATCTTCTATGTCTATGCGTGGCCATGCATGCATGGGTTCAATATATGCTAGATGCATGGTCAACGGTTAATTTGCTTTCTGGGTGCCACCAAGAGTATTATAATTAATAGAGAATCAATTTTGTTGTACATATTAACTTCTCAGTTTGTAGATTGAGCTCATTTAATTTTATACTTACAGCTCTGTGTGTTATCTGGTGATGTAACAGTATATGCTTGCATGGTTTTGAGGTGAATGGTACGAACTATATAATACCAGTCGATGCAGATGTTGAGATAAAACCTGAGCAGCGTGTCTGTGCTCAGAATATACTGCAAGCCATGCAACTGTGCATGTGGAGCTAAGTTATCTATTGAAAATATGCCAATTAAGTCAGCATTCCTACATCTTTGTAAGTTAAATTACCAATGATGTCATCATGGTGTAATATGAATTTAAAGGAATGATGTAATGTTGAAAACGAAAGAAGTATTTTCCGTGTACCGTAATTTGGCAAGAATTAAATTTGGTGGATTGAATTTGGTGGATTTTAATTTGGCAGAGTGAGCCAATCATGTGCACGATCTGCATACCTACGTATATACGTACATGCGCGTGTACTAAATATTGGCGGATTTTAATTTGCCGGTACTAAGTCTCATCTGCAAATCCACCAAATTTAATTCCCTGCCAGATTTTCCGGCTATACGGTATATCCAACTCAAGGCACTCGTGGATACTTTGTCACGGATAGGATATGACTGTAATTGTAGAGATTTTATACTGGTATATACTCTGTAATTGTAGAGATTTTATACTGGGTCTTAATAGTAGGAAGGTTTTACTTATACTGCAGATTTTTCTCATTTGAATTTTAACTTTGTAGATGAGCTGTGTATGTGTTACAGCTTGGAGGATTTTTTTTGGATAATAACTTTTGTCGGATTGATTGTGAACCATGGAATCTGCGAAAGTTAGACCACAATATACAGTATTATTTTGTGTGTACATGTGTGTGTATAGCTCACCATCTGAGAGAGCATATGAACAAGTTGGAACTGATGAGGCCTTCATTAAAGAAGACAGAGAGCATAGTGTATTTGTATCTGCTCTAAAGGAACACTTGCACAGTAAAAACGGATGTGTCAAAATGACATGTGTTCATTTCTTACTCATGTGTCAAATGTAAAAAAGTGAGTTAAAATAGCACACTTAGCTATAATTAGTGTGTCAAATGCCTAAAGGTATGTCAAAATAACACATTTGACAAATTTGACACACGAGTGAACGTCTAGTGTGTAATTTTAACTCAGAGATCTATGCTAATCACACACACTGCAGTGTTACTTTAGCTCAACAACTGTGCTAAATTCATACAAGCAATTTAGGCATTATCTTCTCTGTTAGGACACACTTTAGGCTATAATAACTGTTCAGTAACCAAAGCATTCAATTGTGTATTCATTTTTATGACTCATTGGCCAAACAAGATGACTTCTGGTAAAAAGGCAATACAATGAATACCTAGCAAGATCCTAAGAAGCTTCTACATCATTCTTTTCCAACCAGGACCGAAAGACAAACTCCTTTCAAGAGATTTTCAGCTCCCACAGCCCAAAACAACACAAAACTCAAGATTTATTCCAATTAAAGCCCAACGTAAATACTATGACATCATTCTGTTTTGCGCATGCTCAGTAGTCATTTTTCAATCTTAGAGACAGCTGCCACAAAGAGAACTTTGTTTTTTTTTGAAGACAAGAAAAAAGACTGTGAAATGAGTTGTGAGGAGTTATTTCTACAAAAAGAGAAACGCTAAAGTTGATTGAAGATGGAATTTACGGTAAGAAGTAAGATATCAACTTTTTTGTGGTGTGATGAAAGTTTGTAAATAAAACTATGATTTGTTTTGCCAGATAAAAGATTGTAGACGTGCCAAAGGCGAAGTACAGTTACAGCGCCTGTGAATCTAACAACAAGAAGCTTGAAATCATGGTGTTTTCACGGTCCTGCAGTAATCTCAGTTGGAACCACCTCAGAATCTGAAGGTCAGTCAAAATTCGGTTTTATGCTGAGTCCTCTTGTTTGTTATAAGCCTTGATTTTTATCTATTTATTAGGCTTTCACCAGACCTACTTCGTGAAGTTTGTTCAAGCCTGGCAAGATGATCAAGTCAAGTGTGCTGACTCTATGGTTTCTTATTTGTCTAAATATTCCATACATACCACTGTATTCATATTTGGTGATGTTGTTTCAGTTCTGGAGTATTTTCTTTGTGATTCAAAATTGTTTTTATCAAGAAAAGTAAAATTTTAGCGCAGAAAAAGCAAGCAATAATATGACACACTTGCTTGATGACCTGCATGCTGTTTCAACACAGTTCAAAGTTGACATGTATGTAGGTGTGTCAAAAAATGGACAAATAATTGACATGCGAACGCGCGTGTCATTTTGACACGCTTGTTTTTACTGTGTGCATTATGGCTCTCTTAGTGAGAGGGTTGACATTCTACTCACAGATGTTGCAGCAGGTAGGAGCATATATCTCAGCTCATACTGCCACTCACTCTGTTGCTAATTGCAGTGCTAAAATTCTTCCTTCAGGAGTTCGTAAGAGAGGACGGTACATCGGAGCATCTCTTGGGAACTGGATGAAGCCAGAGATCTGTCACAATCTTGGAGAGAGACTATCACTAATGGACCCAATCAAAAATGTCAGAGAGGTTGATTTGGATCGACAGAAGAGGGCTAAAATTTGGCAGGAAGCTCACTGTAAGAGTAGCACACTAGCACTGGATGATAGTACCCTAAAGCAAGAAATTTTCATGGTGCAAAATTTCATATAATATTATATCGTTAAAAACGCACCAGAAAATTTTCTTCAAGTGTAATTTCATTAAGTGGCACATGCTCATATTGCGCATAAATGTTGAGGTTAAATTTTGCAGTTTTAATTTTCATATAATTAATTTTATTTAAATAAAATACAACAGTGGTGTTTTCACTGGGCACTGAATGCTCAGGCTGGGGTTGAACCAGGAGAGCTGGTCCTAAGACTCCGCTTTGAAGCCGAGCACAGCAACGTACTGATAGTGACGACGGAGCTGCTCAATGGTTGTCTCTCATCCACTGATATCGTTGCCATAGAGATGAACCTGCACCCTGAAGGTCATGTGGTAAGTGCTGAGTCAGCAAGTGGTGGTCATTGCTGACTCAGCAAATGTATGTTTATGTGCAGCCATATGCATTGACTCTAAAAGCCGAGAAGAACACTTGAAGAAGTACGAGTTTTCAGAGAGTTCAAAGTTCAATAAATGTCAGCAGGTACTGACTGCATAGTCTCGCAGGCCAGACTCTTCCCAAGGGGCTGGCCCGCAAGACTGCTGACTGCATGGTTTCGGTAAAGAGCTTGTGTCAGATTAGGAAGAGTAGACATAGTTACATACTTAGATCCTCCCATTGATGTTGAAATATTTGGAGAGCTAATAATGGTTCTTACATATAGCTAAGCTTCTATTCTGACAGGACTAGCTATTATAGCTTATCTTGTACTTTTTGTGCTGTTTGTGTGATATGAAAATGATGATATTCTATTCTATTATTAAGCCTCGGCACGTGCGTAGCACGTGCAGAGGATTACGGTAGTCGTTTTGTGTGTCTGTCTGTTTGTTCTGTCACTGGAAATTCGGTCCGGGTGAATTTGGTCCGGGGGGACAAAATTCCCCAATAAATCTTCTGGGGAAAAAGGTCCGGGGGACCAAATTTCCTGGGGAAAGTTGTCCTGTCGTGGAGAATTTGGTCCGGTGGTATTATTTAAACTTTGCTCATTTTTTAAGTACCATAGAGCTATATTTTTATTCTATGATTCAAGCAGCACTGATATCACATGCATGCAGAATAAGATTGTGATCCAGAGATTGTGATCTTATGTTCATCGCTTAGACTCACGGGCCAGCCACTCCCTCTCAATCTCTTCCTGGTGAGGGAGTGGCTGGCCTGCGAGACTAATGCTCACCTAGACCGTGGATATAGCTTACAAGGCCGAGACTTACAATTTATGATAGACTTACAATAATACAATTGCATGTGCATGCGATGCAGCGTGTATTATAATTATAATACAAGGAAACAAATGATTTTTATCTTGAACAAGTAGATGTCTAAATTAGTACGTGACAAAGACTGGAGTTTAACATCTCAAGGATGCTAGCTAGTTTTAGATTAACTCTTGCTCTTATGGTTGGTTCATATGGTTCATAATCTTTGAGTTGCCGGTTTGGTCACACCAAATTCGCGGCCACTGTCACTGAGACGGGGAACAAACTTCAACTGATCTGATCATCATAAAGACTAGTCACAAATCTGGATGCAAGCTAAGGTTAGCTCAGCTAGTCCTGCGCTTGAAAATACTCCTGCTGTATCCATATCATAAGCTAAACACGAAGCAAACTAAACCGGACCGAATTCCCCAGACACGGACCAAATTCCGCAACTACTTCCACGGGGAATATGGTCCGGGGGACTTAATTCCCCGGGGAATTTTGTCCCCCGGACCAAATTCCCTGGCGGACAATATTCCCCGTGACAGTTCCATCGAAATCTCAAGAAAGACAGCTCTAGCGAAAAAACTGATGGTACTTACGTTCATAAATCTGAATGATCTTGTAGAAATATATTTTTTGCTATCCAAAACACAGTGGTTGCGGCTTTTGTGCTTCTTTGAGCGCTTAGCTTCGAGACCACGCCCATTGATCTGGTGTGCGTTATCTAGAATTCGTGTTGAATGGAAGAAGCTTTAGAAGCACAAGGCTGCTGTTGCTGTTGGTCAATGGTGCTTGGTAAGACAGACAAGAGTCGGCTTAACAAGTATGTAAGCATATAGATGTATAATTTTGCATGTATAAATTCTTTAGTGTGGTTAGCAAGCATGCACTGCTACTGAGCTATGATGCAACTGATCAAGCTGAGTTGCTGAATGTAGTTTAGGCATAGAGTATATGGTTGAGGTAGCCCAGCTAGACTTTGCATTCTCAATAGCTATCTGACAATAGTTGAGCATTCCATGGCCAGTGCATAGCTCAGTAGCTACGGTGCGCTGCCTCATATAGTGTCTTGTGCTGCTTTATCACAGAGTTCAAGTATGCAGCTAATCTGTGGGCCTAGCTTGTGGACTAAGAGTAAGTTAGTTGAGTGTGCCAAGGCTTGTGCACCAGTGGTGCTTTCATTTTAGTGGGAAAGGTTCTTGGATTCTCCACTAGTTTTAGTGGGAAAGGTTCTTGGGTTCTCCAGTAGTTATAATGGGAAAGGTTCTTGGGTTCTCCAGTAGTTTTAGTGGAAAAAGGTTCTTGGGTTCTCCACTAGTTTTAATGGGAAAAGGTTCTTGGGTTCTCCACTAGTTTTAGTGGGAAAGGTTCTTAGGTTCTCTAGTAGTTTTAATGAGAAAAGGTTCTTGGGTTCTCTAGTAGTTTTAATGAGAAAAGGTTCTTGGGTTCTCCAGTAGTTTTAATGAGAAAAGGTTCTTGGGTTCTCCACTAGTTTTAGTGGGAAAGGTTCTTGGGTTCTCCACTAGTTTTAGTGGGAAAGGTTCTTAGGTTCTCCACTAGTTTTAGTGGGAAAGGTTCTTGGGTTCTCCAGTATAGTTATAATGGGAAAGGTTCTTAGGTTCTCCAGTAGTTTTAATGGGGAAAGGTTCTTGGGTTCTCCACTAGTTTTAGTGGGAAAGGTTCTTGGGTTCTCCACTAGTTTTAGTGGAAAAGGTTTTTGGGTTCTCCCGACTAGTTCTAGTGGGAAAGGTTCTTAGGTTCTCTAGTAGTTTTAATGAGAAAAGGTTCTAGTACGATTTTGACAAAATTACCATTTTCCAATTTCACAAGTAAACCATATCATTTGAAAGCTCTCATCACTCTGACCACAATGGTGCCAGTCCCATTTCAATACAACCTTCCTAGGCTGAGATAGGCTTGGTAATGTGTTGCTGGGTTCTTGGTTTCTCATCACGTATGATGGTTTTAGGTTCTTGGTTTCTCATCTCACTGTATGATAATATAGGTTCTCAACACATTATCAAGAATATCTCNAAAATGGCATTGTTGTGGCTTCCCACTAGCTCTCTCTACAAATGCAGAGGAAAGTTTCTGTGAGCTTTAGGCCTTGCATGCGATTGGTAATCTTTCGGTTAGAGCCTTCGAGCAAGTTTGAAGGCTTAACTTTGTTTTGATAGATTGTTATGATCATAAACATTTTATATTGTGTCTATGGGACATTCGGCCCATTCCTACTATACGTACTACCGTTTCTCCAAACAGCGAGAGAGGCATTGCTCCCTGTCTATCTTGAGTAGAGTAGACTTAATCAGCCTCAGGTCTCCGCCGCACTCATTTAGGATCTGACTAGTGTAGTTGGACCCAAAAGCATCTTCCAACTCCCTACACTCTCTAACCAGGCATGACTCTTCAAACTGATCACTCAGGGAAAGAACCACGGAGCTTCCCAAGTCCACGCCATCTTTCTTCAACAGTCTCACCAGGAATGCTAGCTTGGAAGTAAGAACCCTGAACCTCATAGATGGTAAATCAAGGCAAACCATAGCTGCAGTATTGGACATATGTTTTGGCCATTTCAGAATCCTTTTAGCCAGCTCTCCCTGGAAAGAATCCAGCTTCCTTAGAAGGCTCTCTGTAAGGATCCAGTTTTCAGCGCCAAAGAGCAAAGATGGCATGACACAGGTATCGAGTACAGACTTTGAGGACAGGGGGCTGATATCACCACAGAACACTCCTATACTACCAAAGTGAAAGAATGCCCGGCGAGCTTTGTTGATGTTCTCTTCAATCGACTTGGAGGACAGAAGATCACCCTTCCACCAGTACCCAAGGCATTTCCCTACATCACCTGACGGGATCACACTGCCATCTATGTCACACACTGGTGAGATACCAACGCCACTGTGCTTGTTACCGAACATCACGAGCACAGTGGCGTTGGTATCTCACTCAAGTACACTGGATGCGCATGCGCATTATCACTGATATGCATGCAAACCACGTGGTCTGTTGACGACCTTTACCTACATCAAGATGGCTACATGCAAGTACAGTATTTTATATCAGAGTTTTTAAAATGCCTAGATTTTGTTTGTTATATAGCTTTTAGGCACCAAACGAGTATAAAAGGACGTAGTTCGGATGAAGTCAAGTTGCACTGTACAGTTAAAGCTGGCTGAATGCCTTTTGTTTGTCTGGAAATCGCGTTCAAGTTCACTGAGTTAGGAAGGAAGGAAGAAGAAAACAAAATTGCACTGTTCTCAGTGGCTTCCCACCAGCGCTCTCTCCAGAGTGCTCTAGAGAGTTTCTGTGAGTTTTGTTGATGTATGCACTTAGAAAACTATCCAAGGGAGGCTTTAATCCATGTCTAAAGGCTTAGCTGTCATTCTCTGAAAGTTTATGAGCCGGGCATAAACATTTTGTATTGTGTCTATGGGACAGTCGGCCCATTCCTACTATACGTACTACCGTACGTATGATTCTGTACTTGAAGTTGCCAGCCAATACTGATGATGAATGTCTGAATGTCTATCTGTTTTTATGTTATAATTATACACGTTCATGAAACGTAGACCTAATGTGTGACAATAGGCTTGATGAAATCATGAACACATAGTAGATACTCTCTACACCCAAAGAAATGTTGTCATCTAGCTAGAGATACTAGTTTGACGCTGTATGCAATGTATGTGTGTACTTTGTACTTTGTGGTCCCCATATAATTTATATGCAATTTTTTGGTTGCTCGAAATCGTGTATACTAAATGCGTGCATGCACAAGTCAAAACTACGTCTACAGTTCGACCATTACCTCCTCTTTCTGTATTCCAAGTCCTGTGCCCAGAGCTTTGTCAGAAAAAAAATGTCACGGGATTAAGTGCGAGAAGGTCTTGGCAAAGATCGTCAACTGTATGCGAAGAGAACGCAACTGAGTCCTGATTTTTTCAAGTTTGTGAATTAGATAATATAATCTCCTCTGCAATAAATAATTTGTGGTCCATTGTCCGTGACAATGTGCTCAGGCAAACCATGAGAGGCGAACCACTCTCTCACAACATCCAGTGTCTTAGTCACGACTGTAGATGACATAATCCAAACTTCCGGCCACTTCGAATATGGATCAATGGCTACTATAGAAACATTGCTCCCTGAAACGGGCCAGCAAAATCCAGATGGACTCGTTGCCATGGTTTGGTTGGCCACACCCATGGTGTCAGTGGCACAGTAGCCTACTAGGTGGACTTAGTCTGGCTGGCCAGACTCTTCGCACGGGGAAGAAAGAGTCTGGAGACATCTGCATATAGGGCAATTCCAGGCCAAGTCAACACAAAAAAATGAGCACCCTCATGGAATTCAACAAAACTTTAGGTACACATACCTTACTAGCTACAAGTTATTATCCCACACCTGATTTGGGTGTCATATGTTACATGGCTTCTGACTTATAAGCATCCGAAATTTGCCATTTTTTGATGACATTTCACCATTTATTAGCAAATAACTAATGCTCTGATTGTTTTTAGCTGCCAAGACTGATACCATTGTACTCGGCATGAAATTTTGCTTCAGATGATATACTTGAAGTGGATGGTCACTCACTAGCAGGTCAAAGGTTACACAGTAAAAACGGATGTGTCAAAATGACATGTGTTCATTTCTTACTCATGTGTCAAATGTAAAAAAGTGTGTTAAAATAGCACACTTAGCTATAAATGGTGTGTCAAATGCCTAAAGGTATGTCAAAATAACACATTTGACAAATTTGACACACGAGTAAACGTCTAGTGTGTAATTTTAACTCAGAGATCTATGCTAATCACACACACTGCTGTGTTACTTTAGCTCAACAACTGTGCTAAATCCATACAAGCAATTTAGGCATTATCTTCTCTGTTAGGACACACTTTAGGCTATAATAGCTGTTCAGTAATCAAAGTATTCAATTGTGTATTCATTTTTATGACTCATTGGCCAAACAAGATGACTTCTGGTAAAAAGGCAATACAATGAATACCTAGCAAGATCCTAAGAAGCTTCTACATCATTCTTTTCCAACCAGGACCGTAAGACAAACTCCTTTCAAGAGATTTTCAGCTCCCACAGCCCAAAACAACACAAAACTCAGATTTATTCCAATTAAAGCCCAACGTAAATACTATGACATCATTCTGTTTTGCGCATGCTCAGTAGTCATTTTTCAATCAGAGAGACAGCTGCCACAAAGAGAACTTTGTTTTTTTTTGTGAAGACAAGAAAAAAAGACTGTAAAATGAGTTGTGAGGAGTTTTTTCTACAAAAAGAGAAACGCTAGAGTTGATAAAAGATGGAATTTACGGTAAGAAGTAAGATATCAACTTTTTTGTGGTGTGATAAAGTTTGTAAATAAAACTATGATTTGTTTTGCCAGATAAAAGATTGTAGACGTGCCAAAGACGAAGTACAGTTACAGCGCCTGTGAATCTAACAACAAGAAGCTTGAAATCATGGTGTTTTCACGGTGCTGCAGTAATCTCAGTTGGAACCTCCTCAGAATCTGAAGGTCAGTCAAAATTCGGCTTTATGCTGAGTCCTCTTGTTTGTTATAAGCCTTGGTTTTTATCTATTTATTAGGCTTTCACCAGACCTACCTCATGAAGTTTGTTCAAGCCTGGCAAGATGATCAAGTCAAGTGTGCTGACTCTATTATGGTTTCTTATTTGTCTAAGTATTCCATGCATGGATACCACTGTCAGTATTTATATTTGCTGATGTTGTTTCAGTTCTGAAGTATTTTCTTTGTGATTCAAAATTGTTTTTATCAAGAAAAGTAAAATTTTAGCGCAGAAAAAGCAAGCAATGATATGACACACTTGACTGATAACCTGCATGCTGTTTCAACACAGTTCAAAGTTGACATGTATGTAGGTGTGTCAAAAAATGGACAAATAATTGACACGCGAACGCGTGTCATTTTGACACGGTTGTTTTTACTGTGTATTTTTTAAATCTATAATTAACCGTTACTACAAAAAGATGTCTTTTTTTCGCGTGATTTTCACTCAATGTAATCTGCAAAAATTGTCCTTTATTTTGTATAAGTTTGGTGATGGGATCTAAATGGGATCAGGAGATACAGGTCAAAACATTAGCCTCGTTCCCAGGCTCCCCGCCTACCTTACACGTAAGGAAAGGGGGAGCCTGGTCTCTAATCTCACGTGAGTCAAGGGAATAATAATTGCGTGGGCGAAACATTCCATAATATGACGCAGTCCCAAGTCCGCCTACGCATGTTTTTTTTTTCTTTTGGACTCTGAGGTTTTTGAGAAGTAAAATTTTATCTAGGAGAGTAAGAAGTCTATCTTTGACAGCCGAAGTTTGGCTATTGAGCGAAGGGTTGAAAGAAATATATAGCTACAACTGTTTTCTTGTCTCAGGAGACTAGTCTATCTATGCTTCTAAGAGGCTTGGATGAAGGATACAGGACAGTCTTGCACGCTCGATCTCAAATGATGCCTCAGCTGAGAAGTGAAGGGTTTACCAGCAAATAAATCACAGTCATGTACAACCCTGAATTGCTTTGCTATGGCTACTGTACACTAAGCGTCTATCATCTTAGGCTATGGTAATTTTCGAGTCACTGTTCCGTTGGTACAGCTTTTCCGTCTGTTCAGTGGTATAGGGAACCCATGAGCTCCTTGTATCAGGCAACAAGACTGAGAAAAACATCGAGAATCCGTTCGTATTTCTGCGTGCTTGTACAGAACCATACTGATAGACACAGCTAGCTGGCAGCGTAGCGCGTGGGCATGCAATTGCGCAAACTGACGTAGTTTTGTATCCTGCCCACGTTCAATTTTCACCTGTCTAGCACATGTCTATACTTTATACAGGCTCACGTGAGATTAGAGACCAGGCTCCCCCTTTCCTTACGTGTATAAGGTAGGCGGGGAGCCTGGGAACGAGGCTATCAAAACATATGCCTGAGTATAGTATTTTAATTTTTTCTTTCATGGATTTTGAACAAAAGTGTATGTTTAGTCCTGTATCTTCCCATTTAGATCCCATTACCAAACTTGTACACAATTTTTGCAGATAACATTGTAAAAAAATTGCGGGGAAAAAAGACGTCTTTTTTTAGTAATGTCTTCAAAGAATGACCTTTAACCTGCTAACGAATGACCACCCACTTCAAGTATATCATTTGAAGCAAAATTTTATGCCGAGTACAATGGTACTAGTCTCAGTAGCTGGAAACAATCAGAAAAAAAGTTATTTGCTATTAAGCAGCAAGAAATGATCAAAAATGGCAAATTTCAGAGGCTTATAAGTCAGAAGCCATGCAACATATGACACCCAAATCAGGTGTGAAATAATAACTTATGATAAGGTATGTGTACCTCAAGTTTTGTTGAATTCCATGAGGGTGCTCATTTTTTTGGGTTGACTTGGCCTGGAATTACCCTATACCGATGTGTAACATAGTCTGGCGAATCCAGACCCTTACACACATGTTATAAATACATGCGTATTTGGGGCGAGCGTGACCCACATGCATATACGTAACATGGCATTTGAATATATGCACTTCCGTCTGTGTGATGTCTGTATGCATATTCCGTAAATAACACTTCCTGTTCTAATTTTGCAATTTAGGTAACAAAATTTTTGTACAATATATGACGTCACGTAGTTGTAGGTGGAGCTCCGGAGCTAGCTAGCACTCAGGATCTGCGGATCAGATCCGGAGCACTTGAGCTAGCTAGCTGACTGTGGCTAGCGCGTATATATGCAGTATAGAGCAGCAGCTGCAGCATAGCTTTGAATCTTTGCTTTCTTTGTTACAAAGCCAAATTATTTGTCTGTTGTCCTTTTTTTTGACCATTGCTGTTCAATTTTACTTTGTGAACTGAATGACTACTAGATCTAAGCAAAAAGGTTAGACAAAGAAGAAATAAATTATTGACTTGTGTGATACATGAATACTCACACATAGATGTATGGCAATAAACACTAGGCAGAGAGAAAGCCTGAGATCGAGCAGCAGGTAGCATCAATGAGGCAAATCAGACAAGAAAAGGCATCCTCAACAGCAAGGTGAAAAAGCAAGAAGAGAGAACACCAATTAAGATTGCCAAGAGACAGTGACTAGCACAATCACCATGCAGCACAGCTAGCCACATGCACAGCCGCTGAACACAAATTAAGCACCATTTCATTGTCAACTATCATACGATCAGAAACAAATGATCAACCTGAATATTCACTCATGCAATCCACATTAATTTTAATATTTAAGCACTGATATTCAAACACACGCTCACGCTCGCCCCCAAAATGTCGTAGGCATTTGCTAGTTATAGTGTGCGTGTAAAGGGTCTGGATACGCCAGACTATTTGTAACAGTGGAATGTAATTTTATCACGTGAAATCCAATATAATGATATTCATTGTTCATTCTGTGACGTTTGCATAAGTGCACATGTTTTGCGCACTATACTACTGAACTAAAGTTGCTGAATGTCGCTGAGTTCCATCCAAGACCCATCTTGGCTAGATTCTTTCCTTTGAATGACCAAATGGGACAAAGAAAGCTTAGTCATTGTAGTTTCTCCACTGATTGCACTCCAATGGACCATAAACTCTTTCTATACCCGACTTGAAAGATTTACAAAGACATTCTTACTATCAAGACAACTTGTTGTTCAACTTTAAGCTTCGAAAAGCAGGGAGAGAAAGAGTAGGCTGTCTGAAGCTCAAAGAGCCGTTTTAGCTCTCACTGATGTGACATTTTTTACTTTGCACGTGCACATATGAACGTTGAATTACGTCACGTTTAACCACACTGCAATCTGATTGGTCATGTCCAAATTTTGGACATCTGTTACAAATCAGTATATCCCTTTCTCGGCAAATTGGCGTTTCTGGTTATGATCGCGCTCTCGAAATTCACAAGATTATGAACTCTTGAACCCTGTTGTGACGTTTTTTTAATCACTGGTCTACGTCATAACTCAACCACACCCCTTCAATGGATGCCAGCAGGTACCTCTCGAGTTCGATCGCCCAGAATTGACCCAGAAATGCAAGCGCTAGTGTTGCATGCACATAGGAGTCTTTGTTTATCAACCCACAATCACACACACTACTATAATGTTATTTTTGGAAAAAAAATAAATAAAAAAATAAGTTGATGAAAGCAAACTTCAAAGCTTGTTCAAAGGCGAACCACTTAATCCATTATAGATCAGAGTGCCGACCACTTCAAAATCTACTATGGGATATATGCGGTTCCGACATGCCGACAATGAATAAATTCATGAACCAAAATGATGACGTATTTAAGAAATTTTGAATTTAGAGTTTGTGCAATTTTACAACAAATTCCAAGCGAAAGGGTCAAAGGGATATATGGGTGTCCCCAGACTCTTCCTTTCCCATTCAAAGAGTCTGGCCAGCCAGACTATAGGTGGACTCTGCTTGACAGCCAAACAAGACTGACATGACTTTAAGATGTTCAATTTCACTGTCCAATCCAGGCCACCAAAAATAACTCCTTGCCACCGACTTCATATGTGTCACGCCTGCATGATCTCTGTGTAACTCATCCAGCAATCGATCTTGCAACTTTTTGGTGCCTCTTGATCCTGTCCCTACTGAATTTGCATTGCGCTGTCATGATGCCAAGAAAGCTTGCACTGCATGAGCTTACACTTGACATTACGGCTAACAAGTGAACTTTCAAGTTATCAGTCTCAATTTGCTTTGTAACTGTATTTGCTGCAACTGTGCTTTATTATCCCTAGCCATGCTCTATTTTCCAACCACAGGATGTTGTGGTCTAGTAGCGCTTACTGGCTTCATACTACAAAGCTAAATTATTTCTTGTATAATCCCTTTTAAATAAGTCATGCAATTGCTTACCTTAATTGGTCCTTTTCTCAGTGTCCAGTTATCAATCTGCCCTTACTCAGTGCATACTTGTCTATTTTTGAGCCTGCACATGCTCTATTTGGTGGCGAAATTTTTGGGCACGCGAAATTTTAATTACACGGTAGGCCCTTTCATATAGTCTAACCGAAATTTGAGGTTAATTGTATCGTTTGTGCTAATAAATTATTCCACTTCATTATAGCCTCAGTTATGAGCATTCCATGATTATCATATAAATCACTAGCTCTCATACTCTTTTGATAGATCCTAATAGCATTATAGTATATTCATGAATTACATCATTATTATTTTAATTTGAACAGTAGTCTTGCAATATACATTGAACGTTATCATTCAACATGTATGTGACTGTGCCTTCATGCGTAGATCAAAGGAGGAACGGCTAGTTGATGAGTGTTGGTGGGGAAACGATTCTGAAGTCTTATCTCTTATCAAACAAGAAGCCAATGTTAATAGTTTAGTAGAGATTGCAGGTGAAGAAGGTCAGTGGACTCCATTAATAAAAGCAAGTCATGAAGGAAACATGTCTATAGTCAAACTGTTGTTAAAGCATGGTGCTGAGGTTGACCTACAAGACAATAAAGGAAAGACCGCATTGACAGAAGCAAGTGATGAGGGCAAAATGGACATTGCTAAGCTATTAGTGGACCATGGTGCAAAAGTTGGACTGAACCATGCTCTATATAGAGCTTGTGAGAGAGGAAATAATTCTTTAGTCTTATCTCTTATCAACCGAGGAGTCAATGTTAATAGTTTTGTGAAGATTTCTAGTGTACAGTCTGAGTGGAGCCCATTGACGATAGCAATTCATTGGGGAAAGATGTCTACAGTCAAACTGTTGTTAGACTATGGTGCTGAGGTTGACCTACAAGACAAAGAAGGAAGAACTGCATTAACAGTCCAATTGGAGACTTGTGATTCTTGTAAAATGGACATCGTTAAGCTATTAGTGGATCATGGTGCTAAAGTTGGACTAGATCATGCTCTAATTGAAGCTTGTAAGAGAGGAGATAATTATTTAGTCTTATCTCTTATCAAAGGAGGAATCAAGGTTAATAGTTTAGTGGAGATCAAGAATGAAGGAGTGTGGAGTCCGTTAATGATAGCAAGTGTATATGGACACACCTCAATTGTTAAGTTATTGTTAAAAAATGGCGCTCAGACCGACTTACAGAGGAGTAATGGAGTGACTGCTTTGATGTTGGCTAGTGTTAATGGACAAGTAAAAGTAGCTCAACTATTACTGAATCACGGTGCACAAGTTGATTTGAAAGATAAAGATGGATACATAGCTATGAATCGGGCCAGGAGTCATGAGATGGTTGATTTGCTGATGTCAGCAGTGATACCTCAATTGATTTCAATGCTTCAGCCAGTAGTTCACAAGTGGAAGGAACTAGGGAAGCATCATGGTTTGAAGGAGACTACTCAAAACCAATGTCACAGCCTTGCTAGTAGAAAGGAAGGTCACACCTGGTCACAACAGAATGATCCTCGTCCACAATATTGGAGAGCCGCACTAATAAGAGCTGTGGAAATTATTGATAGAGATTTGACAAAAAAAATGGACCAGCCTGTTGGTAAGCACGCATTATTATATACATTTCTATCCATGCATACAATTGTCACTAAATTTCCTCTTGTAGGTAAGGAGATACAAAGATATGATGGGGAGAAAGAAAACGATGAAGATCAAGATGAGGCCAGTAAGAAAGAAAGTGACAACTCTGAAGCAGATCATCTTGCTGCTGTTGAGCAAGCAATAAGAGAAAAGGGTGAACTTGAACATACTGTAGGTCATATAGCATTCGTAGGCCCAGCTGGCTCTGGAAAGAGCTCCTTGATAAAACGACTGAAAGGTGAAACACCTAGCACTGAATCATCTAGCACTGGAGTAGCTGAAAAAGTCATTCAAGTTGAAGTAACAAAGTCCTATTCTACAACTGTGAGTGCTGACTCAACAATTTGGAAAGAAATATCTTATAAAGATGAAGCCACTAGATTGATCTATGATGTACAATCATCTCTATCCACTGACAGACCACCCCCACCCCCAGCCACACCAACTGTTACCAATAATTCTGTTAAAATTAACCCAACTCAACAGGCTCCAGTACCAGCCACACCTACTGTTACCAATATTCCTGTAATAAATAATAGCCCAATTCAACAGGCTCCAGTACCCACTAGTGAAACACCTCTTGAAATTTCTTCAATAGATAAAAAAATATTGAGTGCAGCAGCACCACCACCAGGATATATAACACCCAGAGATGTGTTCAGAGTAGCTATAAAGGGTAGACAGCTTAAGGAACTTCAAGAGCATTTCAAGAACTCATGGACTCTCTATCTCACTGATACAGGAGGACAAATGGAATTCCAGGAAGTCCTACCACTGTTGGTGTCCGGTCCTTCCGTTTTCTTTGTTATCTTTCCTCTCCATCAAGACCTTTGTCAGCAAATCACAATAGAATATCGTCTTCCCGATGGTAGACACTCAGATTCCTATCAATCAACACTGACTGTAGAGGAAGCTATTCTTCAAACCCTAGCCAGTGTCGCTTCAATGGGCACATTTACTTACAATACTCTGCAGACAAGTTGTTCGCTCAAACCTAAAGTCCTCATTGTTGGTACACACACAGATCTGCTTGAACCAGCTACTGCTAAATTAAAGATCAAGGAAATTGATGACCACCTTCAGAAGGTCATCAAGTCCACTGCCCACTACCGTGAAGGCTTGGTGGAACCATACAGTACATCTCAACTCATCTTCACAGTCAATAACTTTTCCAAGGATGATTCTGACTTTGAAAAAATAAGATCAAGTGTTGCACGAGTTTTACATCGAAGAGAGTATAAAATGAGCTATCCATGTAACTGGTTGATCTTCAGCCTTGTTCTTCGCCAGCAAACGATCAAAGATCATATTATCAGTTATGACCAATGTTTCACTATTGCTAAAGATTGTGGAATATCAACTACTGATGAATTTAAGCATGTTCTCTGGTTTCTTCACACTAAGATTGGTCTGATTCGTCACTTCCCCACTGATGGTCTTGATGACATTGTGATAAGAGATCCTCAGATTCTGTTTGACCATGTAACTCACCTCATTGTTAAGACATTTATACTTGATAATCTCCATCAGTATCTGTGTGATGAGTTTAAACACAAAGGCATATTTGCGTTTGAAGATCTGGAAAAAGTTAGCCAATCTGAAAGACTTTATACACCAGAGAAATTTCTGAAGCTACTGAAACATCTTAGAATAGTCACTCCATTTCAAACGGAAGATGGTTGCCAGAAATATCTCATGCCATGTGTTCTGACTCATTCCAAAATGTGTGCATCTCATCCTCTCACCCAGAATTCAGTCACCCCTCCTCTACTGATAACCTTCAAGTGTGGCTACTGCCCCAAAGGGCTTGCTGGAGCTCTCATTGTGTATTTACTTTCCAATGAAATGAGGTCAAAGTTTGAATGGGAACTACAAACAGATCAAATCTTCCAAGACCAAGTTTTTTTTCGTGTTGGAGATTATGACATCATCACTCTTAAAGTCCACCCCACCTACCTGGAGCTGGTTCATTATCGTGAGGAGCAATGGAAAGATATCTCAGATCCATCAGTCCAGAGTGTGTGCTATTGTGTCTGTCAAAGTGTAGTGAACGGCGTTAGGAAAGTATCCTCTGAAATGAAGCTCACTTCAGATGCTGACCATTCTCTCGACTTCTACTGTCAGAACTCAGATTGTGTTAAGAAGAATGGCCACCATCCTGCTACTTTTAAGGAAGACAGCAATGTCCTAAAATGTAGAAGATTAGGATCAATCATGACATCTCCAATACCAGTCTACCATCTATACTGGTTGAAAGGTTAAGTCAATTAAGCTCATAATTTTGAGTCTATTCACTATAATTATTACTATGCATGCCTATCATTATCTCTGTACAGAGTCTAATGCTAATGATGGTCGTCATGACAACCCATCTCTCATACCCCCTGTGGGAATCGAAGTTCAATCTGAAGTGAGTTGGTGATAGAGATATTACTAAGCATGACTAGCTATCATTGCCTAAGTCATTACTATACATGGTGTGATTGCTTCTGCAGAGGTCAGAGTCCATTCCTGGTAATCCTGGTGATCATTTTGTGGAAATCTGTACGTTAGTTGTACAATTGTATTCAACAGCTCTAATTATTTGTTTTTAATTTTATTTGCTATACTTCCAGATGAGTGTGATGAGTATGACATTGTGCATTACCTGAAGAAATTGGATCGAGACCAGATCAAACGCCTTGGTGGAGCACTTGGGTTGAGTATGTCCAATCTCGATAGGATGCCAACCCTTCCTGATAATATGGTGGCAGCATGGCAGAGAAAAGATGATTATGTGACAAACAAATCTGGCAATCCTTTAACGTGGAATGTCCTGGTTGACAAGCTAAAGATTAACGGGCACACAGGAATCGCTGAGCAGATTATCAAAGACAAATTAAGCTAGTTCAAGATTTGCTGAGCTATTACCTATAGCTATACATAGAATTATTCACTGATCTAGATTTGTATACAACGAAATTTGTAGCTATAGAAGGATTGAAATGTCAATAACTATTACAGTTTTTAATTGTGTAGCATGTGTGGCTTCTTAATAGTTTTCCTATAGCTATAGGTCCTGCGTCTTCCACCAGCATCATATACTATAGCAGACAAGTAACTTAGTGTGCATGTGTATGCGAGGTTTTGTATTCCTTTGGGGTGTTGTATGTCTTACCTTGGGTGTAAAACTAACTACTACATGTAAACTTAGGCGGTACCTTTGGAAGTGTGACCTAGCTATGGTACAAAGCTTTTTGTTTGACGAAGGCCTATAATATTATACCAACTAAATTCTTACCCTTTGTGTCTTACATGAGAAGGTTTTACCTCACATTTGTTTAAAGGGGTACCTACAAAGTATAATTTACTGGTGGCTTTTATTATTGGGGCGAGCCTGAGCGAGCCCCATTGGAACGGTGAAACATTGAGGCAACTGTAACGGCGTTGACCAAACCGGAAATCGCAATGATGTTCAAATTACGCGAAAATTTTTTTAAAAAATTAAACATCCTGTCAGACTTATTTACGGTATTTCTATTTACACATGCGCACGCAAAATTGAAGAACATTGAAAGAACTGGACGTGCACAGATCGACTGTGAAAATTCCTTCAATGCATATGCTTCAAGTTAGTTGCTGCTTTAGTCTAACAGTACTGGCAGTCTACAACTCACAGTCAGCTCAGCCTGGCAGTACTTCCACTCATGTCATCAGCTAAGCATGACAGTACTGCCACTCACAGTCAGCTCAGCCTGACAGCCACTCACCGGTCAGCTCAGCCTGGCAGTACTGCCACTCAGTATCACAGCCTGACAGTAATGCCACTCACAGTCAGCTAAGCCTAGCTTGTTTCTTCACTCCTTCCCAGGTAAGTGGGCAGCCAGCCTGCTTGTGGCCTTGAGTTGTACTTATAATGATATGATTTATAGGCTAGAATCATTTCAATTTTGCCTATAACAAGAGTAGATATAATCATGCTCTTCTAAGACCTATGAATGAAGATCCTTCGCTCAGGCTTGCCCAACGATGTTTCCATCTGACTAGTATACTCTATATCAGTGGCGGATCTAGGATTTTGAAAAGGGGGGTTCAAATGAATGCGCGTGAAGCGCGCGAAAAATTTCTGCTTGGCCACGCCCACTTCTGTTCATATAGCCCCGCCCCTTTAGCGTGCGTGCAGCTAAAATTTTACCAGAATAAGGCCTGAATGGCGAAAAAACGGCGAGAAAGAGACAGAAACTACATTATCTTTCACAAATAACTGCCATTTAGTGAGATTTTGAGTTGCTTTTGTTAATTTTAAGTTGAAAGGGGGGTTCCAACAAGCACTTTTCCAGTCTCCACAGTTAATTATAATGCGAGGTCTCAACTGAAAGGGGGGATCCATGGATCCCTTGGATCTCCCCCTGGATCCGCCACTGTATATACATGGGAATTAAGGATTCACATCCCAACCGTATCAGTTTCTGCTTCCAATCTCTTACTCCTACATATTCCATAGTAAAAATTTTGTAAAAATAAGCAGTGTAGGAATGGGCAGTGCTGTAAAAAGTGATGGAACAAGGCAAGTCTCTGATTTCGGCACATGACTACTTCATTCTATCAGTCTAGATCTCCACATCTGACTGTTTTCTTCGTTGCCTTATTGAGTCAATGATTCAAGCAATTACTTGGCTAAATTAGATGGAGTAAACTTTAGCCACAAAAAATTAATGAAGTAGTCATGTGCCGAAATCAGAGACTTGCCTTGTTTCATCACTTTTTATAGCACTGCCCATTCCTACACTGCTTATTTTTACAAAATTTTTACTACTTGTTCATTTACTTTTTTCAACACAAAGGTGCTCAATTGCATGGAGACTAGTGAGTCTCTACAAAAAGCAAGAGGTGTGCTGGCAGCTACATCAGATGCGCATGCGCATTAGATACAGTTAAACCGCGTGGTCTTTTGACGACCTTTACCTACAAAAATGGCTATGTAGAAAGTACAGTATTTTATATCAGAGTTTCAATAGCTGCCTGGATTTGATTTGTTGAGTTTTAGGCACCAAACGAGTACAAAAGGGGGTACTTCAGATGAAATGAAGTCTCACTATCGAGTCAAAGTTGGCTCAATGCCTTTTGTTTGTCTGGAAATCGCGTTCAAGTTTGTCAGTTAGGAAGAAAACAAAATTGCATTGTTATGGCTTCTAGCTAGTGCTTTCTCCAGAGTGCTGTAAGAAGTTTCTGTGTATTTTGTGTGTTCATACATTGTGAAAACTGTCTAAGGGAGGTTCTAAACTTGTTTTAATGCTTTGCTATCTTTCTCTTTGAGTATTATGAGCATGAACATTTTGTATTGTGTCTATGGGACAGTCGACCCATTCCTACTATATGTACTACCGTACGTATGATTACACTCACAAGAGCCTTGAAGAGACCTAAGGATATTCATAGGTTATTAGTAGCAAATTGAAGGGGTGTCAGAAATTTATGACACAAATCCTTTCTGCAATATACTTCAGGATTTACATCAGATTAAAAGAATATAAATGACCTTCAACTATTGGTAAATGGCCCAATGAAACTATAAAGCCATAGCAAAGATCAAAGCAACCTTTTAAATCTTCATTATACTTTGTCTGAGCTGAGAAGTCCATCCGGTTGACCGTCCATGTGTTGAATGCGAAGAATGTGCAGTGCAATAAACAAAGTGCACGTGAGCTCTACGGATGCTCTACGTAAATGTCACATGATACAAAGGTGAGAGCGAGCGTTAATTAGAAAGAACGCTAAACGGCTCTCATTGCTTTGTATGGCGAGTTTTGTTTCCCAAGAAAAGCAGCAAAGCGCTTTTTATATATGTTATTCGGGTTAGAGAGCTGAGCAGGTTCATCCAAGTCCTGTCCAATTCGCATTTTCTGTCCGTGAGTTATTTGCACAAAAGTGAGTGCCAGTTAACTCAGCTCAGACAGAATAAGTAGAAAAATGTAAGAATGGGCGGTGCTGTAAAAAGGAATGGGGCAATGAAACAAGGCAAGACTCTATATTACAGCACATGACTAAAAGAAAATGCATTTTTCATAAGCTGACAAAATCTAGCATAATTCAACTCCATCTGTATACCTGTTTATTTGACATTGGAATCACTGCTAAAACCTTGACTCATTTCTCCAGACCACCATGTAATACAGGAAGTATACTTAGGACAGGAACAGTGGTAGGGGGTGTGCAGCTTGATCCAGGTGAATGGACACCTTAGTAACAGGATCAGCAATGGTAGATGATACAAATGAACTAGCTGGAGATTTACTATTAAGAGAAGAAATGTTGAATGAATCAAGCATTAATTTATGTATAACAAACAATGATGCCTTTTTGTACTGCATAGCAAGAAATTTTCGCAGGGGCTTCTAATTTGTGATGACCAATGTTCTGCAAATCGTGAATATTTGAATTCTTGCTTAAGTGATCGACCAATACAACGAAAATTTTGACCAGCAAAATATTAATTTCCTGCTATACAGTACACTCTAGACTGAATCTTACTGGCAAAGAGCATCAAATTTCAAAGTGTTTGAAACTGGCTTCATGAAGAGAGCTTCAAATCCATTGGAAGAAGAGTCATCCAAGAGAGAGAGGGCCAGAGAGGCCTCGTGTTGAAGCCAGTGGTAGGTCTCCTTGGTCATGTCAGAGCAGAGGTTGAGGAGGCCAGAGGAATCAAGGAAGACAACGTCATAGTGAGAGTGGAAGGAAGAGAGAGGAGGCTGGAGGTGTGTGTGGGGAGGGGGGGGGTGAATGTGTAAGCAAACAAAAATGCTGTGCACATTTGAATGATCAACTAAGAAAAGAAAACATGTTCTGTACAACCATTGAAAAGTTATAGATCCTTTATACACTCTTTCCATTGAACTATACTAAAATTTCACTAAAGTCCATTTGGTTTGAGATGCCGGTGGAAAAAATTGAATAACTTTCTAATATCCAACTGATTTCAAAATTTTAAACACCATTGGAAAGCACTCGTTCTCCCCTGTTCTTTTGATTGCTTTTCAAGCTTCCTACACCTTACCGATCAAAAGTTAGCTATTTTGCCCCATATAAAAGTATTGCATGAATCTCATTATTTCACTTTTGGCGGCATTCTCAAACCAAACGGATTTTAGTAACAAAGAGAAGTAACTACACATAGATAAGATGACATAGTACAGACCACCCGCCACCTACCAATGTCACAGTTGACTCAGAGGTAGCCAGACTCACCCCACTCTTGGTCCAGTCAGAGGTGGTGAGATATTGGAGGGTGATCCTCAGCACCTGATAGCTGCTCATCAGCCGGTTCACCTTCTTCTGTTGGAGCAGTCCCACCATCACCATGGCGAAATGAAACCCACTGAAAGACCCAAATCCCTGTGTACCATGTAACACAGTGTGTGTGTGTGTGTGTGTGTGTGTGTGTGTGTATGCAATAGATAGTTTGTAACAAAATTGATCATGGAAGTACTGTGCATGTTGTCCACATACTATGATTGGAAAGATACTTAGTTTTGTGTCATTATGGCTAAATTTTTAAGAGAAAAATGTTCAACAGGTTGGCTCTATGTTATCTGTGAAGCACGATGACCAAGAACTACATTAAACGTAAATATGTCTTAGTAGAAGCAGGTCTAGGCAGTGGTTTAAAATGATAGCAGTGCGTTGCATAGAGTCCACACAAACTTGGGAAATGCATTTAACTTTCACAGCTTCATTGGTGTATATACAGCTGAACATGACACACTAAACCCTGTGACCTCTGACCTGGTCCAGTCCCCTCTGCCTGGCCCACACCTTGCTCATCACCACGGCGTCCACAATGCCTGGGCACTCCTGCATAGCACCATAGATGTCGTGAAGATGTCTCTCCTTAGCTCCCAGCTCCGACAGCAAGGTGGCATTGTAGTGGGGAGTAGGTTACGATCCGGAGTGAATCGGGAGGGTTTGAAGAGGGAGGTGCCGGAGACTGAAGTGAGGAGATGAACTTTGAACTTTTCATCTAATTGGGAAAAAAAAGAAAAAAGAAAAAAGAGAAACAGAAAGAGAAAACTAGTGAGTTATTTGTACAAGTATATAATAGCTCTTAATTTTTTTTTCTTTTTACTTTCAAGTACAACTATTGGCAGTAGAGGATTGCAATGTGCCCATGAAAACTTGATTGAAGTGAGGTTGAGCTTTTTCTTTCGTTTTCTGAGGTGGCCAGCCACAATGCTCAAGAAGAGAGCTCTCTTGTGGAAATAACGATAGTTTAGATGGTCCTTGGCTTGAAGACACTCCTGAAAACAAACAAACACAAGAAAATAAATAACTGCTTCTTTTGAAAACATAGTATTCTAAAAAAAAAACCTTTTTGATATACGTATGTATAGTGGGAAATTTTCATACTTTTAGAATTCGTATACGCAGCACACGCTCACATTGCGCATAATGCGGAAGTTAAATTCACAGTTTGAATTTTCGTATATTCAAATGGTATACAAAAAATATGAAAATTCGCACCATACGAAAATTTCGCGAACAGCTCTATGGATATAGTGTTACACTACTGTAGAGTGAAGGAGTGTATACATGTAATTCTTCCCTTGTTGCTATGGGTCAAACATTTACCTCAGGGATATGCATCTCCAGGTCGACACTGATGTCTGGTTTGGTGATGGTGCCCAGTAGGTAGCTCCCGACCACCTTGACCCCTGAGGGGGGGACAAAGTGAAACTTTCCCTTCGTCTTAGTGATGTCCAATCTCAGGGGGTACTGAATCTTCTTGGGCAAGAGAGAGAGACCATCACACAGCTGAATGAATAGAGATGAATCTTGGTCAAAGGAAATGTTGTCATTCATACATTAGCCTCGTACCCAGGCTCTCTCCTCTAGCTTGGGCTAGTGTAAGGTCAAAGGAGAGAACCTGGGTACAAGGTATCATACATTATATCTTAAATTAGTTTCATAAAGAGATCGTGAGCATAAAAGTGCCAAGCAATAAGATGGAGTGACGGTTGAATTTTCTCGAGTATTTAATTTTTGCTATTTTGACTGAATCAGTGAAGATTGCCATACAATAGTTTTTCCCTACACGTACATGTATACTAGTGGCAATAATTTCCTGATCTATATACAATACACTGCTTACATCAATTGTCTCTGTTGGAGGCAGTGACACTAGTGTTTCCTTTAGTGAACGAAGCAACTCCTCCAGTGGACCAGTCACCTTCTTACTGGGCTTCACCTCGGACAGCAACTCAGATATCTACAGTGAAGAGAGGAAAGAATCGGTAGTTAGTTCACAGACTTGATGAAGTGATTTTAATAAGGAGACACACAAAATATGGTATAAGGCTTGAGGAATTAACAAAAGGGTATCAAATCTTCATTGCGGTACCTGTAATCTCATCAGGTTAGATTTGAAAAGATTCTGGGTCTCCTTTAGCGTCTGAAGTTCTTCGTGAGTGGGTGGTTTGTACAGTCCTGGGATCTTTGGTTTCTTACTACTGCTACCAATAGAGCTGGAATCAGGATCAGCAGTACCACTATCATTAACAGTATCTTCTGTGTCTGCTTCCCAATCCCCATTCTCCAATTCTTCATCACTCTTATTGACATGTAATTCCAGTGGTAGCTCCTCTTCAGTTGCTGAATCAGCAGCTAGTTCTCCATCACTGTCTTCAACAGAGGCATCTGGTTGATCTACGGCATGCTTGCTGAGCTGTGAAAAAACAGTTTCTTCTCTGACAGTGTATTCTTATATTGCCTGATTTGGCGTCAAAACTATTAACGTACACCCATCACACAGCTGAACGAACAGAGATGAATCTTGGTCAAAGGAAACGTCATCCGAACAATAGTTATAATTATAGTAGTATAGTAGTATATGTATTATCTATGGTACACCGCAGTAGTATGACAAAAAAAAAAAAAAACTGGGCCATTTACCTTGGATCGTTTCAGACGTCTAGGTTTGAGTTTAGATCGCCTTTTCTTCTTTCCAATGTTCTCCAGCTCCATCTCTATGACCACGTGGTTGAGTTAGTAAAGGTCGTCAAACCAAAAAGTACAGAGCCACGTGGCACGTGCATAGTCTCGCTAGCTAGCCAGACTCTCAGCAAAAAATGGGGTTATTGCAAAAAGCGGCCTTGTGGCCTTTGGCCTTGTGGCTTTGTGGCTTTGTGGCCTTGTGGCCTTGACCTTATAAGGTCATTTTTATATACTAAAAATAGCAATATAAGTTCCCGCGCGCGGGTAACTCACTATTCAATACACAGTACGCAGTGTTTGAGTTTCTGGTAACAGGTTGCCCAGTTCTAGCTCTCTCATCAGTCATGGATTCTGACTCTTCAACTGAAATGGACAGTGAGACTGATAGTGACTACCAGAGAAGCTTTCTTCAGAACAGAAGGTAAGCGGCCTGCTAGCTAACTAGACTTGACTAATCTGTTCATGATTATTATATGTTTATGGCGTACTTTTTTCAGGTTGCTACATCAAGCTCATGAAAAAAGATTTGAGAGTAAGCCTAAACTAGTCTTAGCATCGGCTGGTAAGCGTCGAATTCGAAAGAAGGTTGTTGGACAAGCTTTCTCAGATTTCCCGAAACCCGTATAGAGACGGCTGAGAAAGAAGAAACGTGCATGTTCCAGTGGCCTGGGAAATCAAGTCCAGAAAGAAGAAGAGTAAGCAGTGTAAATGTCAGCAATTTAAACTATTATGTTACTATAGTCAACTTTGTGACTCCTACATAGTATTGATCGTCTATTAGCTGAACTGTGTCCAGCTTCATCAAGCTGTCACGTTAAGTGTGAAGGTACGTAAAGAAATCATCAAGTTCCGCAAACAAAACCTAGAGATTAAGCTCAGTAAAACTTTATTACAGAAACTAAGGATGAGGTTATTGATCTCACAGTAGTTTCCAGTGCAGATGAGTCAGAACTCCCAGAAACCATTGTTGTGAGGTCAAACTCAAGGTGAGCACTAATTTTGGACTAGCAAATATAATTAGTATCATGTATCACTGGCTTGTTTATCTAGGAACATAGGTTGTAAAAATGATATGGAGAAGATCAGTGACACCTCAAGGTATGTCATTTTCTCACCATACCATTTGGTTTAAGTACATTTATATCTCACCTGTTGTAGTGAGTCTCCCTTTGACTCTGATTGTGACCAGACTAAACAAGAGAAGCCAATCAGTACTGCTTCCAGTAGTGATGATTCATTGGGGTGAGATATACACACGTGTATAGCAATGGACAGTATTCATTGTATTTTTTTGTTTTGTTTTTTATATGCAGTATTGAATATTTCAATGGCGACATTTCCTTACCAATATTTTCTCGATGTATCAAGAATCGTACATCATCTTTGTATGTGATCAAGGCCATATTGAATACAGAAGATAACTATGTGTGCTCAAAGCATCCTATTCAAATCGATTCCAACTGTACATTTGTTGTAGACACAACAAAATTACGGGATGCAGGAGATATTAAATGTGATGATTGCGGGGCATGGAAACAAACGAAGACAGCTACTACATATGTGAATGTCTGCTTTGATGATGATGGTCTTGTACAATCAGTCGAATCTGTCGACAAAGGTTCTAATAAGTGTTATATGCTTGTACGCAGACACTACACTTGTGTTTCATCACCAGATCTCTCAAGACACATCGCAAGTCTTATAGACAAGAAAGGTTGCATAAAACCATATCAATTGGTGCAGTATCGATTCTCTGGTCCTGAACATCCAGTCAATGTCAGACCTCATGGAAATACAAAAAAAGAAAAGAAAGCAAGGCCATATAAACGTACGTGTCCTAGCACATTGAAAGACTTAGAAGAAGCTTTAAAATCTCACCCACCCAAGAGAGCAGCATTTAAAGTAGATCAGAAGAGAGGTGGTGTCCTTAATGCTACTTGTGTTGGCGATTTGCCCCGAAATGCCCTTCAAGCAACTCGTATTCAATCCAAAACAACACACTCACACCCTACAGTTACGTCTATTTCTAATGATCCCTTGCAGTCTCTAGTAATTAAATTTAAGGAACAAAATGGTACTCGTACTCAGTTCATCCAATCCATTCATCTTGTTCCAGATCCAGTAGTTGTCCTGTTCAATAAAGATCAGATAAGTGATATGGAACAGTTTTGTACGTCACAAGAAAAGGCAAGTGTACTTGGTGTTGATGTGACCTTCAATCTTGGACCATTTTATGTGACACTATGCACATTTCAAAATCTCAAAGTGGTTAATGAACGTGGTAAACATCCGATTATGATTGGTCCAGCTCTTTTACACTCATCAAAAGAACAGTCTAACTTTAAGATTCTATTTCAAGAAATTATCAATAAAGCACCCTCCCTAGCAGCATCTCTACGTGCATATGGTACTGATGGTGAAATAGCTCTTTCCAATGCTGCAGCAAATGTATTTCCATTTGCTGTACACTTACGATGTGTTAATCATCTCAGGGACAATATTACTGATAACTTGCGTAAGATGCTTTTGCCAGAAGTAGTGATTAAAGAAGTCTTATGTGATATATTTGGCACAACCACTGAAAAAGGTCTTCTCCATGCATCCGAAAAGGAATTTGATGCCAAATTGGAGCTATTAAACAAAAGATGGGATCAACTAGAAAGAAATTACAAACCTAAGAGCAGTCCTGTTATATACAGATGGTTCCGACTCCATGTTGCAACAGTGATTCGTGATAATGTATGTTCTGAGCTACTGAGAGATTTCGGAATAGATGAAGAGAAATACACACAGAATAACTCCGAGTCCCTGAATGCTTTGGTTAAGAGATATGTGAATTTTCAAAAACAGGATATCTTCCAGTTTGTGAATGATCTTGAGGAGTGTATACAAGAGCAACAAAATGAGGTGAACAAAGCGACATTAGGATTAGGAAGGTGGACTTTATCCCAGCATTACACTCATGCAGCTCCAAATGTACGTGATTGGTTTGGTTCAATGTCTCATGTTGAGAAGAGTGCTGCTTTAGCAAGTGTACGTACAAGTGTCGCATCACCACAACCTATTCAAAAACTACCTCCACAAACAGAATTCTTATCTGTACCTATCAGTTATATTAAGGGTCTTCTTCCAGACGGAGAATTGAACTCGTTGTGGATGAAAGCATCACGCTTGCTGACTGAAAAAAAAAGTACTTGCAGCACCTCATTCCAACCCTAAAACTAGATGGGTTGCCAGTGAAACATCTTCATCACCACATGTTGTAACAACATCTAAAACCAACAACAAACGATATTTGTGTGACAAAGAATGTGTAGGATGGAAATCCCGTGACATCTGTGCTCATACCATTGCAGCAGCAGAAGACAATAATGAGCTTGTTGATTTCTTAATTTGGTTCCATTCTTCAAAGGGAAAAGGTAAAGAGGGTAATCTCACAAAAGCTGTGTATCATGACACATATAAACATGCAGGCAAGAAAAAGCCTCCCAGGAGGAAGTATGGAAATGCAATGCATTTACCTACAGATCAGAAATCAGACAGACTTCCTCTTTCTGATATTACAAATGATAGATACATTGTCCAAAAGGATCATTCATATTCCAAGAATATCAATGGTGATAGTGTACAATCTCTAGAAGATCCTAAAGCAATAGTGCCTGTCACTCAGACTGTAGAAGAAGTCACTGCTGTTGCTGCCAACAGAATCCACAAGAGTGCAAACCAAGATGTTCAGCTCCTAAACTGTACTAGTGCTCAGAATGTTGGGACAGTAAATATTGGTACCGTTACTACCACCCAACCGTTAATGTCATCTTTTGTCACTCCTGTATCTTCTAATTATGTTGTTTCTCTGTTGTCATCCCTAGCACCTCATCTTCCTATCTCAACACTTCTCTCACCCATTGCAACGCCATCAACTCAAAACAGTAGCTGTTCCTTACCCAAGCCTGCTAATGTCAAAAATTATCAGCCTTTTTTTATCACTGCTCTCACCAATCGAATCAAGAAATGTGCTGGATGTAGTGAACTGTTCCGTGGTAGTGACAAAACACCTCCAGAGATTATCCTAGGTCATCTTGAAAGAGATTGGTACCCTCACAATGGAAAATGGCAGCTGGGCAGTTTGCAAAACAAGTACTATCACATACAAAAAAGCTGTGTTCTAACAAGGTGTCCCCTATATAATTTCCCCAATGATCTTGCCACATTGCAAGTGCCACTGAGCATTTCATTAATGGATAGTACCAAGAACAAAATCTTCATTGAATTTGGACTTCAAATGTAACATTTCATGTTTAATGCTTTATAGACAGCAACCTAGATAGTTACACGCTGATTCAGAACTTGTAATTCATTGCCATTAGTTTGTCATTTCAAGGACATAACACTGATTCTAGCAGAGCTTTAACTATTGCTAGTTTTGGTTTGTTAGCATTTGAATAATTATACTGTACGTAATCATGGATGTTGATCGCCCATTCCATAATGAAACCACTAGCCCACTAGGCCACAAGGCCACAAGGCCACAAAGCCACAAAGCCACAAGGCCACAAGGCCGCTTTTTGCAATAACCCAAAAAAATGGGAGTAGTCTGGCTAGGCTAGCGAGACTATTATATAGCACGTGCATACGTGAAATTTCGACTAAAAGAAGGAGTACGTAGGGAATTCCACTTCGTGGCAAGGCTTCATATATGACATTGTATTTGGCCTAATCTTAACTTCCGGACTAGTTATTTTAACAGCAAACTTCAAAGATTATTGGAGATTATTAAAATCATCTCGCTGGCCACCATGCCCGGATGTTTGACTGCACAGCACCCCACAGGCCACCATGCCAATGGGTGTGTCTGCTGCCATAACATTAATACTTTAGGTCCGTATCTTGCAGGCCACCATGCCAACGGATGTCAGCCTATAGGTTGCAACCCTCCCACGATCCATATTGTGGGGGGGGGGACACTTCAGTGTAAGGCCAGGGGCAGTTATAATCTATACTTGTCTCTCTTCACACTAGGCCTTGAACAAACAGACACACCAATAGCCAAACGTCCCCGTCAGTCAGAAACTCCCATCAATTTAGATGATGAAGATGATAGGGACGATGAGAGCGATGATGACTTCGATCCTGAGTCCTTCTCAGTGACAAGGTTGGAGAGAAGGATGACACGCATGAGGAGGTCAGAAAGTTCATCACAGCAACCTTCCGCAGATGCATCCCTCGTAGAAGAAGGAGGCAGATTGCAGCCACCTATCCTTTGCCTGATGTGGATCAGATTCACGTACCAAAGGCAGACAGTGACATCGTTAGCATCCTGGAGAAAGATTTTCCCACCAAGATGGATAAAGATCTATCGCGTATTCAAGCTGCAGTTATCGCACCTAGTGCACCGCTTGCCCACCTCTGGTCCCAAATGTCTAAGCAGGGGTTCACAGGTAAGGAGGATGAACTCATTCCCACCAAGGAGGTGTTACGGGTCGTCAGAGAGTCTATTGCCCTAATTGGGAATGCCTCAGCCTATACTTCTCAAATCAGACGAGAGGTTATAGTAGAGCGAGTGAAGAAGTCTCGTCCCAAATTAGCCAACTTCATGAAAGAAGTGTGTAGCTAAGGAAGGATCGGATGGTTCAGACAAGCAGTTGTTCGGGTCCGATCTGAAGAAGAAGTTGACTGATAGAGCGAAAACGATCAAAGCTTTTAATGAAGCCATGGTCACACTTGACCCGCCGGCAAGCACGAAGCAGCAACCCCCTAAGAATTGCCGTTTTTTGGGGAAAGGCCTGGGTGCCAGGTACAGCAGCAACCCAGGCCGTGCCACGGGGCTGTACAACAAGTTAGGAAGCCAATTTCAATCAAGAGGATTCCAACCAAGAGTGTTCCAGTCTCAACCAAACAGAAGCAGGTTCCAAGGCAAACAGAAACCATTCAACCTCAAGCAATGAAGCCGGTTGGAGGCAGGCTGAGATTCTTCGCAAAGGAGTGGCAGCGTCTCACAAGGAACCCTTGGATCCTCCAGACAGTGAGGGGGCACAGACTGGAATTCAGGACTGTCCCAAGGGACTCACCACCGGGACCAGCGATGCCAATGCCAAAGGAACAGGTAGCGGTCCTCGACAAGGAGGTGCAGGACCTCCTTCAGAAGGAGGCAATCGAGGAAGTAGCAGACACTCGAGGGTTCTTCAGTCCCCTATTTGTGGTCCCAAAGAAGGATGGGGGCTGGAGACCCATAATCAACCTCAAGAGGCTGAATTCTCATTTGCTTCATTCTCATTTCAAAATGGAGAATATCCTATGCTTAAGAGACCTCCTCAAGCCGAAGGACTATATGATCAAAATAGACCTCAAAAACGCCTACCTAACAGTCCCAATCTGTCAGGACGACAGGAAGTTTCTCCGTTTCATCTGGAAAGGGCAGAAGTTCCAGTTCAGGTCACTGCCGTTTGGACTGGCGACAGCGCCGAGAACCTTCACCAAGATCCTCAAACCAATCATAACGAAACTATGGCAGCAGGGGCTGAGGATAATAGTCTACCTAGACGATCTACTGCTCATGGCGGAATCTGTGGAGACAATCAGCCAACAATCAGAGCTCCTGATCAGAACTCTGGAGGAACTAGGTTTCGTCCTGAACAGGAAGAAGTGTGTGCTCGAGCCTCATCAGATATTGGAGTTCCTGGGCTTCCTCGTCAACTCACTGAACATGACCCTCTCTCTCCCCAAGGACAAAGTACAAAAGATCAAGAAGGAGTGCAGACATTTACAGAACAGGGGATATGCCTCAGCCAGGGACTTGGCGCACATAATAGGCCTCCTGGGTTCGACCAGCCCAGCAGTTGCTGCTGCCCCCCTGCACTACAGGGCTCTTCAGAGACTGAAGAACAAGTGTCTACCGAATTACGACAGGATTGTTCGATTGGACGCAGAGGCTCTGGAGGATCTCACGTTTTGGATCCACAACCTAGACTCTCACAATGGAAAACCAATTCAGAGTCCAACCCCAGCGATGACAATCTCATCAGATGCGTCGATGCAGGGGTGGGGTGCCGCTTGCGAGGGCCGCACCACGGGTGGACCCTGGACACCGTCGGAGAGACAGAACCACATAAACTACCTGGAGCTCAAGGCAGTCCTGTTAGCACTGCAAACATTTGCATCGGAAGCAAGGGACCAGCACATCTTGCTGTTGGTGGACAACAGGACAGCTATTGCCTTCCTGAATCGCAAAGGGGGCACTCACTCGAAGAAGCTATCCGATCTAGCAATCCAGGTCTGGGACTGGTGTCAGCAAAGGAATGTCACAATACATGCGGAACATCTTCCAGGAGTCCTAAACACGGAGGTAGACATGGAATCCCGTCGAGCAATGGACGCCTCCGACTGGAGGCTTCATCGGGAGACCTTTTGTCAAGTGAAAAGGCTGTGGGGTCCCTTTACTGTAGACCTATTTGCAGCACGGCACAACTCACAGCTCCCCGTGTTCTTCAGCTACCGACCAGACCCCGAGGCATCAGCTATCGACGCTTTTTCCCAAGATTGGTCTCCACACGTACCATACATGTTCCCTCCTTTCATCCTGATCGGGAGGGTGATCAAGAAGCTCGAATTGGACCAAGTGGAGAAGGCAGTCCTGATAGCTCCGATGTGGCCAGCTCAGCCATGGTTTCCAATGGTCCTGATAGACTGCCCAAGACAGCTCCCACAGTTTCGTACCCTCCTGCAGGACCCTTCCGGGAATCCTCATCCGTTTCTGGAGAGTCTTGCACTAGTCGCCTGGGAAGTATCAGGAGTTCGGAATCGCTCACAGGAGTTTCGGAGGAAGCTTTTAAGATCATATGCTCCTCTTGGAGAAAGGGAACCGAGAAGTCATACAGTTCCGCTTGGAACAAGTGGTGTGGTTGGAGTCATAGACAAGGTGTCAATCCCATTGCTCCGGCTGTGACGGATGTTATCCAGTTCCTTACAGAGGAATTCCATTCAGGCAAGCAATACTCAACGCTTAATTCGTACAGGTCAGCACTGTCAGCCACCATACCTCCGATTGAGGGACATCCATTAGGACAGCACCCTCTCATTAGCCGTCTTCTCCAGGGGATGTTCAACGAGCGACCACCAGCACCTAAATACCAGTCTGTCTGGAGAGTCGGTAAGGTGGTCGCTTGGTTAAGGAAGGTGGATAGCTTGAGTTCCTTGTCTCTGAAGGATCTTTCCAAGAGGTTGGCTATGCTATTGGCCCTCTCTAATGGTGCCAGATCTTCTGACCTGCATGCACTAGACCTGAGATTCAGACTTTTTCTGGATGAGGGGGTATCGTTCAAGATCCCTGGTTTGACCAAAACTAGAAGGTCAGGCCCGCCAAAAGAGGTCTTCTTTCACAGTTTCAAGGATGATGCCAATCTTTGCCCTCAGGCTGTAGAGAATTTGAAAGTTTATGAGGAGAAGACCTTATCGATGAGAGATCTGCAGCAGTCGAGACCAGCTCCTTTGTTTCTGTCATTCAGAAAACCTCATGATCCCGTCACATCATCTACTATTGCGAGATGGTTGAAGGATCTCCTAGCTGAATCTGGAATAGATACGTCAGCGTTTAAAGCTCATTCAACGAGAGCAGCGGCGACGTCTACGGCCAAATGTGCTGGCTTGTCCTCAAAGGAGATTATGAAGATGGTCGAGGGAGTCTACCTTTGAATTATTTACCACAAGGAGTTCTCGGATGGGTCTCAGTGTTAACTCAGTTCTTGACTTTGCATATCGAGGTCAGTAACCCTTTAAACAATACAATGTCATATATGAAGCCTTGCCACGAAGTGGAATTGACGATCTCACAAGCATCCGAAGGATGTGATGTGAGATCAGAATTCCACGAGTGGCAAGGCAAGTATATATGACATACCCTCCCATGCAGATATGTTTACTTTGGGGGTTTTCTCTGTTTTAAGACCCTTCCCTATTGTTTTGATGTTATAATGTGATCTATATCTTGGTCACCTTTCTTATCTATAGATTCCAGTAAAGAAGATTCACCCAAGTAGACCTTTTTCCCTTTTCTTATGTTAATCCTTTAGTTTCGGTCATGACACGAGTATTGGCTCACTCTGTTTCAGTAGTCATGGTTGTCTTCATTATGTTGTTGTAATAATAATATTATTGTGCTATCTTTGGTTTATGTGGCAGGTGATTATTCGTAGCAGGGGTTGTTTGATGCTTACGCTGTTTATCATAGAAACTCACAAAAAATTTAGGCCGCCAAAGGTCACGTGAGCAGGGTTCATATACTCAGGTGCATTAAGGCCTGACCCCTCCTGACCTCGCATTTAAGGCCCTAATTAAAACTTGAAATTGAAATATCTTTTTTTGTACATATGTAAACAATCCTAAACTTTGTATACAAATTGAAACTGATATTCTTTGCTCATCTGTAAACTGAATTTGTCACATGACCTCGAATATTTGAATAATGGCGAAGTTAATTAGGGAAAAAATTCATCCTCCGAGGGCACATGGTTGCCATGGAGATATGAGGTTCATATTGGGTATATATGTTAATTAGGTTAATAACTAATTAATTATTCATGCGGATCATGAATAAATGAATATTTAATGAGATATGCTCATTTTCTAATAAAAGCACACCCTAACTAAAAGTTCAAAATGCCATATCTCATTAAATATTCAATTATTCATGATCCGCATGAATAATTAATTAGTTATTAACCTAATTAACATATATACCCAATATGAACCTCATATCTCCATGGCAACCATGTGCCCTCGGAGGATGAATTTTTTCCCTAATTAACTTCGCCATTATTCAAATATTCGAGGTCATGTGACAACTTAAGTTTACAGATAAGCAAAGAATTCCAGTTTCAATTTGTATACAAAGTTTAGGGTTGTTTACATGCGTACAAAAAAAGATATTTCAATTTCAAGTTTTAATTAAGTCCTTAAATGCAAGTCAGGCCTTAATGCACTTGAGTAGTCTTAATTTTAATAATCTCCAATAATCTTTGAAGTTTGCTGTTAAATAACTAGTCCGGAAGTTAAGATTAGGCCAAATACAATGTCATATACTTGCCTTGCCACTCGTGGAATTCTGATCTCACATCACATCCTTCGGATGCTTGTGAGATCGTCAATTCTACGGTGGCCTTGGAGGTCGCGTATCACTCCAGTACTCTGTCGCGTATCGCTCCAGTGCTCTAAACAATGTCAGTGTCACTGTCTTTCCGACCCTCAGCCTGTTCTTGCTTACATTAAAGTCTCCAGGTTGAATGGTGATAGGATTAATTAAGCTCAGGCAAACCCTCCTCTCTCGTTGAATATGATGAATCTGCTCTCAGCAATGCTTATAAATTTAATACTCTGGGAGGCTTGTGGCGCTGATCTTACCAAGCAAGGTCTATCCTGTCACTCTCGCCGAGGCTCTGAGAAGCGCCCACTTTCTAATATTCTGTTTTCTGACCCCATGGTTGCATTTGATAAGCTTGATGAAGTGGAATGCATTCCTAGTATTGTTTGTGAGGTCATGAATCTGTTTAAAATTCTTCATGTCTAGATCTCCCCTGACCCTTTGTCTAAGAAGCTTGCTGACACCGAGACTACCCTAAACGGCAATCTTGTCAGTTGAAGCAGGAGCTCGATTAACATCGTAATCGGTTTGTAGCAAAAGCGCTTCCTTATATGGATACACAAAGGGATGAGCTAGAACCAACTACAGCCTTGGGTGGTACTTGAGTTAAGTACTGATAATGTAAACATTACTATACTGATATTACAAGGAGTAGATCTAGTACTAAGTGTGGTCATGAGGTAACCACAGAAACCTTACCAGTACATGCACCACTTAGACTGAACACTTAGCATTAATTGGGGTTAAGCAAGGCTGCATTCTCTCTCCAGCTTTGTTTGCTCTATTCATAGATGATCTGGTGCAGGAAATCAATAAGGAGGGATGTGGGGTTGTGTGTGGGAATGATTTACTTTCCTGCTTGTTGTATGCTGATGACATGGTGTTGCTTGCCCCTGATGAAACCAAGCTCCAAAACCTTATAGAGGTGGTGGAGAGATGGTGTAATAAGTGGGAAATGGATCTAAATGTTGCAAAAACAAACATTCTGCACTTTAGAAGGAGATCTCCTAGAAATCCTAGATCAACCTTTACTTTCACCTTTCAGGGCAGGGTTATTCAGTATGCTGAATACTACAAGTATCTGGGACTTCTTTTCAATGAACACCTTAGCTGGGAAGGGGCGATGAATGAGATGGTTGGGAAAGCCAACAAAGCCTTGGCAATTCTTAACCAAAAGGCAAGGGCATGTGGAGGGTTCCATTTCAAAACCTACTCTATGCTTTTCAACCAGCTTGTGCAATCAATCATAATTACTAATGCTTGCATATGGGGCCACAAAACTCGCAAAGACATTTTGAGGGTTCAGCGCAATGCTATGCGTTTTACATTAGGGGTTGGAAAGTCATGCCCTATAGTAGCTCTATTTGGTGAAACTGGATGGGTGCCTCTTGAACTCACCATTAAATTCAGCATTCTTAGGTTCTGTAAGAGATTAGAAAGAATGGGTAGGGAGAGGATTGCTTACAAAATGTATGTATGGAGCTCTTCTGTTGCAATGCAAGGCAGAAACAACTGGTGTTCGAAGAAGAACTCTCTGCTTGATGAAATACATGATCCGGCAAACGGTCTCTGTCTGGACGAGATGTGGGAAGCTTTAGCAAGTAAATACATGCAGCTATGGAAGTCAGATGTCAGCACAGCACCAGAGGACAGTGAGACTGGTGGAAGGCTAAGATTCTACAGACTCTTTAAAAATGGCCCTGTTGCCGAAAACCTCGTGGAACACGGTTCATCAGTATATAAGAAGAGAGTGGTTACTCAATTCCGTACTGGTTGCCTCCCACTGGAGGTTGAAACTGGCAGGTATATTGGTGTGGTAGTGACAATGCTATGAGCAAGGAGGTGTTTAGATTAATTCAAGCAAGAATGAATATGTTAGCGTAGTTTAAGGTTTGTTTAACTTTAATGTTTTTATCACACAATTGTACCTGGGTGGCCTCCCCCACAATGCCAATATGCTGCATCCCCTTTCATACGTCTACGATGCATACACACGGGTCAAAAAAAAAAAANAAAAAAAAAAAAAAAAAAAAAAAAAAAAAAAAAAAAAAAAAAAAAAAAAAAAAAAAAAAAAAAAAAAAAAACTCTATTTATCCATCTCCACTGTCTCTCTCAATAGTTTTGTCGTCACTCACTTCTCTGGAAAATCATGATCTATCACATCACTAATTTTATAGTAAACCCCCTGCATTCAGTCATTCTCAAATGGAGTAAAGATTTTTTCGATCATCCACTCACACTCTCTCTTAGTACTGCTGTCAATCTCATCATTTCTCGCCAGAAACCCTCCTCTCTATGTTATTATTATTTGTTTTATCCATTTCCAATTTCTCTCGATAGTCATTCAAAAAAAAAAAAAAAAAAAAATTCCACTTTCACTAATTTTATTGTCAACCATCATCACATCTTTAATTGTCAACCATCATCACATCTCTTTGAAATATATATCATGTCCTCTCACGTTACTAATTTTATAGTAAACCTCCTACATCGATCAGTCATTCTCATATGGAGTAAACTTAAAGATTTCCTTCCGATTATCCTCTCACACTATCATAATACTTCTTCAATCATACTCATTTCTCGTTAGGAACCCTTCTCTTTATTTATATTACACCTCTGTGGAAATATCACAATCTATCACATTACAACAAACCTCCTGCATCAGTCATTTTCATATGGAGTAAAGATTTCTTAATACTACTGTCTATCACCCTCATTTCTCGCTGAAAATCCCTCTCTTTTTATATTATTTACTTGATCTCANAAAAAAAAAAAAAAAAAAAAAAGACCCTGTTTTCTTTCCAAACTCCTTGCAGTGCGGCTGAGTCAGGAGGCCACACCCGACCTTCTTATATATTTTATGCTACTCAATTGTTTATGTTTCCTTTTACAAATATTGCTGTTGGTTTTAATATATTTTATCGCTACTGTTTATGTTTCCTTTTATCTGTGCCAAATACTGCTGTTTGTTTGTTTTAATTTTGTAAATTTTGTCATATAGGCCAATTGGCCTGCTGCATTGAGCATGACATGAAAAGTTTATCTATCTTATCTATGGAAATAATACAACTTTTTTTACGAGATGTAAAACACGATGTTAATCGCTCCTTCGGGCCTACGGCCCTCATGAGCTCCTGGTTGAAGATCTAAAATGTCAGCTATCTAGATCTACAACAGCTATGGGTGGTTCTTCTTCTGTCCCTGCCATCATCTCCCAGCCTGGCTCTGCAACGGCTTNTTGTGGTGTCTTTACCACTTAGCTACCACTGCGAACTAGATTCAATAAGATTTAATATAGATCTTTAAGAACACATGGAACGTTCGGTCCAACAATCATATATCTAATTATATAATACACACGTGATACTAACATTACATAACAGTTCAAAGTACATATCCAGTCACCACACTCCTCCCCTTCTTAAAAGCAATTACAGTCATTCAAGTGAAACGACGATGTTTGGTTCGGTCTCGAAGGGAATATTGTTTACGAGGGTTTACTGGTGAATTAGTCTCAGAAATGGTAGGAGTGTCCAGAGTAGGTTGGGTATTCACTCCAGAAGTAGGTTCTGTGACGACTGATGATTGTTCAGATTGTTCAACCTCTGACTCAGAAACATCAGATGTAGTACTAGGTGGTGTTTCAGTTACAGGTGTTTCTGAAATGGTTCCATTCAAAACAGATGAAGGAATACTGGGTTGTGAGACATGGTCACCCTCAACGTCATGTTGCGGACTATGACCCATAGCTCGAATGTGATCAATATGTCTCTTCCAAACCAAATCCGATCCAATCTGTACCAAATATTAGAGAGGACCATTTCTTTCAATTATAACTCCTGCAGCCCATGGTTGATTTGGACGTATGTTTCGAACAAGTACTCTTTGGCCTAAGAATAATTCTCTAGCTTTCGCATGCTGGTCATGCTGAAGTTTCTGAGTAGCTTGGTGGGCTACCACATCTTCTTCAACATTAGGATGAAGCAAATCCAGTCGAGTGCGGACTTGTCTCTGAAGGAAAAGAGAACAGGGCGAAACATTGGTAGTACAATGAGGAGTACTTCGGTAGGTTAACAAGAAAGTCATCAACCTTTGTTGAAAAGACATACTGTGCTTCTCCGTTGATTTCATGGCTTTCTTAAAAGACTGAACAAATCTCTCGGCAGCACCATTGCTAGAAGGATGGTATGGAGCACATCTGATATGCTTGATACCGTTGCTCTTTAAGAATGTAGCAAACTCTGATGAAGTAAATTGTGGTCCATTGTCGGACACAAGTTGCAACGGTAGACCATAAGCAGCAAATAGACGTCTCAACTCTTGAATAGTAGCGGTAGATGTAGTGCTCTTCATTTCAATCACCTCTGGCCAACGANCCGGGCCTCCGCACGTGATATCAATGATTCAGTTTAACAGTGCAAAGATTTTGGGGATTGCAGTGAAGTTCAGTAGTTAGCGTTGGTATATCATTGCTAAATTAATCGGTCAAGTGCCATGGTATGCTGCTAGCAACCATTTCTGCTCTAACTTGGGTTGGCTGCGAGAGCAAGACTTAGTGTAAAACGTCACGTGCGAGGAATGCGGTTAATTGGCAATCATGCATAATGCCAGCTCAGCAATGAGGTACACCTCCTCTGGTACTGTACTGTACTAAGCATGCGCAAATCCTTCCGCTCTATGTATAGAGCTGTTGCCACGTAATCCATCACAAAATTTCTTGAAGAGACTGCGCAACATCAAGTATACGTTGGAAGGAGTGCAGAACAATCAGTTAAAATCATGAAGAAAAGAGGCGTACTAAGTCTTGCTTTGACTGTTCTGTATACAGTTATGATGGTAAGATCCCCCACGTGGAGTAGTCTACATAAATTTAATCAAAATAACTTGTACATAATATACTGGAGCACTCGATCAATCTGTTAAATTTAATCTGCTCTACTTTGTATTGTATCATGCATGCACATACATGATTGTAGGTATTCCCAGCACCTGCTTTAAGCAGCTATCAAGTAGATCTAGATCTTCGTTCCTTGACCATTAATGAAACATTGCCTTGTTTTCAAGACAATATTATGTGTACCACCCAAATAAATATCACTGTCAGTGTGAATTATGATCAGCTGAATGCTGAAGTATTTCAATTTGATCATAACATGAGCAATTTCAACTTTGAACGCTGTAGACCATTCCCTATCGGTGGACAATTCATCCCACTGGAGTTTATAATTCCTTCAAGCACATTGAGTGCAGGGGTAAGTCTCAGGCTACTGCATAATAATTATATGCACAGTCATGCAAACTACAAATACATTATGAAGAGGTCAATAATTACTAGTTACAATTAAACAGTGATTATAATTGCAAAATCTTAAGCTTTAGTCTATATTATTGTACTGTTTTTAAACTGAATATTGTTCCAATTAAATGCTCAAACAAGCTTAGCCGGGTGGATCTGGTCCCATTCTGGTGTCTCATGTGTGATCAGTACTTCTTTTTCATCATCTCACACGCATAGCAACAAATTGAATTCAGGATTGAAGTTCAAGATACTAGAACTGATACAGTACAGGCAGTCCCTGTATTTGATGAAATTGGGACCATTATGGTAGAGATACCTCTACCAGACACACCAAGTGCTCAATTTGAAAATTATCAAAACCATACTGGAGGATCTGCAATTCTGGAGTTAGGATGGCGTGTCATTTGTACCACTGGAACTTGTGGGTCTACCTGCTCAGGCACCACAAATTGTATTCGGTTTCCAAGAGCTTGTTCAACCACTGGAACTCCAATAAACTGTGGTGATATGCCTTGCCAGAATGGAGGAACCTGTAGTAATGTATGCATATAAAAATAATTATTATAATATTGTCCCTCCACTTTTGAGTAATACTAAAGACAGTCATTTAGTATTAATTTTGTGTTCTTCTAGGCTTTTAATACAGCACTCTATATATAGCTAACTCAATTAGATGGCATGTATGTGGNGTTCATAAAGCAAACATAAACATTACATCATAAAATTTTATATCTGTCTACATGTACATGTACTGTAACAATGTTGTGTATCTCGATCACCAATAATGTAGATATAAAAAAATGAGCATGAATACTTGAAGCAGAGAATTGAAAATGTTAAAAGTGTATAGCTAATATCCACTTGCATCACCATTCATTTCGATTACCCTTGGAATCACCTTATTAAGATGGTTAATATAACGACAACATTTTTCTTTATCCACACTGTTCTAGAATTCCAGGATCCCACAGACCAGTTGTTGCTTGTTGTTTGGTTTGACTTCTCGGCGAAGGTATTCTTTAAGTTCGTGCCAAACATTTTCGATTGGATTTATGTCTGGAAATTCTGGTGGCGTAGGCCACCAATTGATTCCGGCATGTCGAAAAAACTCGCTTTTTAAGCCTCAGCGCGTGCGTAGCACGTGCAGAGGATTACGGTAGTCGTTTTGTCTGTGTCTGTCTGTCTGTCTGTTACTAAATTATCTGAAGAACTGCAGCTCCAGAGTCAAAATGGAAGGTACTTACGTTCATGAATCGATATTATCTTAAAATTTGACGTGTAGAATCTTGCAAAATGCTGTAGTTTCTGAGATCTGAGGCTTTTGTGCTGCTTAGGCTTCGAAACCGCACCCGTTGATCATGCCCCATATAGTGTGCGTTATCTAGAAATACTGTAGGGCTTGGATCATGGCCTCATAGATGGACTTGAGCTTCTTGGCTGGCTTGGCTGCTTGGACAGGTAAGTAACTCAATGATTGCAAGTTGAATATAGTGAGGAAATGCTTGTGTAGAAATATGTTAGTTGTGTGTTTTGTATCAGTGCCTGACTGGCCTTCAGCTGATCATGCATCACTGGGCAGTACCAGCTGATATAAGCACTGATCAAAGTATTACTGTTTGCTGACCATCCAGTTTCTTAACGGAGGTTATTATGACTAGGTTGACCACAGCTCAGCATTTCTTTGATTACAGCAGCTAAAATTTCAGATAGTAAACCCTGTTAGGCTCAGGCTGCCGTGACTCAGGCAAGTTGCTTAACCAGGCTGAAGTCTCAGTACTATTATAATATTTGTGCGTACATGTTTAGTTGTACATGCTAAATTAGTAATTGAGTGCGCCGAGGCTTATGCACCGTAGGTGCCTTCATTTTGATGTGTGCTGAAACCTGTGTGAAGTAGGGAAGCTATTCTCAGTATATAATCTTCCAAAATATTTGTGTAGAATTCAGCATCCATTTTCCCTTCAAAAATGCACACCAGGGAAGCAACTCTTTTACTAATAGCAGCCCAGACATGAACTTTCACAGGATGTTTTGCGCCCTTGGCTTCAAATGTGGCCTTTGTCCACGTTTTCGAAATGAATGTCGTTGGTGACTTTCTAGTTGAATCAATCCAAATTAAGTGTCTGATTCAGTCTGACATTTCAAAGCAAACTCTAGTCTTTTCTTTGTTCAAGTTGCGAATAAGCTGGCAATATTGAGAACCATGTAGGGTCCATCCTATTTGTGGCCTGCATCGTTTTATAGGAGCAATATGTGGCTTTTCTTCAGCACATCTTGTAGTTAAGTTGCAGTTGTTTCATCGTCAGCTTGCATTTTTGCTTCAATGATTTTCTTGACTTCTTCAGTGATCTTGCTTGGTCTACCAGAGCCTGGTTTTCTAGCAAAAGACTTTCCACGTTTGTAAGATAACACTTAGTGAGTGATAGTTTGAAGCGAAAAATAAAGATTATAGTCCTTCTTTAGCTTTCTCACAATGCTATACTCAACTTGTTCTTAGCGTAGAGGGTGATAATATTCTTCTTCATTGCAACGTCTAACTGAGGCATCTTTCCGGCATGGATGTATACGTACAAGGTTGACTCTTTTATAGTAACTCATGCATGCCCATTCCATTCAAAAATTAATTACTGCATGAACATTGTCTGAAGTTCACCTCATTACTGGTGTAATACACATGAAGTGAAATGTACTTCACATGAAGTGAAATGTACTTCATGTGTAATACATTACACACACATTTTATTTTCTACATTATGTATGTATTTAAGTGAAGTACATTGAAATTAGTGTTTATGCACTCAAATTCACTACAGCTGTAAGAAACTTCAGCAACTTTTGTACTGTAGTGCTAGTACTTTGGAATGGAGGTCTAAATCAGTGGCGGATCCAGGATTATAGAAAGGGGTTATCATAGAATCCGCGTGAAGCGCCCGAAATTTTAGCGCTGGCCACACCCACTTCTGGTAAAACCATGCCTATTTTACGTATAGCTCCACCCATTTCTAATTGCATATGAACTCTGTACTTTACTATTCAAGCGGAGTTTCTAGCTCGTGCGTAGCACTTTCTGGGCTTATTTGCTGGCAGCCAATGTTTTTCAAGTAAGAATTATACTTGTGAGAGGCCAGCAGTTGGCTTGATTTTTGAGACTGAAAAAATTTTTAGCCTTGTCTGAAAGGGGGTATCCATGGATACATCGAATATCCCTCTAAATCCGCCACTGCAAATTCTACCCAAGCAGAGATATCCAGTACTTTCATTATTCAGTGGAAGTTCTAAAACATGCCCAGCAAAGATGGCAACTTTTTACTGTCTACCACGCACTAGCAGTCTAACTCTTTAGAGCGAGTGTAGAGCTGCATACTAGAACTTTGTGGGCCCTTCCTAGGCTGTCTGAGTGCTTGAGTAATACAGCAATTATTTATGATTTTGTATAGGCTGTATTTTTTTCATACTTTAGTTGCAACTTTCTTGCCTGTATAGTCCATGATGTAGATATTCTAAAAATGCACTCTGTCAGGTCTTAGTACTGATTCAAAGTCCACTCCATGGTAGCTAGCTACTTAGGTTACTTTTGTTTATTTTGGCTTACTTTTGCTAAACTTGGTATCAATCCAGAGTGCTTGACCTCCNCAGACAGGAGTGATGATTCTCTCTCTCTCTCTCTCTCTCTCTCTCTCTCTCTCTCTCTCTCTCTCTCTCCACACACATGCACATACTGGCAGTTGTGTACCTTAAGCAAAAAATGTACAGTATGCATACTAAAGCACTCAAACATACATACACCAGCAGATTGTCCTGAACAGTGTAGCAAATAAAAGTATTACTATTGAAACTGATATAATAGTATGTATATGGAACAAAAATTCAATCATGATGCAGTGTGACATCATTTATAAATAATGTTATTTTTATGATTATTATAATATGATGAATTCTTTTTCGTCTTTACAAAGTAGTTTGTGTAACCCATGTAGCCTCGTTCCCAGGCTTTCCCCTTAATTTATTCATTTTGGTTATTTTAGCGGGGGGAAAGCCTGGTACCAAACATCACGTGAATGACGAAAGCCGTGCCGCCGCTTTCGTAATATGACGTTTACATTGAGAAAAACGTCACGTTACATTAGTAAAACATTTTTGCACCCACGCATTTTGTTCTTAGTACACAGTATAGATTCCGATTGTTCCGTGTACAGGGAGGTGTAAAGAGCGAATAACCTTGGAATACGGCAGNTTATGCTGATACAATGACCTGCAAGACAAGCAGGTAGATGAGACTGATGTCTCAAATTATAACGGCTCAATGTGAACAATGATTGTTGATTGCGATCACATACGGTTTGGCTTCAAGAATTCCATAGAATTTCTAGTTGTGCAAAAAATCAAGAGAGAAATGAAGTAAGGAGGTTTCATTTTTGAAATGTAGTTCAGGATGTCCTCTCCTTCATGGATCCCCCGGACTCAGAAGAGAGGGTCTCTCCAATGTAGGGTGCCCTTACAGTCTTATGAAAATGATAGAAGTTGTTAACAGCCATGATTTGCTACTGAGGTCGTACGCATTGCATTGAGCATGAGCCTAGGCACCTACCATGTGCACGATCACAAGAGTAGATTCAACTAAAAGTGGGATTAACATTGTATACCACATCAGACAAACTGGTGCTAGTGTTGTAGTGTGGGTCAACATACCAAGAGGAGGCCTCCCCTTCTCCTTTGCTTCCTTCTGATGGTGATCACAACAGAACATGCACTCAAATAACAGTAGCTAAGTGCTTACAGGGTGTATCTCCTCTAGGCTGAGCAAGAGCTTGGAGGAGTCTGGCGTCCTCCATTACCTTATAATATGATAGTTATTACGTTACGATTGATCATGGCATAAGTGACTTGCAGTATCTAGAGCCTCATCACACAGGTAATGGATAATTATGTTTTTCGTACTTCAGTCGTTTTTTTTTTGTTCCTAGAAGGATGTACAATAATTAATTTTAAAGCCTGAATTAGTTGCACTCTTACTTTGTCAAATGTTTCATTAATTTCTTTCATCTCTGCTAAGTATTTTTCGAACGATTGTTTTAATTTCCTTTCCTTATCTTTTTTAAGAATTTCCCTGCAACAGATAATGATATGATATAAATTACTTTATGAGTACAACATCTGCATAAAGTCTTACTCGTGTCTTCCATACTCTATTTTTATTTTATTAACTTTCTAAATGCTTATGGCTTCCTCTTAAATCAAGAAGAATAAAAGGTTTGGTAGTACTGCAGGACCACTCCCTCACTGTTGCCTGTACAGCCAATAAAAATGGCCTGCCTGGCCACATGCAAACAAGCTATTGGCCGCTCGGCCGGAATCAGTATGCATGAGGTCGCTTGACCTGCATCACATCATGCCACTACATAGAATGCCAGCACTGTGTGGTACCAGGGGGAGTGTTAAATCACCCCTAGACGCACACACACACTAAAATAAATGGAAAAAAAAAAAAAAAATAAAATAAAATAATGTGAGGGAGCTAGTGCAATGTCCTGCAGAGATCACGCCCACAAGTAGGCGGAGAGAAAGAATAAATAAATCAAATCAAATAAATAAATAAACAAATAATGAAATTTCTGCAGNGATATCTATAGTACCGTATTGAACTGGTTCTGCATGAAGATACATATAATTATTAGGAGAGTTAGCTACTAGGTTATGTGTGTGCATACATCATTACGGCACTATTGTACAGAGTCTACTAAGTGTCATAATGCTGGCGTAGGCTGACAACATCTTAAAATCAACACCTGTTTTGGGAGCCTGCGGTTGCTAATAGTCTCGATACAGCTGCTACTCGCTTCACTGGTGACTGAATGTATAACTTAAAAATGTCTGACTTCCATCGACCCAGATGCTGTATTAGAGAGTCACTGAGGCCAGCTGTCGCTGCACCTATGCGGAAACTATGTCCTGAATAATTGCTAGGATCGACACCAATACTAGATAGAGCTTCCCGTAAGTGTTTCACCAAGCCCTGCCGTGTTCCATCTTGAAGGATGAAGAGAGGTCCCTCCATAGGTGGCCGCCGCACCATATAGCACTTAGCAGAGAGTTCAGCACTGCTCATGTCAACTGTAGATTCCAAATAACGCACACCTGTCTGTGTGGAAAGGGTTGTCAACTTGAATTCCCAAGTAGTCTTGAATAATGCATGAGTTTAGAAATTAATGGTGGCCATACAGAGAAGGCACTTTTTGTCTTGTATCTCGCAACTGGATGAGAGACATGAAAAACCGATGCCAAAAGGACCTGAAGACAAAGAAACCACGTATATTCATCAAGAATCAGGGAGGTTTGGCATTTATGCCATTCCTGTGTAACCAGTACTACCATACTAGGAATAGGTTGGAAAATTCACCACTAAAATTTTTCTTTCAACTTTCTCTGGCTGAATACATACAGATTAAATTAATTGTTTAAATTTTGTCGTATTTTACCAATCCTGCACCTGATAGAAACTTTTGCTGGCAAAAGTTTTCCAAGCTAGTGTCAAATGGCATATTTATCACGTAATAGTGACTTCGTTGCAGACCTTGGAGATATTTCTAAAAGTATAAACAAGTAATCAATTGTTGTTTTTTTCCCAGATCCAGGAGACCTCGCCTTACAACTAGAGGAGCCATCTAGTTTTTCCGTCTCTTCTAACTCTGATTCTGAGTCCTCTGTGCACTGGTGGATAAAGAATCTTGATTTAAATGAAGCTTATCGGGATATTTTACTGGAAGGAAGGATGCGCTTAATGATCATTTAGTAAGTGCGGCTCACAAGTTATTAGCCAATCAATTTACTTTGATTGGAGGATTCCAGAATTCTCTTCTTGGACAGAACCATCGCTTCCAAGCTGTGACAAAAATACCTTCACTTCAGATTTTGCATACAAGTAATTGTGATTGATATCCATGCATGTGTTTGGTGTGTGTGTGTGTGTGTGTGTGTGTGTGTGTGTGTGTGTGTGTAGAAAGGTGGGGGGGGTGCAGGTATGTTTGTTTTGAGTTAAGTAAAGTCTTGATTTTATTTTTAGGTTCTTCTCATTGGGTATGCAGTGCACGTACCTCTCCCCACTCAGTTCTACTCGCTGACAGTGGACTGCTTTTCATGAAGACGACTCCTGAGACGATGCTACAAATATCACAGATCTATCAACCTGTTAATAAATCCTAAACAGAATTACTGGTTCAAAAGTTGTCAGTACAGCAACAAGATGGTAGTCTGGATTGTGGATTATTTTCAATAGCGTTTGCTATTGAGATATGTAGAAAATCTAACCCAGAAAAAATCAAGTTCATTCAAGAAAAAATGAGAAACCACTTTTTTGAATGTTTAACAAAAGGAGTTTTACTGCCATTTCCAAAGCAGGCCACTTACTCTGAGCCATTGCCTCGGCCCACTGGAGGTAGTTTTTGTATCAAACTTTTTTGTGTTTGTAAAATGCCAGACTTTTTTTGTAGTAAGATGATTTGTTGCGACAAGTGTAATCAATGGTATCACTATTCATGTGTAGGTCTATCATTTAATGCTTCCCCATCTCATTGGTTGTGCAACTTATGCTAAATTATCACAATAACAGTTTATAAACATGGCCAGAAGGATTGCACATGTGTCCGAATGTTGATTGCGTGCCTGCTGAATTATCGGTAGGTGTGGTTTTAATACAATAGTGTGGGTGGGGCTTGGATTAGATTGCTAGATAGAGTAAAGACAGGACTACTTGCCAACATAAAAATAATAGCTCCTATTCGATGTCCACAACTTTTAGAAGGCCCCAAGTCCAAATGTTGATCGCGACGTCTGAAGATTGACGATTTCGGACTTGATCTTTGTGAAGCTGGTTTGACAGCGTTGACGATCTTTACGGACTCTATTCCCAGGGCACAGTCAGCACTTAGGCAGGTCTACTAGTGTGTAAAGTCCAGAGCTGGAAGCGTTTTCTAATCGTAAGTTACAGGTGTCCGAATATTAATGTGTCCGTTTAATGATCAATTACTCTATTTAGTTGTTATCTACACCCTTGTGCTTCAGTTAATACGATTTTATTTTCTGCTTTCAGCCTCAGATACACACCAAACAGGGTCTGCTTGAACCTCTGGATGAGCCTTCACTAACTTCTCAAATTCTCTCTCTGGAAGTTTATTTTTGTACTGTACTTGTAGCTAGATGGTATTACACACAATAAAAATTGTTGCAATTCAGTGTAGGTCCAAGCACTGATTGGTGAGTCTTTCATACATTTTGTTTATAAATATTAATTTCATGTGGATAATAATAGCTCAGGCACTGTGTTAAGTACAATGTTGACTGTGTGCTGCAAAAAAATCTTAATGGAAGCTGAATCAGACAGTCAATTGTATAATTGAACATGAGGTGTTTGGTGCTGTATATGCTTTGATATTTGGGTTATATACCAACTTGCTTCTTCACTTACCGATATCTGTGACTGTGGTACATGAGAAACACCCTGACATGAATGAGTTACCTAAAAGTATTAATAACTATAGCTATTGTACATTAATTTACTAACTGCTTTTCATTATCTTTTCAGGCAATACAAGTTTTACTGCTTACTGACAGCTAACCTACTCTGTTGGAGGTGGTTAGGAAGAATAGTTGTGCTGTCTCCAAATATCTATGGGCTTTATATTGGATTCAAGTACCCACGCTTAACATAACTCAACAGTGACACCATTCAACATGCCCATGTCTCACAACTTGAACAATGGCCCAAATTGTTCAAATGAGAGTTTAATAATTACAAATTTAATGTCATGACTTTTGATGGCAGTAGGCCTATCAACCTGAGGTCCCTCTTATACTGGCTACTAAGAGGAGCTGGGATATCATCACAAAGTGGTTTGATACTGATTCCCTTTTTACATTGTCTAATGATTTCTTTCATACAGGTACATCAACGTATTTTGCAACAGAACACACATCTGGCTTGATTTTTACCTATAAGTAATAATATTATGTCTGTTATAGTGGATTAACACTGACAGTAAATTCTATAACAATAAAATTTTCCAACATGTAATGCTAATTAAACCCTATTTTGTGAATGAAAAAGATGCACTTTAAGGTTAGAGGTTTTTGAGTGGGCGGGGATCACACTAAAACAGTAATGATATTCATAGGCTCATAGAAACTTGTGATACTATCTCAAAGCCGAGAGGATTTGGTCTCAAAATGGCTGATTATTGCTCAAAAGGGTCAAAGGTCAAATTTAGTTGCTGGATTTTTCTGCCATTGCCACTCACTCACAAGGAACAACAACCAGGCGGCTTGAAAGACAACAGATGAACGAAAAAATGTACGTTGAGAAAAAGCAAAAAACTGCTCATCAAGTCTGTAGAAGGCTTTTTATACTATGTATACACTTTTCACAACCACATTCTCTCACAAAATGCATAACAGAAAACTGAGTCCCACCCAGTCAAAAACTAAACATGATATTCAAGACACACAAACACCCTACAAGCTCACATACCTCACTGCCTCTCTCTCCTCTCCACCAGGGAAGAAAAATGGACTTTATACAGCCCTGTCAAATTCAACTTTTCCTCACTTTGAGCTCACCTAGGTGGCAGAGGGGTCAAAGGTCAGAGGTCAAAAGTCAATCTCACTCAACACACGCTTGGTTGGACATGCCCACCAAGCTTCGAAGTCACAGCTAGCACACACTCTCCGCTAGCCATCCTGCAAATTTGCTGCACATTTTCTACACAGCCATCCTATTGCATGCACAAGACACACCCATACAGTATTTTAGGAGTAATTTTTCGG
>CAXIPT010000002.1:14194271-14284282 GCA_964030475.1 Tethya wilhelma | reverse complement strand
CCCCCCCCCCTCCCCCCCCTTTACGCATTTCACTGGTGACTAGACTAGATAACTTGCAGTTGATCAGTATCATACTAACAAAAAAGTATGCTTTGCATGCACTTAGCCTTATCAGTTCCCTGGCCCAGCACATGTATGCTTTGTATGTTATTGTTATGCCATATGCTCAGCTGCATAGTAAAAATGGAACAGGGTTGCAAAAGTGAGCGAAAGCGTAGATAATATAATACTCCGACTAGTATCCGAGTATATTGCTAGTTAGCGCACATAGCGGCGCCCGCACCATACATGTGGGGACATGCTAGCGCTGGCCGAACATTTACACTAGCCACACCCATAATAGTGTACCTCTGAACTCAAATTATTGCAAACTGGCGAGAGAATGAGGCAAGCAATGCCGGATCGTCCTGTTATCAAACTTTTGGCGTGAGATTTCTATTGTAAGCTTAAGCTTAAGAGTGAGAGCGTGTGATGACTGTCTTACGTGTGAGAAATACGCGTAATGCGTGAGACTTGGCAGGTCTGTTATTCTGATACTAACACCCGATTGTTCTCATAAATTTCTTTTATAATATATACAAATTCAATGACAGTGATGACATACTAATTGTTCCAGCCTTAGTGCTTGTTGTACTGGAGCATTATTAAGTTTCTAATGCTAGGTCTTGCTGGTCACTGAATGAAGCATTGAGCAGGGAGTTGAGACACAGCAGAACTCGGCTGCACTTTTCTAAAAGCTGCAGCTCGTTGCGCTAGTCTAGTGATGCTTTCTAATTAACGCTTGCTACATGTGGCATTATGCTGGGTTTTCCCCTACTATTCCTGCTTAAATAAAACTGGCTGCACTCCTCTTCCTGTCTTCTACGATAGATATTCCCAGTACGGTAGTACTTGGTACATAGGAATGGCAAGGATGGCCCATTAGCGCAATACAAATATTCACGCGAATAACTCTGCAAAAACTGAGCACTTGGCACTAAAAGGCTTCTTAAGCTATTTAGCCTTTTCTCTTTCTATTGAGCCTAAAAACATAGCCTAAAACCATCGCTAAAGTAACAAACTAAAGTATGCCAAACCTACAATTTTCTCCATCTTCTTCTTTTTCTTCTTCTTCTATCTTGGAACGACAGACCGCTCACTTTCAGAAGCTGATTCCTGAACGAATAAACTTTGTTTCTTTGTCTTCATGTGCTTTTTGTATCGGTTATTCGTCTCTCTAGCTGAGTCGCTAGATACAAGACGAAAAGTGCCTTCTCCGTATGGCAGCCATTCATTTCTACACTTATTAATAATTCATTAGCTACCTTGGAAATCAAGTTGACGACCCTTTTCCAGTTAGACAAAAGTGCATTATTTGGAATCCGAATATTTGCTGCCCTGCCTGTTTTACCTGAAGATTTCTGGTTGTGCTGAAGTCTCTGTAACCAGTTACCGGTACCTTTCAGTCTTTAATAATAGGAGGTGAATAGACTACTTTGTTACATAGTTGTCATTATAAGAAGATGAGCAAAGCAAGTAAATCAAGTTTTGTAAGATACAGCTCCAGTCTCCTGAGATGCTTCACCATGACGTTATACTGATAGCATAGATTATAACACAAGCTATAATATCCATGCTGATAGTGTACGAGTAACTAACATAATATTTTACACACAAACTCAAATGTGATGTAGACTTATGAAAAACAAACAAGTGAAAAAAACATTGAAATTGTAATGAGACATAGGAATGGCCAAATCGTAAAAAAGAAAGCAAACAAGATGGAATGGCTGTTTGAGTGTGTAAAGAATTATTCCTATGGGCAACATGAGGGACCCAACATGGGAAGAGAGTACTGCATGCAGCCCACAAGGAATGATTTTGCACACCCATTCCATTTTGTTTGCTTTATTTTTTACGATTTGGCCATTCCTATGTCTGATTACATTTTCAATGTTTTTTTCACTTGTTAAATAATTAGGGCACGTTATAGGAAACAAAAAAATTAACCCGCTCACTCCCTGTTCAAAAAATGAATGTAAATTATGTAAGCGCTTCAGCCAGTTTGACAGCTGCTATAGAAGCTATGTGTTTGTTTTTGTAAAGAGTCGCTTAGATTCGGCTCTGTTCTAGTAGTCAAAGGAAGGGACTGTTCCATGTACAAGAGACTGAACTTCACATAGAAGTTTTTAAAGGTGAGTGCAAGCTCTTTCTTGGAGCGTACAGCTTCAAAATGTAGTAACAATATAGAGGCAAGAGATTAAAACTTTTAGCACTGTTTTACTCTTCTGCAACGTTCTGACGTCCACGTAACCTAGCAGGTTCTACGCAAGACACTATTATAGTATACAAAAAATGAGTTTTTATTGCTGTGTGAGAGTTTTCTCGCTTCAAAAAGCTTCATAAATGCTCAACTTACTATGGTTTATGGTATATTCACAGCTTTTAGCAGACATCTCTTTCGCTTTTGTAAGCCATAAGCATGGTCAGCTTTATAACTGATATCTGTCTAACAATCATTCTGAACAGCTCGAAGTAGAAGTCATTGACAAACTTGGAAAATAAGCTGATAGCATTGGACTATTTTGCCGCCAGGTGGCAAAATTTTTTTCCAAAAATTGGACAAGGAGTGGGCAGCTGCCAAAGTACTGGTGGGATAGGAGGTTTCCTACTCCGTGCCCTAATTATCTAATATCTATGCTTCTACCAGTATGTGTGGGATTTAGTGTTTGAGTTTCTTGTTAACAAGAAATACACCGTCCACAGAGCAGTTCTACGGCCACAAACGTATTGACAAACTGAAGAGGAAATGGCTGTTGCTGAATTTGTTGTGCGAAGAGTGAAGGAGAAGCTGGAAGGGATGATGATGAGAAGCCAGGAGCCATTTCCAAAATGCATTTAATCCTAACAATATTCAATTTTTGTGGAACACCACGGTCAGAGAGAAGAAAGTACGAAAAATTGTCACGAGTCCACAGATCACAGGGATGCAGATCAAGAACTCACCAGACGACTGGAGAAAATAAGTAAGAAAATTTACATCACTTTATTAATCTTAACTAAAGCAAATCACCATAAGAAACACATGGAAAAATGTCTGGTAGCCAGAAAGCCACCAAAAGGCCAATCCATATGGTGCCAACCACATATTTACCATTCAAACACAGATGTTGAAATTGAATGGCACAAAATTCAATTCATAACCACAATGCACTACTAATAAGGCACTATGGAAATGTAATCAAACAGAACAAACAAACAATCAACCAAATCCAGGAAGAAATAAAACAAATGCTGGACAAAACTTGATCACATAATGGAACACAGTAAAATGACTTGCAGAAAAACTAGAACGAAACAGACGCAACAAACTCAAACAACCATAGACCAAGACCACGCAGAAAGGACACTTAAAAAAATACTGGTTATTATTATGTTTGTGGAAAGAATTTAAGTTTCATTACTATTAAACTGTATTAACTTGATGGCAATTGTTAAATTAAGAGTATAGACACACGCAAGCAGTCCCTTCCATACATACCAACTAACCGCTTGGACACTCACATAAGAAAAGCCATATTGACACTATGGAGGTCGACTCCAACGGCACAGGCGCATGCAGTTCCCACCCATTCTGACTGTATCACAAACAAGGCAAGAAAAAAACTGCTAAAGGACTCTGTAAAGAACAATTTACTTCTACAGTCTAGTTATTGTCACTAATCTCATACGTACAATATTATCATTTTATAATAATTTTTGTTTTTTATTGGTGTACATGTCACTTATTGATACACCTTATCTTTGGTAGTGGCTCACACACTTGTTTAAAAGTCTTCTCTAAATGTGATCCTCTGCAGTTCCCGACATTTCTGCTAATAACCCTCAATGCTTGGGTGTTCTTCAAAAACTGGCTTGCATTAGGGTTTTTGTTGACTCTGCCTCTCTGGCATTACTGCCCAAAGAACTTTTCAATAGGATCTTGGCAGTCAGTTGCTTAAGAAAGCCTTCACCCCAGGAATCTCAGAAAAGATGAATTCGATCAAATGAAAAAAGGAGTAGGCTGTATGTGGACAGAACAATTAGTGATCACATTATCAAGAATTAGTTATATTATGTATACCTGTAAGTCTAAGTCCCAATCTGGTTTCGGAACTCAGTATCATCAACTTATCTTCTCCATTTTTAAAATGAGGTCTGGTTTTTGCACTCTTCTCCCATTCATCTAAGTATGGGAGAAAATCATCTGTCAGCCACTGAATGGATGACCAGTAAATTAACCATTGACAGTTGTACAATAATTTAAAATTCTACATGTCCATTAACCTTTAAATATGTTACCTTAACTCTGAAGTCAGCCCTACTTCGGCACATTTAAAATGTCAAAAAATTTGGCTCTCTCCTGTTGCTCCTCTCCACCTGTGAGTTCCAATGCAGTACCAACAGAATTGCTTAGCAGCTGTATATCGGAAATATGGTAGGCGCATACCATGTAATAGTACAGTGATCCATGTCGTTTAATGCACAGACCCATATATAACAAGCTATAGCGTACCTGAGTTGCTAGATCTACCCTGATTTTAGAGAAAATTGTTAGACTAATGTGCTCAAATTTGAGTTTAGGAATGAGAGCAAGACGTGGGGAACCTTTTTGAGCACAGTTTCTTATGTATAGGTTGGTCAAATGGCTCCAAGAAATGCATTTGCCATTGCACTGCATAATGTAATAATATAACTTGTGATGATTATTATTTGCATGATGTGTGTGCAGCCTTATCACCTTATGTACATGCACTTACCCATAGCTTCCTATTCTTGGACTACCTGCAATTCATTGCAGTTTTTATGAGACGAGGGGAATTTGATACAAATATAATGTATCGCCTGTCAGAAGCATAAGGATTTTTCACCTTGTACAGCATCTCATTAGATTAAGACCCATGGAGTTTGAACAAACGCCAGTTTGCTGTGAGTCTATCAGAAGTGAGTGCCAGCACTTTGAAACCACATCTCTCAAGATGACACACACAGTCCCAGAAAGGCTTGAACATCTGATCTCAACTCAAAGATGTACAGGGAAACTGGAAGCCACTGAATAATCCTCTAGCCATGAAGACAAGCATAATTATGATCAGATAGTTCTTCAAGCTGATCAATGTCAGTCTGTTTGATTTTTCTTTCAAACTCATTAAGATGAGAATTGATGTCTCCCAATTTACAGAAGCCTATTATTGATCCTACACATGTATACCGTATGTGTGTGTGGGTGGGTGAGTGTGTGGGTGTGGGTGTGTATATGAGAGAGAGAGAGAGAGAGATGCAAGATGATAATGAGATGCATAGCAGCTGCATCATGTACTTGAACAGAATAATTAATCAGTGAACATGGCAATGCATCCGGTGCACTAACGGGAGAGAAGATAGCCATGGCTGACATAGCTGCATTCAAACGCTCATATCTCAGCAATAGAAGCAGCCCCACCCGTCAAATCATGTCTGCAGCTCGTGAAGGTGTGCCCCTCCCGATTGATGCAAAGATTAATTTCATACAGTATACGACAAAAAAAAGGTTACATGAGGTACATGAACTTCATGCAGCTATTCGTGAATAATGTGTCTACAAGTGAAAAAAAACATTAGAAATGTAATGACACACAGGAATGGCCAAATCGTAAAAAAAAAAGCAAACAAGACAGAATGGCTGCTAAAATTATGTGATTAATTATTAATTCCTGTGTGCTGCAATGGGCGGTGTATTGTTGGTATGGAAACTTTAGCTCGTGTACACTGGTACCTAGTAGTCTGGGCACCAGACCCTTCCTTTCTAGTTATTCCCCACCCCCCCTAAAACCTAGCAAGAGGGTCTGGTGTCCAGACTTATGTACTTAGCATGCCAAGCATATTTGTGTACTGTAATGGCATGTGGTTTGTAAGAGAAACAGACAATCAGATTATTAGTATAATACATGTGTGCAGGAGTGTGGACAATGCCACATACATAAAAGGTGCACTCAATCCCTCATAACTTCATAAGCTTGTAGGCTTAATCTCATTATGTTTAATGATGATTTGATGCAGGCAATGGGTATTCATTACATGATGTGTGACATTGTTTCTGACTCATTGTTTCTCTGCTACTATAAATTTTAATTTGCCACGCAGCACACAGGAATTAATAATTTATCGCATAATTTTAGCAGCCATTCCGTCTTGTTTGCTTTTTTTTACGATTTGGCCATTCCTGTGTGTCATTACATTTCTAATGTTTTTTTTCACTTGTTTGTTGTATTTTTTTGTGCATAAGTGTGCAATGTCATCTGGTCATTCCAANAGCTGCTTTCAATGTGGGTGGAGTAACCATTCACCGACTCTTTCTAACCATTCACCGACTCTTTCAGCTGCCCGTTGAACACGACAGCAAGACAGCTGGCTCCTAAAGTCATCTGTCAAAGTAATGAGAGCGACACTACGTAGTGTCAAGTTGTTTGTGATTGACGAAGTGTCAATGGTTTCCAGCTTTAATCTGGCATACATTCACCTCAGATTGGAGAAGCTCTTTGGGGGGAGTGAGTGGTTTGGTTCCATGAACATACTGTTTGTTGGAGACATCTTCCAATTGCAGCCTATAAATAGTAAACCAGTCTTCAGCAACATCTCCCAATCAACCCTAGTCTACAAGCTTGGGTGTGTAGCTTCCGTCAACATCTGGAACGAGTGTGTGCTCTATAATGAGCTCACCATCAACGAGCGTCAGAAGGGTGACAGAGAGTATTCATTGATGCTAGACAGTGTCAGACATGGCTGCCCAACTGACAAGTGTCTCGCTGCACTCAAACAGCGCGTCATACAGGTGCCTGTGTTGGACAAGTTTCTTGAGCTTCAGCAGTCTGGCCAGACACCTGTATGTCTGTTTCCCACTAGAATGGCATGCGATGAGTTAAACAAAGAAATGTTTGGCATGCTAGACACCACTGTACACGAGCTAAAGTGTATAGATGTGGTAGATCAAACTGAGAGTACACGCAAGTGGGACAAAAAAGCCATTGAACAGTTAGAAAAACTAAATTCTGATTCTAACAAAACAGCAAGTCTAGAGTATGTTGTGAAAATGGCAGTTGGTGCACGTGTTATGCTTCGTCGTAACATAGACACCAACTGTGGTCTGGTAAATGGTGCTCTGGGAACTGTTCTCAAGGTTACACGTAACAAGATTTTTTTACAGTTTGATCATGTTGGTTCGGGGTGGAAACAGTTAAGAATAGATTCATGGTTATGAAAAACCTGTACGTGTACAGAGAACAGTTTCCACTCATTCTTGCCTATGCAGTCACCATTCACAAGTGCCAGGGTCTATCTCTGGACAGTGCCATTGTTGACCTTCAGACAGAGTGTTCAGTGCAGGCATGGCCTATGTCGCTCTGTCCAGGGTTCGTTCGCTATCTGGCTTGCACTTTATAGCTTTCAACCCTAGTTCAATAATGGTATCTAACCAATGTTTGAAAGAGGTGAACAGACTGAGAGCTACATTTAGAAAAGATCTACCACTGTACACTATTCCTCGTACAAGTGAGAGCTCTAAATGTAAGCTCACAGGTATTGTTCAAGGTGAACAATGTAACACTAAACAAAAAGTCTCTTCTAACAGGAAAAAGACAAGTTTAGAACAAGCCCCAGCCAAGAGGGTGCCCAGCAAAAGAAAGGCCGTAAATGTGTGTGAGGGTGAGAAGCCTGCAAAATTCAAGAATAAAAGCATTGGCTAAACCTCCTATTTGTATCCAGTTACTGTATGATCATTTCACTGCATTGATGTAATAATTTGGCCAACATTGAGCATCTACCTGTGCCTCTTCATGTGCCATTTACTGCTACAGTGTTATCTGTTTGTGTTTCACGTGTGGTCATGTTCATGTGGTTGTGTGGTATGTGTCTATGTACTACAACATTAGCAACGTTACACATCAGTGTCCATAGTTGTTGGTACCCTTCACACTGCTGTCCATTAGTGTCATTGTGCTGTCTCATTGTTGGACTAAAACTGTATCAATCATATATTATGTGCTCAAATGCCAAAAATATACCTGTCCAACAACAAAAAAAAGAGAACACAAACTATAATATACATGGACTATACACATGCGTTGGTACAAAACTCATTATGTGACCTGTTGTGTTGAGAGAATTGCTAACAAAATTTTTTTGGGGATGCGATATCACTCTGGGGTCCTCGTCCTGCATCCTGGGATCAACAGTTCAACTGTTGATGCAGACCGGAGTAATGATTCTCTCTCTCTCTCTCTCTCTCTCTCTCCCTCCACACACATGCACATACTGGCAGTTGTGTATCTTAAGAAATTGAATGTAGGCATGCAGGAAGTTCAACTTTTGTGCAATGGAAGTCCCTTTTGGTAAATGAAGCATGCACGAATGGCTTTTTAGTGGTAAAAATGTACAATATGCACACTAAAGCACTTAAACATACATACACCAGCAGACTGTCCTGAACAGTGTAGCAAATAAAAGTATTACTATTGAAACTGATATAATAGTATGTATATGGAACAAAAATTCAATCATGATGCAGTGTGGCATCATTTATAAATAATGTTATATTTATGATTATTATGATGAATTCTTTCTAGTCTTTACAAAGTAGCTTGTGTAGCCCATGATTCTGTTTGGAAAAAAATGTGAACAATTCTTTTGATAATAATATTTTTATCATGCATGATTGTGTTTGTGGTGATATCGATATTGGGAGAGGCACATTAACTATCAGATAACTAACTTCATGTACAATACATGATGCATGTGCAGATAAAGGGCTAGCATGTGAATGAATGATGTTAATAAATTACACACTAACCATATACACATAACCAAAATTTTAATTCTGATTGGCAGAAATAAACTGCAGCTGTCTACTTAGCAACAGTATTAAAGGAAGAATTGTTACTATGCAACTATTTCGGCTGGTAGAAGAAATGGCTGAGGAACTACAAAATATTACCAGTATGTTTGAAGTAAAACTGTACTGGAAATAAATTCTTATGTTTTTAACTTTAAAAATTAAAATTATAATAAAAAAATTTGAAAATTTCTCAAACAGGAAATGAACTAGATGACATTGAGAATTTAACTCAAAGAGAGCGAGAGAGAGAGGTAGCTGCAGAAAGAGAGAGACAGGAGGAAGATGAAGATGATGATGATGAATTGCTAAACATGGATGTTGATGGTAAACAAAATTTGATGCAAGGTTAGGACATAGATAGGTTTCTTCATACTCTTGAATTCTTAATTTTGTAGCAGTTGATGGTGGAGATATCGGTGGTGGTGCACATGGTGCACGTGCTAGTGGTGGCGAAGGAGATGGAGCAGGTGGTGGAGATGGAGGTACTGGTGGTGGAGATGGAGGTACGGGTGGTGGAGGAAATGAAGTAGGAGGTGGAGATGGAGGTGGTGGAGAGGATGGAGCTGATGGTGGAGAGAGAACTTATAATTATTTAAATGGAGGATGGCGAGGTCGTGGCCGAGGAAGGTGGAGAGGTCGTGGTCGTGGTGGTGGTCGCGGTGATAGTCGTGGAATTGAAAGGGTTGATGAAAGGGGTGATGAAACGGGTGATGGTCGTGGTCGTGGTCAGGGTGATGGTCGTGGTGGAGGTGGACCAGACCGTGTACGTAGGCTACGGCCACACACTATTGTATTAAACTTAAAAGTAAGTTTCTAAACCTTTCTTGAAAATACTTATTAAAATATGATCTTTGTTTACTAGATTGAGAACTCTCGAGTGAATATTGTTAGCAGGAACTAACACTTATTATTCAGAACTATACTCATTGTTATTATTTTACTACAAACATTTATCTCCATGCTAACTAGTCTCGTGCCCAGCTTCTCCTGCCCACGTGCTACTCGCACGGGAAAAGGAGAGTCTGATAACTAACGTACACATTCCTGTATCTCAGTTTGGAATTTGGAACTACCAATGAAATCGCAGGAAGAATGATTAGTAGTTCTACGTCATTGAAGATTGTGCAACACACGTAGATAGCTATGCCACATGTCTGTGAAGTTCAAATATTCATAGACCACAAACACGTATCGCTTGGCTTCTTTATTCAATTAGTGGCAGCTAAACTCCTCCTTGAAATCCAAAGAGTTGTACGTTAGTTACCAGACTCTCCTTTTCCCGTGCGAGTAGCACGTAGCAGGAGAGGCTGGGCACGAGACTACATGCTAACCGTATTAAATTTTCATCACTTGTTGTATTACTTATATACTTTACTTTTACTAAAAGGAAAAACTAATAAGTAAACCAAAAACATCTCTATATATGTACAATGACAGCGCAGCTCATAACAATAGTCTAGTTGCATCGTGTATTCAGTTACTGAACAAACTGTGCATGCATAGTTTTGGAATGACCTTGAACACTTATGCACAAAAAAATACAACAATCAAGTGAAAAAAAAACATTAGAAATGTAATTACACACAGGAATGGCCAAATCGTAAAAAAAACCCAAACAAGACGGAATGGCTGCTAAAATTATGCGATAAATTATTAATTCCTGTGTGTTGCATGGCAAATTAAAATTTATAGTAGCAGAGAAACAATGAGTCAGAAACAATGTCACACATCATGTGATGAATACCCATTGCCTGCATAAAATCATCATTAAACATAATATGATTAAGCACCTTGGTTGGATTCTTACAGTCTACAAGCTTATGAAGTTATGAGGGATTGAGCGCACCTTTTATGTATGTGGCATTGTCCACACTCCTGCACACATGTATTATACTGATAATCTGATTGTCTGCTTCTCTTACAAACCACATGCCATTACAGCACACAAATATGCTTGGCATGCTAGGTACCAGTGTACACGAGCCAAAGTTTCCATACCAACAATACACCGCCCATTGCAGCACACAGGAATTAATAATTTATCGCATAATTTTAGCAGCCATTCCGTCTTGTTTTTTTGTTTTTTTTACGATTTGGCCATTCCTGTGTTTCATTACATTTCTAATGTTTTTTTTTCACTTGTGTAAACATATCTTCAGAGTTGGGAGTGTTAGACATCCGTTTCCAAATTTTTAGGCCAGAGGGGGATGTTTTCAAATTGCCGGCATTGACTAAGAAGAGTACACCAGGAGCAGCACCAAAGGAGATTTTTTTAGGAGACTTTACTCACGACCAAGCACTATGTGTGATAGAATGTCTGAAGAGGTATGAGGAATGCATGCACTAGACCGTTCCGTGATTCACAACAGATGTTTTTGTCTTATGTGAAGCCATATAAACCTGTGACATTTCAGCGCTTAGCTCATTGGCTGAAGGATACTCTTCGAGATGCTGGTATTGATACGGCTTTATTTAAGGCCCACTTTATCAGAGGAGCTTCTGCAACAGCAGCTTGTGAGAAAGGCGTGCGTCTGGATCACATTTTGGCTACTACCAATTAGAGTAAAGAATCTACATTCAGTAAATTTTACTATAGGCCGGTGCATACTACAGATTATGTAGTGAAAGTCCTCTCAACGAGCCCTTGAATTCCTATGGTTAGAATTTCTTAGTGATTGTTGATCACAGTATGATTTTGTATTACTCCCTCTGTTATTACTTCGTACTATATGTATCAAGCTACATTGTCAGTCGATGTTAAACAAAAAAAAATTCCCATCATGCTAATGAGCCATTTCTGCCATTCATGGGAGCTGCATGTGTTGTGGGAACAGCTTTGAAATTTACCAGTGTCACATGCAGCGAATCTCACGAAGTACAATTTCCAATTTGACGAGGCCCGCAGGACTGAAGTTAAGTTGAGATTGTGCGAGTGAGATGAGCAAGTGTGAGGTGAGGGGACTGCCCTCCCTTTCCCACCCAGTATGGTGGCAGTATTCTTGGGATTCCAAGGTAAGGTGTGTTATTAGTGTTCTGGAAGTAGCCCTGTGAGCTGGCTTGCAAAAGAAAGTGAGCATGTGCTCATGTGCATGGGTTTATATAGTCTCATGGTCTGGACCGTATATGTATTTGTTTTCTATTTATTTGTATCTTTAAAATTTCTTGCCGTGATGCTTTGCAAAATGAATTGATTACCAGTGTCACACTTGCATCTCACTCGTACAATCCAAACTTAACTTTGGCCCTGCGGGCTTCATCAAGTTGAAAATTTGACAGGGCTGTATAAAATCCATTTTTCTTCCCTGGTGGAGAGGAGAGAGAGGCAGTGAGGTATGTGAGCTTGTAGGGTGTTTGTGTGTCTTGAATATCATGCTGAGTTTTTGACTGGGTGGGAGCAGTTTTCTTGTTTACCTGTTAGGCATTAATTTTGTGAGAGATTGTGGTTAGCAAAAGTGTATAAATAGTACAAAAAGCTTTCTACTGACTTGAACACTTTCTTGCTTTTTTCAACATTATTTTGTTCATCTGTTGTCTTTCAAGCCGCCTGGTAGTTGTTGCCTGTGGGTGAGTGGTAATGGTAGAAAAATCTGTTTTAGAGAGCTATTAAATTTGACCTTTTACTCTTTTGAGCAATAATGAGCCATTTTGAGACCAAATCCTTTTGGCTTTGAGATAGTATCAAAATTTCTAGGAGCCTATGAATATAATTAATGTTTTATTTTGATTCCTGCCCACTCAAAAAGCTCTAACCTTAAGATGAAAATTGTGGCAAATACATGAGTGTCTTGTTAGCTAACACTAGCGGATGACTTCCTACTGAAAAACTGAACAAAGGCTGCACTGCATGCTTGGCACTTGTAGATTGCAAATAATGCACACAAATATGAAAAAAGTCGTTAGGTAAGCTAGCTTATGAATAATGCACCAGTTTACAAATAATGGCTGTAATCATAGATAAAGGAGGGGAGAGGGATTGGAAATGGTGGGTGTGGTCAATGTGAGTCACGGTATGGGTGACTTCAGTAGATAGTAATCAGCTGGAGGCATCTATGGCTTGAGCAAATTATACATTCAGGAGCTGCAGTGACCAGATATGGAAAATTGGGAAATTTTTGTTGGTAAAAAATTTCGCCTGTTAAATTTTCACGTAGTTTAATTTTTGTGGTTGTGAATGATTTGGTAAAGATCGCCATACTAAATATATTTTTGCCTAGTTTAATTTTTGGTTGTCAATGAAAATTTCCCAATCCACGATAGTTACAAAAGTGATTGAAAATGCACGGAAGAAAATTTTTTCTCAGGCACAAAATGTAAAATTAAGGGAGAATCTGATGCAAAGCTTATTGAGAAGACTTGGTGGACCTATTTTAGGTCACAAATTAGCTTACAAGCTAACAATTCCAAATGATAAAAACTTTGGTCTACTTTTCATCATCTAAGAACAAAGAATATAACTTTATTATCTCTGTGGAAAAACTTCGTTTCTAAAATGGACAATCATACTCCTGACTATCTCCTTGAACAGACAATTTACCAGAAAGTTTTTGTTTCACTGGTTTGTGTTCTAGGAGCCCTACAAAACACTTCAAAGATGCAGCAGATGAGTTAATGTTGTCCGTTATTTAGGAGGTTATTTTGCTCGTTAAGTTTTACAGAAGTATGTGAAAAAACTATAAGAGAAAAGATTCTGAAGTATATTGTAAGCTCCTAGATTCCCTTTGAGAAATGGCTGTTGAAGGAGAAGGAGATGTTCTTACGTGTATAGATGTAAATGGTTTGAAAAGTTAACAGGGGAGGGCTCTATCCCTTAAAAGATGAAGCTTTTTCTCTATTTGCAAACATAGAAAAAGGTGTACAGAGTTCTTCCAAAATACATGGTCACATCTGATTCACAGAAAGAATCATTTCTCGAGTGTTAGAATGAAGATGTATTATTCCATTGGACACTGTTATTGCAGGAGATTGATGGTCCAAATGATTCAAAGATATTTCTCCAAGATTTAAACCATGCCTACTGTTGTCCTTCAGCCCCGCCCATTTTCTAGTTGTATGGACTTTGGACTTTACCTTGAGTAGCATTGCTTGCCCTAGGTGGCAGGCTTAGCTGTTTTTCTGCTAGGCTTTCTAGGCTTATTCCCAGGCACTCTTGAAGTAAGTTTTGTACTTTTATACTTGTGTTTTTCCAGTCATTAGCCTTTCTCTGACCACTACATAAATCCATAAACATATCATAACACTTACTCACATATAACTTTACGCTAATTATACCTCCAATCTTGGGTCATCTGCACTTGTATATGGTTTGAGGTCTGGGTTGTCCACTCATTAATATTTTGATGTTAAGATATTTAAAAAAATTATCACAATTTGACAAAACTGTTGGGTTTCTTTTGTCCTCAGGATCTCCAAAACAAGCAAGTGTATCACAAACACTCTTACTAAAAGCATATAAAAGAAAAAATGTGTAAGGGGCTGGCTATATGCCAGACTAATGTAATGCACAATTATTAAAGTCTATTTGCGTTCACTTGAGCCTTCAAAATTTCTTCATAACTTGGCCGTATATCTATGAATTGCGCTATTTTAGGCTTTATTAAGCTTCGACGCGTGCGTAGCACATGCAGAGGGTTACGGTAGTCGTTTTGTCTGTCTGTCCCATCGAAATGTACATGATTGTGCATCATGTCACATATCATCATGTCACATATGCAAGTGCATTCGCATGAATACATATTGTTAACCTTCATTCAATGAGTACCAGTCACACCTGAGTAGGATCAACAGTTTCTCACTGTCTTAATTAAATGTGGAGGATCCACAATAATGAACAATCAACAATCATCTTCGCAATATGATTCTTGGTTTTATGAACATATGTATTCAGATCTTTTGAGTCATAATGTATTTCTGTTTGGCTGGCTCCATCAGCTGTTACACATAAAACCACAGTAATTCTAATTTAAACAACAGTCCTCAGATCATCACAGTTAAAAGTTGTTTTGCGATTATGGGACCTTCTTCCTGCTTTTCCAGTCTCAATAGCTGATTATTATTAGTACAGTAAACACACTTAGTAGAATCGGAATAAATTTCACATTGAGATGTATGTACAGTTCATTTATAAACACTCCCATCAAATTCAACTTAACTGATAATGTTAATTGGTAGTATCAACATAAAATAATTTGTTACGGTGATGAATCTCGGTCAACAAACGATTTTATGTCAAAAAAATCACTTGTTAAACTAAAAAATTAATTGTTATTTTAACTCAGACTCCTGTCTATTTTACCAAGTAATTACCTTTTTTTTGCATATCATAGGTGCTACTTTAACAACTTCACACAAGCGAAGTTTCAACAGACTCATGTTTTTTTAATACAACAAACCTTAGGGTTAGAGGTTTTAGAGCGGGCGGGGATCAAAATAAAACAGTAATGATATTCATAAGCTCATAGAAACTCTTGGTACTATCTAAAGGCCGAGAGAATTTGGTCTCAAAATGGCTGATTATTGCTCAAAAGGGTCAAAGGTCAAATTTAGTTGCTAAGGATTTTTCTGCCATTGCCACTCACTCACAGGGAGCAACTATATACTAGGCGGCTTGAAAGACAACAGATGAATGAAAAAACGTACGTTGAAAAAAAGCAAAAAAAACTGCTCATCAAGTCTGTAAAAGGCTTTTTGTACTATATGTACACTTTTGAAAACCACATTCTCTTACAAAATGTATAACAAGTAAACAGGAAAACTGCTTCCACCTCAGCATGACATTCAAGACACACAAACACCCTACAAGCTCACATATCCCACTGCCTCTTTCCTCTCCACCAGGGAAGAAAAATGGACTTTATACAGCCCTCTCAAATTCAACTTTTCCTGTATACTCACTTTGAGCTTACCTATGTGGCAGAGGGGTCAAAGTCGATCACACTAAACATACGTTTGGTTGGATATGCCCACCAACCTTCGAAGTCACAGCTAGCACACACTCTCCGCTAGCTATCCTGCAAACTTACTGCACATTTTCATGCATATCACTACACAGCCATCCTATTGCATGCACAAGACACACCCATGCATTATTTTATGAGTAATTTTTTGTGTTTTTTGTGTGTGTGTGTTTTTTTTTTTTTAAAGTGCCTGCAGTCCGCAGTTTTCAAAGAATTCTTTGAAGTGCTTTGATGTGGTCTAATTTTTGGTCACTTGTTTGAAGACAACTTCCAGTTGCTAGGTTTTGTATGAAAATATCTCCTGAACACTTATTTTCAATTGTATATTTTGATATAGAAATCTTGGACACACCCCTTCACGATTCACTAATTAAATTGGCAATAGCAAAAGTCCTGCCCACTCAAAATACACCAACCTTAAGTGCCAAATCATCCAACTCATAATGTTAAAGATTTAAAATTTTGTTAATTAATTTTAACAATGAAGTACTTGTTAATTGATTAAGCAAAAAACTTGGCGCTTTAACACAAAGTGCTAATTATTAGACAACTACAAAATGCTAAATCAGTACACATTAGTTGTTAAGTATTTAATGTTTTAGCACTAATCAGTTAGGATGAATTGGTTAGCATGAATTAGAATTAATCGATTAGCAGCTTGAATCATTTACCATGAATCAGTTAGCATACTCAGTGCACTTAAGGCATGTATGTCCCACTTAACTATTGCTTGACTTTTTGCACCAGATTTGAGTGCAAGTATTTTAAAAACTAGATAATTTGTGACTCATGCATGTAGAAACAACTGAAGGATAGTGAAAGTTAAAATTTTGTTATTAATTAACCACAAATATTTAATTAACTACAAATAAATTATTACATAAACAGCCCTATAAAAATCACAATTTGAAATGAATGGCTATGATAACCACTTAACTAACCAACCTTGAGTGATTCAAACGTAACTTAAGGATGATATCTAAGTTTTCACTGTAGGATTTTCGTAGATAGCTGTAAAATCTATTTTTGTTATGGTTTTATTTAGCTAATCATGCAAATAACTCTCTTTCTGTTCCATGAATCCAAAATTTCTACTCAAAACTTAGTGTTTGTACCTTCAAAAGGTTCCTAACACTGTTGCAAGTAGGCTGTACAGAAATCACATCAAACTACAACACAAACTTTGCTTACTACTGGATTACGTCATACTAATAGTGCACAGAATTTTTCCAGTGACTTATTTAGGTTGAGATTCATGCTATACTACAGAGCTTGCAGTCTATATAGTAGAATTCTACAATTTTGTGGGTATATGTATAGAAATGTAAACAAAAAAATATTGGAACACATCTATGATAATGTTGCGGATATCCTGTAGAGATGAATTACTGAGCTACAATATATCCAAAATTGTTTCCATGGCAACCAAAGGTGATGGGACTGCAGCAGTTTGAATGAAAAGGAAAAAATCTTATAGTGGGGAATGTTAGCGACAGAAAAGACCAATTGTTGTCTGCTAAGGTGTGCGACTGTCTCAACATTCTTTCGCAGATTACCTGACATATGCATGATTTAACATACCATATAGCGGGAAATTTTCATATGGTGTATGCCGTACGTTCGAATGTACGAAAATTAAAACTGAGAGAATTTAAAATCCACTTTTACTTTATACGGGCACGTGCCGCGTATATGAAATTAAAACTACCAAAATTTTTTCTGCTGCGTTTATACAAAATTTTGCTCTAGTTTTTGCACGAAAATGATCTTCAGCACCTCCTGAACACTTTTATTTTCAATTGTATATTTTGATATAGAAATCTTGGACACACCCCTTCACGATTCACTAATTAAATTAGTGATAGCAAAAGTACCGCCCACTCAAAATACTCTAACCTTAAGTACATCATGCTTCGCATCAACAGAACTGATTTAATTTGTCCTGCTGCTGGTTTGAACCTTCCTTTGTGGGGTAACTAAAACTCCAGTATCACATTGGAGCTGGGATGCTGCTTCCTCAGATGCTTCTGGTTCATGATCCAGTATCTAGTAGTAGACATGGTCACAGTAATACCAACTTGAAACTTCCTGTATAGTATACATGCATTGCAAGATCTACTATGATTACCCTAGATCTTTCTCTCTCTCTCTTCATAAGCAACTCTATTCGGCTTTGAACCATCACGGCCTGCTTGATGATCTCTTTCGATAACTGAAGTCAGTACTACTGAGCTACTAGAGGCTGATTGATCGTGCACTAGATACTTGGTGGACCTCTGGAATATAGTTGGAATGGCATCATATTTATGTGTTCTTCTCTTCTGCATGCTCATCACATCTGATCAGAGAAGTCAGGCTCAAATGAAACAGGTAACCTCAAAATAGTCTCTGGCAATTTGCTCTTGTTCTGTTTTTTTTTTTGTTTTTTTTGCCCATTTGCAGGATTTTTGGGAACTTAAAAAAAGACTGACATCTTCAAAATATGTTAGAACATCCTGCAGCAACTCAGTACTTCACTATGGGGGCTGGAAAACAGCAACCAGGCTATGCTATGTGCTTCTTTGTGCTGAACTCGTTCTCCCCACTCATAATCCCCACCCATCAACTATAAATAATGTTGTGTATAGTGTTATGGTAATGTGTAAAAAGTGCGACAGATTTTGTGACCATCTTTGAGACTCAGCTGCCAAATTTTGAAGTTAGCGCAAAGGTAAAAGTACGTGCCCTGGGCATGCGCTTTAAAAACCTGCACCTATAAACCCCACCTCGTTTAAAGTGATGTTAGAAAATTCCTGAGTAACGGTATGCGCAACGTTTTAGTAGTTTCCACTAAAACTCATTATTTTATTCTGTACTCTAGCACTACAGTTGTATTGCAACAAAAGCCAGACAGGAATTCATTAATGTTTACTACAAACTATAAGCTAACTAACAAGCACTATGCCATTTTAAACTCTGCACTAGGCTTCTTCTGTACCGGATTTGTCAATTAGTTAAGGGTGCTTGCACATGCCACACCCCCGTATTTACTAGCGTTGCTAAGGATTATAACTTGGAAACAAAGATAGCTCAAACAAACACCAATCGACAGTATCCATGTACCTCAGTGTTCAAATAAAAAATTAGAGCTCTATACTAGAATCTGACTGCTACATAAATGCAAGTCATTTACTGCTAAAAGTAGATGAAACTCACTGAGCATTAGGTTTCAAACACTCAAAGTTTGGATTCTAACTCATCTCAAACAGGAGAACATGACTTAGCATCATTTTCTAAAGTGCTGTGCTTGTAAGTTAGCCTCGTATCCCTCCTCGAAAAATAAGGAGAAAGAGGGCCTGGGAGCTCACGTCATGCACATGACCAAAAAGATAGAACCTAGGTAGAACCTACTTTAATGAGTGTGGGCATATATATCATGAGCAAGCGATTGGACTGCCCACACATTTTTCCCCTAGGTCGCCGTATTTTCAGAATTTTAGCTTTACTATGCTAAGTCTATGTACTAAGAGAGTCCGAACATAGAACAAAACAATTTTTTTCAAGTAAGTTATGTCAGAACATACCTGTCTCCATTTTTAAATCAAGTCGATTGAACCGTATCCCACTCTAAAATAATGCAGAACTAGCATGTTGCTAGCTACTAAGCTACTAAATGTACGCTAGCAAGCAAAATTACAGTGTTGTTGAACGCTACAGCAGAGTACTACCAACAAAATACCAGTTTAGTTTTTTTGCCGCTGAACTCGAGGGAAAAAATCTAGATCAGCATGTGGATTGTGGTCATTTTGCCCACGTTAATTAATTTAGGTGCACGTACATGACGTGAGCTCCCAGGCTCACTCCTTCCTTTCCATGAGTGAAAGGTCAAAGGCGAGACCCTGGGTATGAGGCTACTTGTATGAATTTCATATATGACATCATCGTTTGGATAGAAACACATATAATTGGAAAAAAAAACTATGCTATACTGTTATATTCTATACTGCACGCTATTGCTCTTAGGTTTTTACAGACATGTGGAGATCTCAATAATGATAATTCAAGTAAAAACACAGTACTATATGTTAAGAGTGCACTAGTACTTCATAACAGGTATACCGGAAATACAAGCACACTACTATAGAGTATAACACAATAAAAATTCACAGTATAATACAGTCAGGTATTACATATACGTTCTAGGGTATGTGACATGGAACTTAGATTTCAAGTTTGGTTTGATTGTTTTGTTTGAAAAGGAGGAGAGAAGACAGGACCAGAGCCTCACGCCAGAACCAGAGAACCAAGGATCAAGTGCACTAAGACTTGGAATTGGCAGGAACAAGAGTCTTTAGTTTCTCCCTGAGAGGTCTGCTGTTTACCCCAAAGTTGTGTAGAGCACGCATAAACCTCTTGCCATCTTTGTTGGATGACCTAAGCTTTTTAAGACCCTCGAAGGAAAGGTTGAGTGTTAGGGCAAACATGAGCGTACGCTTCTCTCCTCCCTGGGAAATGTCCAGCAAGCCCAGCAAGCCCAGCAGTGTGCACCATGTGTTTGGCAGGGGACCTTATTGACAGAGTAGAGAGCAGATTCACTATTGGAGTTTGCAAGAATATCTTCTCAATCTCAGTGTACTGGGTCACCTATGTACCTTAAATAGGTACTTATTAATATTCACATCTGTTATAACTTAAAAACTAGTAACCATGGAAACATGAACATAGATTCATGGCTATAATCTAAACATAATTAATGGAAAAACTGGTCATGTGACTCTTCCAAGTTTGCTGAATCAGCAAAATATGAATAATTAATTAGGCGGCCATGTTGCTCTGTTGCTATGGTAACCAAACTTTGTCAAATTGATCGCTTTACTAATATAAGTTAAAAATCAAAGTTTGGTATTTGGTAACAAATTTGGATCAGAGATACGATGCATTTTCCAAATAATGCACACTTACCGTTTTCTTCTTCTCGGCTGTATCTCATTAACAATTTGATAATTTTTTACCAAACTTTTATCCATAGAGGTTTAGGATGTGGCGAACATCTTGACAAATTTCGGTTGCCATAGCAACACTGGAACTTGACCGCCTAATTAATAATTTATAATTTAGGGTGTTTCACTTGATGCTCATTAATTACAAAAATATTCAACATTTTGGAACCAAATTTTGTAAACATGGCAACGAAAGGATAAAAATTAAGGATATGTAAAGTAAATTATCTATAGACTTTCAAACGATATATAAAGTGGGTTGTTGTTATGTGCAATTTTGATGCATTTTTGGTTGACCCAGGCGCAGAGATGGCCTCAACATCTGACAGTGCACTGTGAAGTGTATATCAGAAGTAAGTTTGCAAAATAGATATTGTATCTTACCAGGGTATTTTTCACCGCTAAAGAAATGTTGGTAAAGCTCCTCAATATGTAAAGCACTGTACTTGTCCTTATTTGTCTAATTGTATACAAGTATAAAAAACATTGGATATGTAATGAGACATAGGAATGGCCAAATCGTAAAAAAGAAAGCAAACAAGATGGTATGGCTGTTTGAGTATGTGCAGAATCATTCCTGTGTGGGCTGCATGTAGTACTCTCTTCCCATGTTGAGTTGCCCATAGGAATAATTCTTTACACACTCAACAGCCATTCCATCTTGTTTGCTTTCTTTTTTACGATTTGGCCATTCCTATGTCTCATTACATTTCCAATGTTTTTTATACTTGTTTATTCTCATTTTTTCATAATTCTACATCACAGTTGAGTTTGTGTGTATATGGTAGTTATTTGTACACTATCAGCATGGATATTATTAATCTATGCTACCAGTATATAAAAGTCACCATGAACAGGCTCAGGAGGCTACCTTGGCTGCTATCTCAGTGATACATTCACTGTAGACATTGCAGCCAGTTGACTCACAGTCATAAAAGAATAGAAGAGGATGTGCATCGTCACTGGTACCCTCCTCATTAGTTTCTCCAGCGTCCACACTTTCATGATGGTCGTCATCGTCTATTTCAGCGTCATAGCCTCAGGTTCATGAAGTGCTCTCTGTGTCACCTTTGCCATCTCCAACATACTCACCAGCAGTGTAACCTAAGTTATCAAGCTGTGTCATGTGCTCTCGTGTCTCTCAGACTTGGCTCTCTTGTAAAGGTTGCTACACAGTAAGTAACATAAAGTATATACCTATGAGGTATATTATGTGTAGTTGTGGAGGTGGTGTTGTTTAGATCGCTTCTCTCTGCTTTTGTACCACTTTTTTCTGCTCAGCTAGAATGTTGGTGAGATAGTACCTCAACTCCCTTGCATTGACAACAGAGTATCTCTTCCATATAGGGCCAAGATTCTGTTTTGGAAAATGTTAGTTAGTTACATATTTACTGAGATGTGCATGTACCTACATGACAGATGGCCATATTTGTTTTGCAAACATAATGTGTGTGACCTAGACCTGTTCTCTTGTCCCTATACAGAAGAGCCAATCCATGGAATCCCTCCATAGAGTTGGTTGTCAAACAGCCATCGATTGAGACATAGTCTTAAGGGTGCTCTGCTATGCTCTGAAAAAGCTCCAGGAATTTCCCACTCTGTGCAGCACAGGTATATAACTCTATGCTTACTCAGGGACTATAAGGCATTGGTTTACCTAATTAACTACCAAAATATTCATAAATAAATTAGGCTCCTTATTGAATCATCACTGTAAATGATGCAACTTGCCTCTTTACATGTTAAGATCTTGCTTAGGTCAAAATTTGGGTCATATGACTTTTTTTGCATAAATTAATAATTACTCCTTAAACAAACAAGTTTACCGGTATATATCTAAACCTGTTTCCATGGCAACCAAATTTTGGCAGAATATTACAAAATGTTAACTATACCAAAGTGACCTAACTTTACCTAAGGAATACATCCGTTCTCTTCAGTCTCCATGGAAAAGCTCCCAATTGGTTGTAGAAAGCTTAAGACCATCAGTAGATTAATCTTTGCATGATAAAAGTTTGGTTGCCATAGAAATGGGATCGGTAACTGAAAAATAGGAAAATTAATGAATATTCATGAGCAATAAATCATGTAATCAAAATAATTACACATCTTCATATTAAAGGTACAAGTACAAAACAACATACTTAGGAATGGTTGTCAGATTGAGTGAGTTCATTCCTGTGTCCACAATGTCATTGAGCTCAGTAGGATATGAACATAGGTGACACAGTGAAATGAACTCACTCAATCTGACAACCATTCCTATCTTGTTTGCTCACTTTTTTACTATTTGGCCATTCCTATGTTTGCATTACATTTTAATGTTTTTTGTACTTGTTTGTTATATTTTTTTTAATAATTGTTTACAATATCAGTGGAATTTGGTCTAGGTCCTGAGCAGAGAAATTGCCGACATAGTCATGCCTTTCAGACGGCTAAAACTCTGAACCCCAAGGCTGAACGTGATTTATGCCCACTATAGTTGTGTGTTGTAAACTAAAGATAACTTCAGAACTGAACACAGAGAATGGACAGGATAAGACAGAACTTGGGGCACTCAGTAGATTCCAAATAACGCACCCTGAGATATGGAAAGGGTCGTTAAGCTAGCTAGCTTATGAACAAGTGCATGAGTTTAGACATTAATGGCCACCATATGGAGGAGGCGCTTTTCGCCTTGTATCTAGCAACTCAATGAGAGACACAAAAAAACGATGGCAAAAGCGACCGTCCCCAAAGAAACCAAGTTTATTCGTTCAAGAATCAGCTTCTAAAAGTGAATAGTCTCTGAGAAAAGTTGAACCAAGATAGAAAAAGTAGAAGAATAAGAAGATGGAGAAAATTGGAGGTTTGGCATATTTTAGTTTGGTACTTTAGCGATGGTTTTATGCCATGTTTTAGGGCTTATTAGAAAGAGAAAGAGCTAAATAGTAGCTTTAGAAGCCTTTTAGTGCCAAGCACTCAGTTTTTGCAGAATTATTCGTGTGAATATTTGTATTGCGCTAATGGGCCATCCGTGCCATTCTTATGTACCCAGTACTACCGTACCGGGAATATTATTTCTGCAATTTTTTGCTACTTTAGCAAAATCATTAATATTTTGCATCATTTTTTTTAATTTTGCACCCATGCCTTGTGTTCCATGAGCATAAGGCTTGCCATCTGTCTCCTATGTCAATTATGTTCAAATACATGTAGCTATGTGCTTTATTTAGAAGTAGTGTACACCAACATAATTAGAATTTACCTTTTAATGATGGCACCACTCAGAGGTGTGGTTGTCATTACTCATGAAAGTTTGAGTATGGCACTTGTGAAGTCACCGTAAGGATCCTCACTCTCCTGGATCTTGTCTGATGAGATGAGGTTACTTACTTATAAGAAGTTAGGAAGGCCTCACTCATCCTGTTGCCAGAGCCGCAGACACCTTTGGGACACTGTTATATGTGCGTTTTGTGATTCACGGTTGAGTGTGTGTGTGTGTGTGTGTGTGTGTGTAATGGTGCTTGACTTACAGTGCATTTCGCTTGTTTCACCCTTAGGAGACGGTTTTGGCATAGTGATTGGAACAAAATGTGATGTTATCTTCTGGAAAGTGGCTACAAAAGATGGTATTCCCAGATGAATCTTTGTCAGTTACTATGTTCTTGATAACGAAGTCTTCGCTGTACCAAGGAGATCATGGAACATGTCACCTTCTGCGTAATTGGATGTACCTTCCCAATTGTGTCCGATTCCCAGTGTGTAAACCATTCAATCTCTGCTGTGGAGTAGTCATGGAGCATAGCAGAGCTATTGTTGGAGTAGTGCCCTCTCATCAAGTAAAAAGCCATTGTAGGAAGCAGTCCAAGACTTGGAATCATCCCTACTACGGATTTTCTCTCGAACTTGCTCACATACTCCTAGCACTATCTGCCATTTTGTGCTTGTGCACTGTAAAGCAATAATAATAATAATAATAATAACATGTTCTTCTGTCCACCCTACAAATCTCCTCCATTGTGTATGAGAACATGAGGGCAAACCCAACATGAGAACATACTCAGCATACAACAGACCATTCATAAGGAATAATAGAACTGAGTAGTTCATCATCCAGGACTTGGACGAAGATTTTACAGTTGGAGGGGATGACTCTGGTGGGAGTGTGATGTGATGAGACGTTGAGCAAGCAGACAAAGACCCTGGAGAGATTTCGTTGAGGTTGCAGTTGTAAGCTATCTTATGCATTGCCTTAATCACTGCACTATAGACCTGCATTACAGATTCAGAAGCTGCTGTGCTATCTGGATTCTCTGGTACACTCCCGCCTGGATTGGTGATCTGGTCCAGTCTATTGAGCATCTACTGGACATAGGGGGGGCAACATGTCTACCTCCATTGGTTGAATTGTTTGAGATTGCTCTGGTGCATCCAGCAAAACAACTGTGAAATAATTTTATTGTGATTGTGCATAAATGGAAGTTTTGTATGATATTGTGCAGAACTTTGTCACCTTGTTGTGTTGTATCTTCCCCTGCTGGCAGGTGCATGGTATGGAGTGATTGCTGCTCTTCTTTTTGCCTTTCCTATACCAAGAGTTCTTGGTGGCATCTTCACGTATTTCTTTCCAAGGCTTTTGGCGCGCTTTAGTCATTAGTCTTAATGCGTATGCGTTAAAGAATATCATTAAGCAGTTTGCACCATAAGTGGAGTTAGTGGATGTAATATACATTCCTGTATAGTAAATGTGTTGCCATGTGTGTGCACCCTTAAGCATGGTTTTATTCATGATGATGGCATTAATTGCAAGTAATTGGGAATCCCTGTAAAGTAAATTGATCATAGAGTTCTAAAGTATCATTGATATTAGCTATAAGTAAAGTATTGATTGTATATCAGCCACCTAATTTATGGCTTTTTTAGCTGTACGTGTGACTGACCAGTTAAGGAAATGTTGGTCTTAATTTACCTGAGATGCAAAATATTTTTAATTATGAGAAAAGGGGCCTAACTTTGCGCGCAAAGTGGCACAAAAATTTTTGGACCAGAAACCACACCCACTAATTAAAATCAATTGACTGACTCCATCATTTATGGTTATTGGTAATTACAATTGGATCGTGTGATTGTGTTCAGAGAGAGTAAGGGGTGGTCACGACCATACCCGCTGTACTAACACCCGCGACCAAGATCAAGATGCGATCAAGGGGTCAAAGCAGCAAAAATTGGCCCCATCAAGGGTCTGTCACTGGCCCCGGACCAAAATTTTCAAGGAATTATCCGAAATTTTTGGTCCCGGCCCATTTTTTTCAGAATTGTACCCTGAAAATTTTGATCCCCCCCTGAAATTTTGGTCCTAGGTGTGCGCTACCCCGGACCACAATTTTCAGCCTACCAATTAAAAGTTTTGGTGTGGGACCAAATTTTTCAGATGTGGTCCCTGAAAAAATATTGTCCCCCTAGCCAGAATGCTGCTGTACTGTTGTTAGTGGTAGGAAGCTTTCAGAGTTGAGAGCTGTGTTTTTATATAAGATGCTAATGATAATTAAACAAACTATGAATGAGTAATGTAACAGTACAAAAATGTAATTTGAAGAACTAAAAGAGCATAAACAATCTAAACACAATTCAAGTTCAGTAGTAAACAATATCATTAGCTACTTTGAACACAAAGGAAATAGCTATGAATAATACCTGTCAGTGTGAAGGTTCATGGAACTCCAACAAAGTTTGTAGAGTCTACTCTTACATTTACTTAGACTTGTTCGACCCAGAAGTATCTTATAACAGAGTCTACAAAGCAGCCTGTGGCTAGTGAGAACTTCATTCTTACTTGGACCAAAATTAGGGCCAAATATTTCAGTGATTCGCGAAAATTTTCGTCCGCCCGGACCAGAATTTTCGCCGGACCAAAATTTCCGTGACAGGTCAAGAAACCTCTACTGCTTGCTGTCGATCAACGGTCAAAGGCCATTAGCTTAAAATAGCACGTTTTAGTGGGTCAAAGTTCAAATTTATCACGATCAAGGCCTTCTAAAGTAGTAAAATCAAGTGTCAAGGCCTAAAAATCAGACGAATCAAATTTTGATCCCAGTCGTGGGTGTTAGTACAGTGGGTAGCGATTTTTTATCTGACATACACTTTTTGGACTTAGATAATTTTTCAAGCGTCAACACTTTGTCATACGTATTGGTATCGTTGGTATCATGATGTCATATGTATTGGTATAATTGGTATCACGATGTTCTCCTCGAACAGCCCTTCATTCATCTTCAGTAACATATCTGCACATCTTAATTTAAGTCTTCAGAAAAAAAATTGGGAGAAGTCCTACTGCTCAATTTGGATCATTGGTTCTAATCACCATTAAATAATAGTCTTTGTCCTCTCAATTTTAATTCATTTTTAAACCTAACTAGGTACATTATTTACATTATTCTCATAAGCTCACATGGGCTGGCTGCCTAGTTTTTTGGCAGGTGACAATAAAAAGTGATTGATTGATTGATTGATACGTATTTGCGTCAATCGTATTTGCGTAGCCATATTTGCAGAGGCTAGCTAACAGCTAAGCTGCACCACACTTTAGCCTGCCGCAGTACTAAACCTGCCAGACTGCTATGCACCTTAATTACTCAGCTAGGTGGCAAGCTCTCAGCTAGCATTCCGCGACCTTTGACCTGCGATTAACCCTGTGACTACGGCATTTTACTTAAAATCTGTGTTCTATAGAATGCAGCATCACTATAATGTACTAACTTTTTCCAAGGTTATCTGGCACAGTAATGTTTGGTTATTAGCTACATCCCCACATGCCTTTAAGAGCTGAATTTACAAACATATGGCTCAATGCAACCAGGCTTTTTTGTATTCATTTTTGTATCTCAGTAGATACCTACCCCTTTTTTAAACGTTCCTCTCCTTATGTCAGCTTTTAATTCACTTATCATACTAACTTATTTTCTTTTATCGAGGTGACTGTCCATTATTAGCTCTCCTAGCTGTGCTATTAATTTAGTCATGCCACACCTTGTATGCTCATGATCATGCATAGCGGGAAACTGATTGTTTAACTTGAAGAAAGAAAAAAATAAAACTTGAAAACAAAAAACAACAACAAAAACAGCAACAAAAAAACTCAGTTGAGTATACACTAGAATATACAATCCTGGACTAGACTGATAGATAATAATGACTCTGTGAAGAAGTTTATCCCTCTAATTGTGTCTCTGTTGGTTTTACGGTCAGAGGTGGTGGGCCTAGTGTGGTTATTGAGTCTGCTGAGGATGTGATAGCCTATAGATCCCAATTGCACTTAGAACTCGTTCAAAGACTTTCAATCTTTTTCCTCAATATGCTTCTATTTGTTCTGTTCCATATTTTGTACCTCAGTCTTAGTGGCGTAGCAAAGAAATTATAACAATAATACTGGTTTACGGGACCAAATGACATTATGACTATATAATTGGGAATGTCCAAGCTGTTCGTTAGCTGCTTCGGTCCCAGGCAAAATTTAAAAAGTCAGAGAATATAGCTCAATATGTACAGATATCTATTTTGGTATCAAGTATATATGCAGACAGTTTTGGAATTAACTATGTATGAGTGAATCAGACTCATACACAAGTGGCCCCAATGCTTCTCATGCATGCATGTAGTGTATATATACGTAGCTCGCTAGCTAGACATTAAACCACACACAAGATTTTTCTGATGGCATGCATAGTACTCTAAGGATTTGCTTTCTTTTTGTTGCACATGTGCATACATTAAAAGAGACATACACAATAACGGAATTAATGCCCCCCGCTGCCTAGTGATAAGTATCTAGAAAATTGATGTACTGTTGGATTTAATGAATCAAATATTTGGCCCAAGCTCTTCTCTTCCTTTTAAGCAGCATAAAAATGTCTTCAGACGTATACACTGGGCACCCTAAGGCCTGATCTGTGTGTGAAGCAGGCCACTTCTTAACTGTCAACAAACCAGTAAGGCTCAGTGACTCAAGCTAAACTTGATCTACTGTGGCATTATTGTATCAGGTGGCCTTGGAAAAAGTTAGTACATTAGCAGTAGAAGAAATTCTTCACTTACCTTATTCATTCCTTTAGCAATCGCTTTTCAGCTATGCTGCAGATTCCTGCGCACATCAATCGAGCTTGACATCCATGGTTCGGAAATGCCGTAGTCACAGGGTTAATCGCGGGTCAAAGGTCGCGGGGCTTTATTACACGTGATCAAATATTATAGTCACATGATTGGAATGCAAAAACGTTACAGTGCTAGGCTTGCCAGCTCAGCAATAAAGCAGACTCGTGACAAAATTATATATTGTTGATACACGTACCAACGGCTTAAAATCTGAACTGTATCTCAATGAGTTTCAAGGTTAGGACTTCCAAAATGTCTAGAAACCTATCCAGACACAGCGGTAAGTGAATATGAATTCGTTTCGATTGAAACTTTATAGTTACGTTCATTAATGTTCATTTTTTAACTAGGTGTGAGCTGTGACGCTTGTGGTAAAGGAAGTTTTTCTGGAAAACGATACAAGTGCCTAGTATGTTATGATTTTGATCTCTGTTCTGATTGTTATGAAGCTGGAGAGACAGGGACAAGCAAGCACGTCATACACCACCCAATGCAATGCATTCTTACTAGAGTTGAATCAGGTGGGTATTATCGTCAGGGGTTGGTGACTCACATGTGTTTAGTACTTAGAGCTGCGACTGTGATCAAGATCTAGTCTCGTCCCTAGACCCCACTTCTTTCGCTAGTGAAAAATGGTGGTCTAGAAAAACTGGCACACTTCTGTGTTCTACACCAAGATCTTGGCGGCTCCGATCAGATCACTTACACAAAGTCATGTGACAAAATCATGTCACATGACTAAATGCTTATTTGCAAAGTCGCGAAATTTTGTAAATAATGACTGTTAAAAAGTTTAGCTTGTGCAAGTTTTAAAACCAGTTGAAACTCAAACCATAGATATCTATGATTGAACCAACTACCACTGATGCCGCTGGGAGATAGTGCTATAACTTCAGATATACAAGGGCGTGAGTTCCTGGTTTCTTGCAACAAGTCAAATTTAGCACAACGGTCCCTTGCTTGACTTGATGGGGCACTCTTTTTTCTGAAAATTACTGATTAGTCTCTTTTCTCAGAGTCTTATAGGTCTGTTCTGATTCTTTGACTTCTGGCTTAGTCAAAAAACCGAGCAAAAACTGTTGAAACTTTGTATGCGAATATGCAGCAAAAATACATTCCAAAAATTTCGTTGGAAGTGTGCCAGTTTTTCTAGACCCCCTTTTTTCGCTGACGAAAGAGGCGGGGTTGAGGGACAAGACTAATCAAGATCTTGTCCAAACCATCACTAAAATTTGAGGTTACGGTCTAGTGCTTGAATATGAATAATTCATGACCTAGAAAATATTCCCAGTACGGTAGTATTGGGTGCATAGGAATGGCACGGATGGCCCATTAGCGCAATACAAATATTCACGTGAATAACTCTGCAAAAACTGAGCGCTTGGCACTAAAAAGCTTCTTAAGCTACTATTTAGCCTTTTCTCTTTCTATTGAGCCTAAAAACATAGCCTAAAACCATCGCTAAAGTAACAACCTAAAGTATGCCAAACCTCCAATTTTCTCCATCTTCTTCTTCTTCTACATGTACTTCTTCTTCTTCTATCTTGGAACGACTTTTCTCAAAGACCGCTCGCTTTCAGAAGCTGATTCTTGAACAAATAAATTTGGTTTCTTTGTCTTTACGTGCTTTTTGTATCGGTTATTTGTCTCTCTAGCTAAGTCGCTAGATACAAGACGAAAAGCACCTTCTCCGTATGGCAGCCATTCATTTCTATACTCATTAATAATTCATTAGCTACAATGGAAATCAAGTTGACGACCCTTTTCCAGTTAGACAAGTGTGCGTTATTTGGAATCCGAATATATTTAGGAGGTGAATATACTACTTTGTTACATAGTTGTCATTATAAGAAGATGAGCAAAGCAAGTAAATTTTGTAAGGTACAGCTCCAGCCTCCTGAGCCTGCAGGCTTCACAGTGACTTTTATACTGATAGCATAGATTAATAATATCCATGCTGATAGTGTACAAGTAACTACGTATACACACAAATTCAACTGTGATGTAGAATTATGAAAAAATGGGAACAAACAAGTGAAAAAAACATTGGAAATGTAATGAGACATAGGAATGGCCAAATCGTAAAAAAGAAAGCAAACAAGAATGAATGGCTGTTTGAGTGTATAAAGAATTATTCCTATGGGCAACATGAGGGACTCAACATGGGAAGAGAGTACTACATGCAGCCTACACAGGAATGATTCTGCACACACTCAAACAGCCATTCGTTCTTGTTTGCTTTCTTTTTTACGATTTGGCCATTCCTATGTCTCATTACATTTCCAATGTTTTTTTCACTTGTGGGCTTTTATATCAACGCAACTTCTTGGACCAACTTTTACAGCTAGAAAAGCACAGTCAACACCTGTTTATTCTTAGATATATGGAATCCCTGGATATATATAATGCATCTGTCGAGTGCTACAGTGAAATATAGGCTCAAATCAATTTAGGACTCATTTTTTTCCAACCAGGTAAGTTGCTACTTCCTGAATGCTCTGGCAGAGAAAGCCTAGCAGAAGTGCCTTAGGCACCTGCCATACAGCTACTGAAGAGCGCTTCAATGATTCAGCTGTTTCTTTTTGGAAAAGCTCTTCGTGCTACCCTTTACCTTGCACCGTGCAGTACTTTAATAATCAATAAATTTTTGCAAGCTCTGCAAAAATTGAGTCCAAAAATAAACTGACTGCTTCTGTATCTAAATTAACTAGCATTTGCTTATTAGCATATTGATAAGCAAACACTAGTCCGTAACCTTAATATTGAACCATTGACTATACAATGAAATGTTGTGCTTCTCTGCTATCACGAGTCAATGGTCAATTAGTAACTGCCCTCATGCGTTATATTCCATACACACAGAAAGACATTTAATAACTATAACATACAGGTAGTTACTCAAATGTATAGGTGGCAGATTATGATGCTTATTATTATTAAACTGAAGACCTAGCTGCACTATGGCATTAAATATGAAATCACAAAATTTGCTTGCTTTACGTGCTAAGTTTCTTACTATGAAAAACTATGATTAAATCTAAGTAATCATTCATCTGTTAAGGAATTGTTAAGCAATTGACCCTTGTACCCTTGTGTAGACTAGACAGCAAGATCGTAGTTCTAAATTACCAGCAATTTAGACCATTTGATCTGCTTTTGTACAGAATGTATGCGTATATGTCTTATGGATAGTGCAAGTATCTCTGAATTGATGTTCTTGATATTTCGGAGTTGAGCTACTCAGTGATAGTGATCGAAGCAACTAAATTTTACTCCATCACCTGGTGACCTCACAAAAATACCTTGTGACCTCGTGGTAACCCTGGTTGTGATTCTATGTATTCTTGGGTAGAAATGAGAGTGGAAATCATTAGGTGGAGTCAATTTTAGCCTCGTGATAGCGTTTGTAAGAACAGATTACATGTAGCTGGGTTTTTTTTGTCAAAAACTTCATTTTGGTCTATGGTAAGTCAAATAAGCTTTTTCTAACGTGTAATGTAAGAAATACGCACTGTTGTAGCAGTGTATCTACCGAAAATAATTTCTCGATGTCTGTGAATCGGCAAACTTAGTGTGCATGGCTTGAATGTAGACTAGAAGAGCTGTATTGATCAGTCTAGTCTTTTATCACCATGGAAGCTGTGGTATATACCTTGGGTTTACTCCAAAAACTGGGCCGGGACAAAAACCGCGCCATGTATTTGGCAGTTTTATGTATGAAAATACGGTAATTAAATCATCGTAAACCGTGCAACTGCGGATTTCTGCGAACCATTTTTCCCAGGTTGTGCCTATGTGAGTGACTAACTTCTTTGGTTTGTAGCAGAGAGTTTAGCACAATCGGTAGGTAAGCTGTTGATTCCAATTAATGCAAACTTGTCTGTCAGGTACATAAATGGTCATCAATTTGAATTCCCCAAGTAGTTCATGAATAATGGATGAATGTAGATGGATGGGTGTAGAAATTAATGGCTGCCATACGGAAAAGCTGCTTTTTGTCTTGTGGTGACGTACTTAGCTAAAGAGATGAATAACCATTGCCAAAAGCGGTTAAGGACAAAGAAAACAACTTTATTTCTTCAAGAATCAGCTTCTTAAAGGCGCTCTCTCACGGAAGTGATTACAGTTTGATTTCATGGCCCAAAAATCAATTTTCAAATCTGATTGGTCGTGTATACATGCATACGTCATCAGAATGCAATTATTTCACGTAATTCTAAACGTCGCAGTTCATTGTCGACGTCCACGTGTCTGGTTTCAGCGAATAAAACGCTCGAAAGCCAAGGAGTAAAAGCGAAGGGGAAGCAAAAAAGAGGCTTGATAGCTCAAGAAGCAAACGTATTCAAGTTCTAGGAGCTTTGTATAGCCAACGAATGGAGTTGAGAGCGCGCTGGTGCTACCTTAGTCTCGTTCCCAGGCTCAAACTTCTCATGGTGACACAAACTTTTTTGCTACTGACTGTCTTTGAGATAAATGTGAAGCACTTACCATCTGCTGCTGCTGTGAGGAGTCTAAGCTGCCAGCAGCCTGGCATTTTTGTCCAAACTGCCGTAGTCCACGCAAACTTGTACGCATAGTTAACTTTTGCGCGTACTTGTGATCTGTTTGTGGCTTCATTACGTAATGTTAATTTGAATTTACTTCCGCTTCCATGAGAGAACGCCTTTAAGGTGGGCACTCTCAGAAACAAATCGTAGCAAGATAGATTATAACCTCGTTCCCATTCTCAACTAAGACCTTTGACTCATGCAATTGGAGAGGGAGCCTGGTATCTAAACTCATGTTGGGTAGAAGGCTGTTCTATCGTCACTATAGACTGGTTTGTGGACTCTACATGCAACTTTTTCAAGTTATGTAGCCTTAAGTCTCTCCCTAGTCTTACCAAGCTTAGAGATCAAACACACCTCCTATTAAGTTTACAGCGCTAATCAATAAAAAGTTGCCGCTTCCATATGCGTACTATGCGTGTAGTATGTTTGTATTATGTTGAACTCAGTTGTAAAACTAAACATGTTGAGCTAGAGGGGTTCTGTAAGTACTACGAAATTAGCTGTACCATAGCAGCAGCTGCGTAGTAAAGTTTAATGTGTTCAAGTGTAAACTTACAGATGTGCTCCGTGAATTGTTTGCTGTTTTCAGCTGTTTTTATAGAGCTCTACATACTTCCTTCCAACCACACTTCCACATGGGTACTGAAACTGTATAAATACCACTTACACAACAAGCCAGTTGCAATGAATAGCTTAACCACTTAGCTTATTACACGTATAAACTAGCTTTCTGCAATTTCCGTACTACTTTTTAGCACACCTGTATAACGCGTGCATAAATGCTCGTTTTGTTTTCATAGTACGGCTACAGAACCGTAGGGAAATGGCAACTTTTTATTGATTGGTACTGTAGGTTTGATAATATTGTGTTTCATGGGTTTCGTAACGTTTCGTCTACAGTCATTTCACCTACATATCAATTCGCCTACATGACTGGAAGTGACACAATAACGTAATGTTTGCTCTATCATTTTGAATGCTGATCACTCTGCCAAACCTAGTTTGCGATACATCATTTACTATATATCTTGCAAAAACCACCAACAATTTCTAATTAGGTATATATCGGTTGATTAGTCACAGAGAATGCCAATCCTTGGGCTATTGCGGACATCATTCAAGATATCATTCACAACACATTCAAATAGAATTGTCAGAAAATTATCTATCATCATGTGTGATGTGTAGTTAGCACTTTTGGACACCTAAAGCTCTGAAAGGTAGGGACAACCAATTGACTTGGCCAGATCTATAAGGGAATAAAAATTAGCGTGGTGGGCAACCTCCTGTTTAACAAGCCAATAGAGACATTTTAGAGTATTTATCACCACCATACGCAGCAGTGCGAGATTCACAAATTACAGAATCCAGGTGACATTTAGAACGTAGATCTTCACGGAGTTTGTTGTTTCGAAAGTGACGACAAGGAATTTCTATCCACACATTCTCTTTGTTGTTTGGTTGTGTCTCCAACATAGAGAGCAGTACATACCTTGGCCATCTTTATCTTCATCAACAAAACCCAAGCGAACTTGTCTTTCCAGGCCAGGTCAAAATCACTTTGTCGATGATCAGTTTTCTTGGACACTGGTTGAACCAAGTAGGAATCATCGCTCTCTTCTGTTCTGTCCCTACAACTGGTTATTTCCATAAATGCTTCTGGAATGGCTGAAAACAACTTTATTTCTTCAAGAATCAGCTTCTTAAAGGCGCTCTCTCACGGAAGTGATTACAGTTTGATTTCATGGCCCAAAAATCAGTTTTCAAATCTGATTGGTCGTGTACATACGTCATCAGAATGCAATTATTTCACGTAATTCTAAACGTCGCAGTTCATTGTCGACGTCCACGTGTCTGGTTTCAGCGAATAAAACGCTCGAAAGCCAAGGAGTAAAAGCGAAGGGGAAGCAAAAAAGAGGCTTGATAGCTCAAGAAGCAAACGTATTCAAGTTCTAGGAGCTTTGTATAGCCAACGAATGGAGTTGAGAGCGCGCTGGTTCTACCTTAGTCTCGTTCCCAGGCTCACAACTTCTCATGGTGACACAAACTTTTTTGCTACTGACTGTCTTTGAGATAAATGTGAAGCACTTACCATCTGCTGCTGCTGTGAGGAGTCTAAGCTGCCAGCAGCCTGGCATTTTTGTCCAAACTGCCGTAGTCCACGCAAACTTGTACGCATAGTTAACTTTTGCGCGTACTTGTGATCTGTTTGTGGCTTCATTACGTAATGTTAATTTGAATTTACTTCCGCTTCCGTGAGAGAACGCCTTTAAGGTGGGCACTCTCAGAAACAAATCGTAGCAAGATAGATTATAACCTCGTTCCCATTCTCAACTAAGCCCTTTGACTCATGCAATTGGAGAGGGAGCCTGGTATCTAAACTCATGTTGGGTAGAAGGCTGTTCTATCGTCACTATAGACTGGTTTGTGGACTCTACATGCAACTTTTTTAAGTTATGTAGCCTTAAGTCTCTCCCTAGTCTTACCAAGCTTAGAGATCAAACACACCTCCTATTAAGTTTACAGCACTAATCAATAAAAAGTTGCCGCTTCCATATGCGTACTATGCGTGTAGTACGTTTGTATTATGTTGAACTCAGTTGTAAAACTAAACATGTTGAGCTAGAGGGGTTCTGTACTACGAAATTAGCTGTACCATAGCAGCAGCTGCGTAGTAAAGTTTAATGTGTTCAAGTGTAAACTTACAGAAGTGCTCCGTGAATTGTTTGCTGTTTTCAGCTGTTTTTATAGAGCTCTACATACTTCCTTCCAACCACACTTCCACATGGGTACTGAAACTGTATAAATACCACTTACACAACAAGCCAGTTGCAATGAATAGCTTAACCACTTAGCTTATTACACGTATAAACTAGCTTTCTGCAATTTCCGTACTACTTTTTAGCACACCTGTACAATGCGTGCATAAATGCTCGTTTTGTTTTCATAGTACGGCTACAGAACCGTAGGGAAATGGCAACTTTTTATTGATTGGTACTGTAGGTTTGATATTATTGTGTTTCATGGGTTTCGTAACGTTTCGTCTACAGTCATTTCACCTACATATCAATTCGCCTACATGACTGGAAGTGACACAATAACGTAATGTTTGCTCTATCATTTTGAATGCTGATCACTCTGCCAAACCTAGTTTGCGATACATCATTTACTATATATCTTGCAAAAACCACCAACAATTTCTAATTAGGTATATATCGGTTGATTAGTCACAGAGAATGCCAATCCTTGGGCTATTGCGGACATCATTAAGGTTATCATTCTCAACACATTCAAATAGAATTGTCAGAAAATTATCTATCATCATGTGTGATGTGTAGTTAGCACTTTTGGACACCTAAAGCTCTGAAAGGTAGGGACAACCAATTGACTTGGCCAGATCTATAAGGGAATAAAAATTAGCGTGGTGAGCAACCTCCTGTTTAACAAGCCAATAGAGACATTTTAGAGTATTTATCACTACCATACGCAGCAGTGCGAGATTCACAAATTACAGAATCCAGGTGACATTTAGAACGTAGATGTTCACGGAGTTTGTTGTTTCGAAAGTGACGACAAGGAATTTCTATCCACACATTCTCTTTGTTGTTTGGTTGTGTCTCCAACATAGAGAGCAGTACATACCTTGGCCATCTTTATCTTCATCAACAAAACCCAAGCGAACTTGTCTTTCCAGGCCAGGTCAAAATCACTTTGTTGATGTTCAGTTTTCTTGGACACTGGTTGAACCAAGTAGGAATCATCGCTCTCTACTGTTCTGTCGCTACAACTGGTTATTTCCATAAAGGCTTCTGGAATGGCTTGGCCCGCTGCTCTCTTTGCAGCCATGATTTCTCTACGAGCACTGAATGCCTCATGTATGTAGCTGGCCGGCTGGCCACATTAATTCACGTGAACACACTAGGCAGTGCGCCCGCCTTCAGCAATGCTAGCGGAAACACTGGTTGTTTGGCAGTCTGGAAAGGGGCTCTTTAACCAGTTTCTTTGTGCACAAAGAAAAGGCCCTGAGCCTAAGGACTAAAAAAAAAAAAATAGAGTTTTTAAAATCAAGCAGTGTTCCTACACTTTAAGGCTACACTTGCCACACAAATCACAATTTTTAATGCGCCTTCACTTGAAAACGTGTAGGTAAATTGATACTTTGACTTCCGGTAGGCCTAATGTAATTTAGGTGAAATGACTGTAGGTGAAACGTTACCAACTGTTTCATGTTTTAACCTTACTTCATTGTAATTTTTTATGATGTACTTATTATTTGTCATCAGATTTATTCTTTGGAGGCGAGAGTCCACATGTTCTAGACCAACCTCAATCTTTTACTTGCCCTTTGTGTGGTCAGCTTGGTTTAACTGAAACTCAGCTCAGAGAACACGCTACTAAATACCATGCTGATGGTGTGAATCTTTCTGAAGTTATATGTCCAGTTTGTGCTGCATATCCTAGTGGAGACCCAAATCACTTAACTGATGATCTACCAACACACCTCACTGTAGAGCACAGAGGTTTAAGAGACATGGAGATATCCTTGAGAGTTATAATATTTTGTGTTGTGTACAATATGTATGTAATGGTTAATTTGGTACGTACAATAGCATATGCGTAATACTAGCTATATATATATGTAGCTAGTTGGAAAGTGTCAAAACTTTCTCCACAAGGAACATGACAAGTAAGCTGCTTGCACTCGTTTTGGAATACTAAAATTAATTGTTGTGACTTTCCAATACATACATACAAACATGCACCGCTTTGTTTTATGATCAATATTTAATCGTAAGCTATGAATGGTACCCCAATCTGCCAAATTGTTGTTATATGCTGTGATGCTACAAATATATCTGATTTCAAATTTGCTAACAAGGCTTCACAGAAAAAGTATAGCCTTGTATCCAGGCCACGCCTTCTTTTTAGTGTTTTATGTCCTCATGTGAAGTACGTCAGATCCGCGTCTTATTTAATTGCACATGGGTGTGTTGCATGCGCTATGTGCGAGTTCTATATTGCACCCACACAAATAATCTTAGTTTTGCTGGCAAGACTCGAAAATTTGCTTTTTTTTCTTAAAAAAAATCATACAAAACATCTTAAAAACATCAAAAGAATTTGTGTAAGTCAACAAAGAAGGAAAAATAATACTGTTTGAATTCCGTTGGAACAGTCTTGCACCTGAAAAAGCTCGGGCTGTTTGCTACCTGTAGAAACAAAGTAAAATAAGCCTAAAAAACAGATTTAGCTCGCTATAGTAAAGCGCTAGTAAGCTAACTTCTGACGTTCACACCACAGTCATTTAAACACTTAGAGAGTACAATTTCTGCAATGTATGTTAATATACAACTTAATTTTTTTGAAATATATAGCTCTAGTTGTTTTATTACTTTGCACTAATATGCATATTTTTACACTAAGGAATTGTTTATTAGCATCAACAGTGCAGTGTGTAACTAGCATAATAAAAATGTGTGCATGGCATAAAATCGGCTCTTTTATTCCTAATTTTGCTGTATTGCTCAAAATAAACAATATTTTGAAAAATGTCCACAGAAAGACAAATACATGGTAATTCTTCTGCCAAACTTTGAAATCTTAGCCAGTATTTATTCTCACTTTATTACCTAACTGATAAACCTTTTTTTTAAAGATGATTGAAGCACTTATAAGACTTCGAATTTTGTACGAACATACTTTAACTGTTACTGAACTACCCTAACAAATCTCAAACCTTTGCCGGAAATAGTTTGTATCTTATTACTCTAACTAATCACACAGTAAAGCAAAAAGCAAGAGCCTTTGGATGTCCGCCAAAGTGTTGCCATGGCAATATTTTCACATTCAATACACTCAAAAATGTTCCATGAACATGTGCAATGACTAACCAGTTGTTGTGAATGGTTGGTTTTGGAGTTATTAGTATTTTTAGTTGGTACACTAGGATTTTGTGGAATTGTACTCTCTAGACTGAAAGCACTGTATACTATTAGTATATTCTATACACTATGAAAGAAAGACATAATCTTAGATTAAATATTTTATTTACCCTCTTGAGATGAAATAAAAAGTGAGCAAACAATATGGGAATGGTCGTCAGTTGAGTTAGCTAGGAGTTTATCTCTCTGTGTTTTAGTTATGCTCGTATCCCTAGCTTATTGATGGACACAGAAATAAACTCCTAGCTCACCTAACTGACGACCTTTCCTATTTTGTTTGCTCACTTTTTTACGATTTGGCCATTCCTATGTTGTTCTTAAATTTTTAATGTTATTTTTACTTGTTTGTTCTATTTTTCTCGAAGCATTTGTACATACTTCACTGTACTAGTAACAGACAGTAGTGCAGCTATATTCCAAACAACGCACACTTGTCTGTGTGGAAATGGTCATCAATTTGATTTCCCTAGTAGCTGATGAATAATTCACAAGAGAAAATTAATGGCTACCATGCATTGATAATAGAGGGCATATCATGTGGTGATGTAAATGATTCCTACCTCATAGTAGTCCAGTTACAACAGGTAAGTTTTACTGTGTAGAAAGTAGAAGAGTACTACAATAGGTAACAGTAGCCTTGTTCCCAAGCTTTCTCCTTTGGGGAGGGAGGGGCCTAGGTACGAGGCTAATGTAATGGTACATTCTTTGTCATGTCCACAAACCTTTTATACGTGAAATAAAAGCCCTGTCCAAAAATGTCCAGATTGAAGAAGACAAAGTTGTATATCCACAGTCCAGTACCTATATATAGGGGTGTGTGTGTGTGTGTGTGTGTGTGTGTGTGTGAATGTCTGAGTTAAGAGGTTCTGGACACCTGTATTTTGAGCCATTGCTATATACAAAGGACATCATCGGAAGAGCAGGACTATAATATGATTGGAATATTACTAAAATATTATTATTATTATTATTATTGCTTTACAACACCAAATGCATGCTTCAGTGAAACATATAAGCAGATCTGAGTATGCATAAATGCAGCTATCTTATTTGGTGACAGTTTGCTCAACTTTGCTGTTGTTGAAGGTCTGCTGGGCATTTAACTAACAGTCTGTACTATTTAATTGCTTAAAAAAAATTATGAGGCCTTCAAATTCTTGGAGAAAGTCTTAAAACGAGTCCTACTTGCTACAGCTGAGTTAGGTCTGGCCTTGATTGGAGTCCATGAGGGGGGACCTCTGCTACTGATGGAGAGACCAGGTATCCCATTTTACTGTTCAAATTTAATCAGTCGTGCACAAGAGATGTCAATTTCTTTTCTACTTTCGCTGCTTGTATCGCTATGAGATACGACATTCTTTTAGGTTTGGAGTGTTTTTGCTTTCTCTTTGACACAACTGGTGTCCACCCCACTTCTCCTCCAGTTGTTGGTAATTTATCCCAGCGATGCTTTCACGGCATTCAAAACTGATGTTCTGACAATCGTAAGAGACAGGGACTTGCAGTAGACTTAGAATGACTAATTGTTGGAGTTTCGGCAGTGGCCACACAATGGTGGGTATTAGATGGAAATAGAGGGTCTTTATCTGGATCCATGGGAACTCTGACAGGACTCTGTGTAGTCTGGCGTGCCAGACCCTTTGCTAGGAAAAGGCTAGGGCGTGGCATGCCAGACTAGACTCTGTGGTGTTTATACAGCTTTTGGAGAGTGGTAGGAAGTCTGCTTCAGTGGGATGACCTTCTTACTCTTCCTTTTCCTCCTTTTCTTCAGTTTCTTAGCACTCTTGACTGGCCCATCCAGGGCTGGCCAAAAAAATGATACAGAGAATCCAGCAGCAGACTGCTTGGCAGTGCAGTGAGCCTGGCTTAACTTCAACTGTAACTGTTGCAACTGCATACAAACAGGTAGTGGGGCCCCAAGCTCTTGCAGACTAGCACATAAGCGCCAGAGGAGGTTCGACACGGTTGACCTTTGCTTGACCTTTTGCAATTAAAGTTCTCCACGTCCTCCATGTGTTCAATACATTATTCGTGCGTGTGGAGGACTTTAATTACAAAAGGTCAAGCAAAGGTCAACTGTCGAACCTCCTCTGCATAAGCACCATCTAGGACTGCAACTCTAATATAGGTACTGGCAGCCATTTTTTAATTTTTTTTTTATTTATTAATTTTTTTAAAAAATTTTAATTTAATTTTTTTATTTTTTAAATGTGGAAATATTGGTGGGCATTTAATTTGGCAATTTTGCTCAGACTTCTTCCCACAAAAATATTGGCAGTTTTAAATTTGGCGTTTTCCTCCCTTGTGCAATGTGTTGCAATAGAGCGAAAAACAGTTTACATGCATTTAATTTGGCTGTTTTTGCGCTGACCACCCAATTTAATGTACCACCAATATTTCCACGTTTACGGTAGTGTCGAAATAAAAGTCATGTCCGACAAAAGATTATATATTAAACCTTCCTACTGTTTAAACCCCACAAAACTTTCCCGCTATACGTTTTACACTATGTCAAACTAACCTTCTGCCACTTAATTACCAAACTCATTTGCATATATATGGCTTCAATGACATTGTCTTAAATTTCAAGGTTTTAAGTAGTTGACTTGGGTGCATGTCAGTCTGACTTGAAACTATATATCTAGATGATGCATCGTTTACTACTGTTTTATATCCTTGACTAGTACATACCAGGATCCCAATGTTGTACAGAGCAGAGTACGACGGTTAATTGGACGAAGGAGACCTGGGCATGGTTTAGATCGATATGCTGGTGTTGTTGCACGTGAGCCGCAGGACAGTGCTGACCCTATAACAGAACTACTGTCACAGTTGTCTGGTAAGTATGTCGTGTTTGTTACTGAGCACATTAATGTGAGGCATTTAATCGTGAAGTACTAGCCTCATGTCTCGTATGTACATGTATAATATTCATGGGACAGATGGGACAGATAGACAAAACGACTACCATAATCCTCTGCACATGCTACGCACGCGCTGAGGCTTAATAAAAAGGTACCAAGCAAGGTGCCTAACCCTTGGCAGTGTTTCATTTAGAAAATTTCTGAAGATTGAAAATTTTTCAATTTTAGATCATCTATTTCAGGCCGTTTTTGAGGCTTTCAAGTCTGGCGTTGACACTACACTTATTCAAGTGACCTAGCAATAGTTTTATCTTGAAGACATTGAACATAATGGAGTAGAAGAATTACTGTTTAGTTTGTAAAATAGTTCTTTTAAGAGTGTGTACATCATAACCTGTTAATTCCTTGCTTCTGTTGCTGTATTTTACATGGAAACTAGTAAAAACAACTTGCTTCCATGTAAATTTCAGGGGGGGGGGGAGGTGAGACTTCGGCAAGGGGGGGCCCCACTCTCACTAAATAAAACCCTGCTTGGTGCTATAGCAAATTGTATGCAGTGTAGTATCAATGATACATGCTCACATATGCTGGGGGAAAATATACCAGTAGTCGTGAACTGCGAGCTTGCTTGAGGACGCTAAACATACAACTCTGCATGATAGGCTTCATAGAAATCTACGACCAATTTGGTCACTAAAAATAATTGATCTGATTAGGCTGTGTGTTTGATAACTCCAAACTGTATGCTGCAAGGTGCCTGCTAAACAGTCTGCTGTGACTAAACCAACACTGAGTTACCTGTCATGCATAACTGAATTTCTTGTTTATAATTTGCCAAAACAGTATGCTTAAGAAGAGTATAGAGGCTAAATTTACCTACAAGGTCAGTAGCCCTTCTCAGCTTCTTCTGTCATGTCAGAACGTTCATGTTTCAGTCAACTCTAAATAATCCACACTAACCAATCGTGATCAGCTGATGTGGCCTCAAAGCTTAGCACTCAAAGACCCTGAAAAGCCTCAGATCTCAGAATTTACAGGTTTGTGTAGAATACTACATGTAATATTTTCACCTTGGTATGCTGCTTTTGAAGAGTAGAGCTGCCGTTTTTGAGATATAGAGCAAAAAAAAGCAAACATGCAGACAGATAGACATACAGTACAGATCACATGAAAGGTAAACGTCTCGCGCGAGCAACGAGTGAGCAATAAACTCGCGAGCAGTTTTTCCACACGTGTTGTTGTGGTATACTCGTGAAGGCATGAGTTTTTACAGCTACTCGCGAGTGAAACCTCGTTGCTCGAGTTTTGACTGCAACATAGATTGAAATAGAGAGTGCAACACTATAGTTTTGATAAGTACCCACAAAACTATTAGCCTAAAAGTGTTTCCTGCTTGAAGTTTTGACAACTACAAGCACTCGAGTGTTTCTCAAGTGAGCCATAGTTAGACACTCGCGTGTACATTACCATACTCGCAGTGCTAACTTGCGAGCGTGCGACTCGCGGGGGAGCTCCTCGCACTCGCGTGAGGCGTTTACCTTTCACCTGATCCGTACTGTATAAAACGACTACCATAACTCTTGCTGCGCATGTGCGCACCAAGAGTGAATTATACTCACTATAGCAATGTACAGCGTACATCAATATGTATAAAGTTCCCGTTACTGTTCTGTAGTAGGGTAGGCATGGTAAATATGGGACACTGTCACAAACAATCCTACTAGCAACTGTAGAAGTAGCCATGAATCCACGCTTTACAATTGTGTTAACAAGTATTTTTCATGATTTACCCCTGGTAAAAGTCGGCAGTGCACGGTAAATGGTGAGATACCACAGAATACCGCTATTGTGTACACCAAATGTAGTTTATTGCATATGAGTTTACTACAGATTTCTACTCTCATTTCAACCAAGTCGATGTTTACAGTAATTCACGTAAATATTGTATTACACATATGGCCCTTTCATGCCATTCCTGTTTACGCAGTACTACTGTACCAGGAAAATGCAGATTTGCATTAATCTATTTTTTGTTCAATAGCTTTGCCAAAATAGTTTTCTTATGTTTATGTGCAGAAATGATGGCAATCACTTTGTTTACTGTAACCTTGTGTGTATCTGTATCATTATGTTTGTTAGGTGGAATAGGTGTTTCTAGCCGAAGAATTGTTCCTGAAGTTCCTGTTCATATTCAACAACTGATGGAACACCAAGAAAGACATACATTTGAACGTAGTTCACCTTTACGGAGGCCAGTATATCGCAAAGTGATCACACCTGGAATTGCTGAGATTGGTACATCAAATGCTGAGGGATCATCCGCTGTGTATCTGACAGGTAGTATTTATAATTATAATTGCCCAGTGCCTTAGTGTGAGGCAGTGTAATTGTGCAGGGCCAAAAATTGTGGAAGTAGCCAGCCAATTAAGCGTCTTAATACCAGATAAAAATGGTGCCAATTTAGCAAAAGTTGTTGCTGTTAAGGTTATCATACGTACGGTAGTACGTATAGTAGGAATGGGCCGACTGTCCCATTGACACAATACAAAATGTTCATGCTTGTAAACTTTCAGGGAAAGAAAGCTAAGCCTTCAAATGCATTTAATAGCCTCCCCCAGACAGTTTGCTTACTGTATTAACCAAGAAAACAAGCAGAAAGTTTCTGGATCACTCTGGAGAGAGTGCTGGTGAGAAGCCCCAAGAGTGCAATTTTGTTCTCCTTCCTTCCTTCCTTTCTAACTGACTTACTTGAACGCGATTTCCAGACAAACAAAAGGCATTGAGCCAACTTTGAACATATAGTGGGACTTCATTTGATGCACAGTACGTCCTTTTCGACTCGTTTACTGGCGAAAAGGCAGCAAACAAAATCTAGGCAGCTTTGAAACTCTCGATATAAAATACTGTACTTTTTATTTATCCTATTGACATAGGTAAAGGTCGTCAATAGACCACGTGGTTGCATGCATTTAATGCCCATGCGCATCAAATGCATAATTTCTGCTGCCTTTTGTAGAGACTGACTAGTGTCTGCTGTATGATTCTTTCCATGCAATTGAGCGCCTTAGTGTTTAAAAAAGTGAATGAACAAGTATAATAAAAAATTTTTTAAAAGGAGAAGTGTAGGAATGGGCATGCAGTGCGGTAAAAAGCATTGAAACAAGGCAAGTCTCTGAATTTCGGCACATGACTACTTCATTTTTTGTACCCAACTCTCATGCACTACTCTGTACCTACCCTCTACATGCTTGTTACTTTATCTAAATTAATCAAGTGATTGCTTGCATTGACTCATGAGCCAAATGGCTGACAATTATCATTGAATGATGGCATTCAAACTTGCAATTGACTCATGAAAATGAAGTAGTCATGTGCCGAAATTCAGAGACTTGCCTTGTTTCATTGCTTTTTACCGCACTGCATGCCCATTCCTACACTTCTCATTTTTATAAAAATTTTTATTATATACATTTGAATTTGATGAACTTTACTGATCAATGTGACTGAACATGTGCATGCAAGTGCCCACACTACAGTCTATGATGGAACACATTCACTGGAGTGCTGGTTGCCAAACTTGAATTCTCTAGCTAACACCAGAAGAGGTAAGAGTTACTACTAGCCTGCTTGCTCCACTGTGTCTCTGGACATGAGTGGACTCTTGCAAAATGATTATGATTAAGGCTGCACAATATACCAACAGATTCAGCCGTAATTCTTGATATAGCTTAATAGCACTAGCTGCTAACATTACTGCTTTTGGCATTCAAGGAAAGCCTATATCTGCGCAAGGCAATTTCCCTGCACTCAGTGTACTTACTACTCGTTATAATTATAGTAACATATCTCTTTACTTTAAATTTTGCATTTAAGATTACATTACTAAGTAAATTGTGCTGCTTTAATATGCACAACAAGTGCAAATTAGGAAGCAGTGCAAATTTTAATCTAAAATTATAATTTTTTCATCACTCACCCTACGTAGCCTTGTTCCCAGGCCCCTCCCTCCTCGACAATAAGGTGGGAGAGAGCCTGGTATGCGATGTTGCGCACGTGACACTCAGGGTAAAACCGTGATAGAACCAACTTAATTGAGTGTGGGCATGCAAATATTTTAGTTACTATGCCCATGCATGGAAAATAGTTTTGTACAAAATAGATTGGTCAACTCGAGGCTCCCAAATCTCATTGCTAAACATCAAAAAATGACGAGGTAAATACTTTGTTTCTTAAGAATTATTCCTATGGGCAACATGAGGGACCCAACATGAGAAGATAGTACTACATGCAGCCCACACAGAAATGATTCTGCACTTACTCAAACAGCCATTCCATCTTGTTTGCTTTCTTTTTTACAATTTCGCCAGTCCTATGTCTTATTACATTTTCAATGGTTTTTTTTCACTTGTGAGACTTAGGAATGGCCAAATCGTAAAAGGAAAGCAAACAAGATGGAATGGCTGTTTGAGTGTGTAAAGAATTATTCCTATGGGCAACATGAGCCAAGGTAGAAGAAGAAGAATGGAGAAGATGATGAAAAAGATGGAGAAAATTTGGAGGTCTGGCATATTTTAGTTTGGTACTTTAGTAGTGGTTTTAGTCCATGTTTTAGGGCTCATTAGAACAAGAAAGAGCTATACAGTAGCTTAAGAAGCCTTTTAGTGCCAAGTGCTCAGTTTTTGCAGAGTTATTCGCGTGAATATTTGTATTGCACTAGTGGGCCATCTGTGCCATTCCTATGTACCCAGTACTACCATACTGGGAATATTATCTATGTGTAGCCTTGGTGTCACACTGTAGGCAAGTTATGTTTAGTAGAGCTCAAAATGTTTCCAAAAATCAAATTGAGCGAGTTCATTCCTGTGTCTACAATGTCATTGAGCTATGTGATACGGTGAAATGAACCCCTTTCTCAATCTGACAACCATTCCTATCTTCTTTTCTCGCTTTATGATTTGGCCATTCCTATGTTTTGTACAGGTAAAGAAAAAAACATTGGAAATGTAATGAGATACAGGAATGGCTAAATCGTAAAAAAAGCAAACAAGATAGAATGGCTATGTGGGCAAAATGAGTGACTCAATATGGAAAGCGAGTGTTACATGCAGCCCATACAGAAAGAATTCTGCACACACTCACACAACAATTCCATTTTGTCTGCTTTCTTTTTATGATATAGCCATTCCTGTCTCTTATTACATTTGGGCAATGTTTTATTTTTATTTGTATGATTATTTATAACAATAACCAAATATGAACAGCCTTTAAACTTACATGAAATATGGTGCAAATAAAAGAACACTTTTGAATCAGTCACAGCAAAGATAGCAGCTTGGACTCAACTTAAAGTAGGTGAGAAGGTGACCAGTGGACTGAACCAAAATGATTAGAATTTGTAGCTACATAATATTGCCATAATCAAAGTTAATAAATAACAGAAACAACCTCTTAAAGTACCCAAGTAGCTACTATCAAAAATCAGCATTCCTTTTCGACACCAACATTCGTTTCAAACTTGCAAGTTCATGCTATTATGGAAGTGGTCACTGTAGTCACATGCATGTAATTAACACTAACTAGCTAGCTAGCTCTAGCTGGTCCATGCATGAATTAATTCAACAGTAGCAGAATAATAACTACTATAATGGAGAGAAGGCACTTTTTGCCTTGTATTGAGCCACTTCTTCTTCTTCTTCTTCTTCTTCTTCTTAACAAGTGACACAGAAAACTTCTTCCAAAAGTGAATGAAGGCTAGCATACCAAGTTTATTTGTTTAGGAATTAGCTTCTATAACTGTACAATCTTTGAGAAACGCTGTCACAGAAGAAGAAGAAAAAGAGAAGAAGAAGAAGAAGTTGTCTAATTCTTGATCTGAAACAGTATAAAGAATAATTGACCTCATATTTTTTGTTGTAGTTGCTGCTCATTATCAGCCAGTTGTGCCCAATTATCTTCTAAATTAAACTGTGTCTTGGGCTTGTTTTGAAATGGGCTGATTGTAACCAGAAGCTTTTTGCTTAACAAGAAACAGTTGGCTAGTGTGCCTATAAGCAACTTTCAAAACCTGTGCAAAAATATTAAGCCTTATCTTGCACCGGAAGTGTTGCCACGCCCCCACATTTTTGTCAAAACATCCCAAATGACTCTCATGTATGTTTGTATAATCAAACTGCAGCTAACTTCAACATGATTTGCTAGAGATCAATAAATCTAGAAAATCAACAATTTCCCTGACTATGTTAGAAGCAATGTATTTGTACAATGAATAAATTCTAACCATATCTGGCTAATTGTCCCTTTGCTTATAATTTACAAACTGTTAAAATTTTTATATTATGTAGGAAATTGCTCAAGTCATGCTGTTTCGACTTCAATGAACGATGATGCAATTACAGGCATAGTACCAAGTAAAGAAGTTTTGCAGGTGACAAAAACTGATCCTGTTTCACTCTTGCCACAGTAAGTTCTTCATGTTTCTATTTGTAGTAGTGTAAGTGATCATTGATGGTTATTTGACACTATTCTATATTTACCTATGGGTGCTGCTGCTTTGACACTGTTTTAGCCCTACCAACCTATGTTTTTTCTGGTACAGTAAAGAGGTGTGTCTAGAATAATCGAAATCAGAATATGGTCTTGTATTTTAAAGTGGTGATTTCGTAAAGAGTGTATTTTCCTGAGTGAGAACAATGGTCTGCAGAAATCCGCTGTTGCGTGGTTTACTGTTTAATTACCGTGGCTTTGTGCACAAGACTGCCAAATACCCACATGGTGCGATTTTTGTGCCAGCCTGTTTTTTTAGTGAAACCATAGTTTACAGCAATTTTTTCACAGCTTTCATGGTGATAAAAGACAATACAGTGCTATATAGCTCTTCTAGCCTAGATTCAAGCCATGCACACGAGGTTTGCCGATTCACAGACATACAGAAATTATTTTCACTAGATACCCTGCTACACAGTGCTTATTTCTTATATTACGCATTAGCTCAAGAGTTAGAGCTCTGCTAGTCTTGTAGCTCAGGTGCTTTGTGTATGCTGTAAGTAGCCATGTCTACACTCCTTACGGAGGTGTTAGCAACTACTAGCTTGTTTTCTCTGTGGTTTACCAGTGATAAAAAGTAGCAATGCATGGTAAGTGGCAAGAAACAGCAGAATACCGCTAGTAAAATACTGTCCCGGGTGAAACACTAACCGCTGAAATCTACAATAAAACTGCGGTCTCACAGTTACCATTAATTGCCAGGGGCTCACATGCACCAAACCACCAAAGACCATGTGGTACGTTTTTTTTGCCAGCTGGTTTTGGCAAGAAACCATCGTTTACGGTGGTTATTTTACAGCTTATATGGTGACACAAGAAAAGAGTAAACTATATAGTATTTCTGGCCTAAATCCAAGCCATGCATACTACATGTTTGTCGATCTACAGACATACAGAAATTATTTTCGCTAGATACACTGCAATTGCAATGATACACTGCTATTGCAATGCTTACTGTAGTCCAAAGATGGCGTGTTTGACAAAGAAAAGCAGCATACAAACGCTCAGCTGTTCTACCATGAGACTCCACCCATTTGCTATGTCAGCTAGCTGAGCCTAGCTTGAAGCTCAGCCACTTTTGTGTACGCTGGAAGTAGTCATGTTCTTGCTGTAAAGGTGTAAAACAACTTTTAACAAGTTTTCATTACGGTTTACTGCTAGCTGGTCAAAGGCAGTAATGGATGATAAACAGTGGAATACAGCTCATGAAATACCGTGGTTTACCACAAAATTCAGTGAGTTTACTACGGATTTCCACTTTCATTTCCATCTTGGGTGGTTTACGACATAATTCCGTGATTTAACACGAATTTCCGCTTTTATTTCCACCCGGGTTAGTCGAGTGTGCACTTTGTGCACAACTTAGGCTAGCCATGCCCACTTCAGGTAAATCCACTCCTCATTTGCATATAGCTCTAACTATTTTTAATTACCGCATTAACTTTGTAGCTTACTCTGCGAGTGATGTTACTAGCTTGTGCATAACGATTTTGTGGAGTATCTATATTTATACCCTTTCTAGGCATTTTTTTCTAGCAGCCAATATTTATACTTTTAAAGTAACTATTATACTCTTGCAATTCCTGCAGTTGGTTTTCTCCTGATTCTATGTCCAAACTGCTGGCTACAGACAGTAAAAGTATTTTGACAGTAGAGTGCAATTTTATGTTAAAAGGAGGCTTACGAGTAAAAATTTGTGTCATTTTTTTACACCAAAAAGCTCCACTACGGGTGCTGATTTCGTGTCTTAAATCTCAAAAATGATTTCACTGCAGAAAAAGCGGGCTGTTATTCTACTCAAACAGCAGCATTTCTTTGCACATCAGAGTGAGAGCCACGTGTACTCTAAGTATGTACTAGCCATAGTTAGTGGAGGAAGAATAATGAGCAAGCTGTTCGATTCTAGACTTTCTGCAGGTATAGTCAGGAGGCTCTGCAGCTTTCATCTTCCTTTGAGGAGCCCTCTTACAGTGAAACAGATAATTTCTGAAGCTGGGATATTTTGGCTCGACTTAAAAGGCATCGATAAATTCTGATGACGTCTTCGCAACGGTAGAATGTGCTCTGCAGCTAACAGTCTACGCTAAGCCCTCATTTTTACATCACCTACTTCCGGTTTGCGGTTTTTAGTATAGTACAGTACATAAGAACGAAGAGAAATTTGCAACTTTTGACCCGTGGTAAATTTTACTTTCTCAGTTCTCAGACAGAAGGTTTTTACTGGTTCTAGCTTGGTACTTTGTTTGTTAGAATGTTAAAGAAGATATAAACGCTGTTAAACTCTACCTAGGAGCCAAAACAGTGTCAAAATCAATGTACGAGTGATGTTGAGTGGACCTCGAATGTTTGGCTCACTGGGCAAGCTGATGCCAAACGGAGCTGAGCCCTGAGTCTTTGCAGGGAGAGTTGCAGAGAATAGAACTACTATTTACACTATAAATCATTGTCATGCAACTGGTCATATCTGATATATATTGAAGCAAACATTGCCAAAAATAGTATTTTACCACACATTATATACACAAAAAACACAGCTCAAAACAGAAAAAACAACTAGTTTAGCTCTTACTACTATCACTGAAACTATAGGCGCTCTTTTACATTTTTCTGTTGAATAACTATGGGCCTTGGAACAGGCCACCTCCCTGGCGGGTTGCTTTCTTTGTTAACTTTAGCTCTTTGGGCAACTTGATGCCAAGAGTCCTTGAGAGTTCATTTCCTGGTCACATGTTCTGTATTTCCTGCTTGTCAATATAATAGCAATATCCAGGGACAAGACCTTGCTGGTAGAGCAAGGTCTTGGTCAAGGTCTTTTAGCCTTTGTGGTAGGCCAGTTGAATGTTTGTGAGTACAGTTTTGCTACTTTTCTTTGTCAAAGACTCGATCTTTGGACAACGGTAAGCAAAAATGAGCTTTTTCAAGCGTGTAATGTAAGAAATAAGCACTGTAATAGCAGTGTATCTAGCGAAATAATTTCTGTGTGTCTATAGATTGACAAACATCGCGTGCATGGCTTGAATTTAGGCTAGAAAAACTATATAGTTGACTTTTTTTCTCGTTTCACCATGCATGAAAGCTGTGAAATGTCTGCCATAAACCATGGTTTCTCACCAAAAACCAGCTGGCAAAAAAAACTGTGCCATGTGGGTGTTTGGCCGTTTTGTGCACGAAACCGTGGTAATTTAGCAGTAAACTGTGTGACGGCGGTTTTATTGCGGATTTCCATGGTCGGTTTTTCCCTTCTACTTTTCTTTGTCAAAGACTGGATCTTTGGACAACGGTAAGCAAAATAAGCTTTGAAATGCTAGTAAAATGCGGTGGTTTACCACAAAATTCAGTGAGTTTACAGCTTATTTTCCGCTCTCATTTCTACTTGGGTATGCAGCCAGAGCTGAAGAATAAAATTAATATTAATCAACCAGTACTGCAAATAAAATTTAATCATCACCTGGCAGCATCCTACAATTCCCGAGTATAAAAAGTTAATTTAGATATTCTCTACCTACAGATATAACTCACGAAGAATTTCAGAAGATGAAAGAGAAAATGTTGAATGTGTAGTGGCTAACCGCAGTATATTTGTTCAAGAGATATTACTCTCTACTATTACATACTCTGAGTGGAATTTCAATGAAAAGAACACTGAATTTAGTAATTAACTACCATTGATCAACATTATTAGTTTACAACTGCACTTTGTTAAATTTGTAGCATTTTAATGCTTGTTACTGTTTATGAAAGATAATGATAAAATTTATGCTAAGTCTACTTGTACAAGTACAAAAAACATTAGAAATGTAATACAAACATAGGAATGGCCAAATCGTAAAAAAGTGAGCAAACAAGATCTGGTTCAGATTGAGCGAGTTCATTACACTGTGTCACCTATGTTCATATCCCTAGCTCAATGACACTGTAGACACAGGAATGAACTCACTCAATCTGAACCAGATCTTGTTTGCTCACTTTTTTACGATTTGGCAGTTCCTATGTTTGTATTACATTTCTAATGTTTTTTGTACTTGTTTGTTCTATTTTTTTTTGAATAATTATTTATATGACCAGTTGAATTTAGTCGTTAGCCTGAGCAGAGAACTTGCAATGCCAGCACTGAGTCTCGCGGGCCAGACCACACTGAACCTTACAGTACGTGACAGACAGTCATGCCTTTCGGACTGCTGAAACTCTGAAATCCCTAGCTGAATGTGATTTATGTCAATTATATGTGTGTCTTGTTAGCTACAGATAACTTCCCTACTGAAGAACTGAACACAGAGAAGAAGAGAACTTGGGGCACTGCATGTTTGCAATAGATTCCAAATAACGCGCGTTAAGCTACCTTGTGAATAATGCATGAGTTTAGAAATTAATGGCCGCCATATGTTCTCAGGCTCATCTTTTCCTTGTATCTAGCAAATCAATGAGAGACACAAAAAACCGATGGCAAAAGCGTTTGAAGACAAAGAAACCAAGTTTGTTCGTTCACGAATCAGCTTCTAAAAGTTAATGGTCTTTGAGATATGGCGTGAGAAGATAGAAGAAGAATAAGAAGAAGATGGAGAAAATTGGAGGTTTGGCATATTTTACTTTGGTACTTAAGCGATGGTTTTAGGCCATGTTTTTGGGCTCATTAGAGAGAGAAAGAGCTAAATAGTAGCTTGAGAAGCTGTTTAGTGTCAAGCGCTCAGTTTTTGCAGAGTTATTCGCGTGAATATTTGTATTGCGCTAATGGGCCATCCGTGCCATTCCTATGTACCCAGTACTACCACTAATTTTTATCTGATGCACCCTTTTGGGACTTAGAAAATTTTTTGCACAGTAATTATAATAGGAAAAGGTCGTCACAATAAAAAATAGGTTTAAGAGCTTGAAATTTGACTGTACTAGTGTTTGCAGTGTACTGTCCATCTGTCTGCGGATATAAAAATAAAGAGATAGGCAGCTATAGATCCTGCTTAATCCAGTCATGTGCATGCAGTGAAGTAGATACAAACTGAAACACCATAAACGCAATGCCAATGGCAATTAAAGTGCCAGAAAATCACCGTGGCTGAGACTATTACGGTGGCCCTGAAGGTTCAAACTGATTTTGCTAACCGATTTTTGATCTAAGCTATTTTTAACCCCTCCTAAGCCGTTTCATCTAAGCGATTTTTCATGTAAGCCGTTTTCATCTAAGCGATTTTTATCTAAGCAATTTTTCATTTAAGTCCCATGTTTACTAGACTTATGGATAGCTAGGGCCCTCCGGGCCCTAGCGTAAAGCCGAGGGCTGGCATACTATTTGGGCTAGGATGAAGACTAGAACTAGGGTATGCGCTAGGGCTGGGGCCAGGGCTAATGATCATAACGTGTTCATTCCTGGGTGGGACTATAGGGCTCGGTCAACTGCAACCGCTTAGATGAAAACAGCTTAGACAAAAAATGCTTAAACTCAGTGAAAACGGCTTAGATGAGTCAAAAACCGCTTAGATGAGTGAAAAACGGCTTAGAGTGAAAAATCGCTTAGATGAAAACGGCTTAGATGAAAAATTGCCTAGATAAAAATGGCTTAGATGAAATGAAAACGGCTTAGATAAACAGCGAAAATCGCTTAAATGAAAATCGCTTAGATGAAAATCGCTTAGATGACTTTGCAAATCGCTTAGAAGGGGTTAAAAATAGCTTAGATCAAAAATCGGTTAGTAAAATCGATTTGAACATTCAGGGCCACCGTAGACTATCATTCAGTAGCTAGCTAGCTAGCCAGGCTTTGATTTTCTACAGCAAAATGATTAGCTAAGTACTAACAGTGATCCAATGCACTGATAAGTATGGCATGCTGGCTAGCGACTCAGCACTACAAAGTTGTGAAGTCAAAGACTCGCTTAATTGAGCATAGAGAATCAGACAATGAGCCTGAAATAACTTTTCTGTAACTCTTAATTCTAGTTTCAGAAGTTTGCATGCATTGATCAGTAGCCTAGTAGGCATGCAGCTCGAGATCTGTAAAGCTTGTTACATCAAGTTGTGGAGATTGAACTTCTGCACTGAGAGCGGGCTTCTGCTCAAGTTCTCACTTGATCGAGATAAGACTTCATGAGTTTATTGCATTTTCTTTCGAAGGTAGTCTCTGGCAGACTGTATGTTAGCTATAATACTATAGCAGTGATAGTCAAGCTTGCATGCAAGGTGTACGACTCTGACAAACATTAGTAGTAAGTACAGTCAAATTTTAAGCTCTAAAACTATTTTATTGAGACGACCTTTTCCTAGGGATGACCATAAAAATTTCTAAGTCCCAAAAGGGTGCGTCAGATAAAAATTAGCCTACCGTACTGGGAATTCAATTCCATTTCTTCATTACTTGGCCATAGCTACTACACCTACCATTTGACTCCAAATTTCATACAAGTTCTTTTTTGAAAGACACAACCATCTGCTTTGAGGTGCAGTACAGAAATTGCCAGTGTTGTGTAGACATTTCAGCTCTGGTAGTATGAAGACACAATCAATTCTTGTGGTCAGTGAAACTGATGGTGGTGCAGACCATCTGCTGCTTTATAGACAAAAAGCTTTAATTTTTCTTTTCATAATTCTTGACTTATAATATTATATGGAAAATTTTTGTATGGTGCAAATTTTCGTATGCCGTTTGAATATGAGAAATTTAAAACTGAAAATTTAACTTCCGCATAATGCGCAATACGAGTGCATGCGGTGTATACGAAATTTAACTCTGAAAGCTCTCTTTCACCAATTTATGCCAAAGTTTGAACTACACAAATTTCCTCTGTACAGTATAGACATGAATGCTTTTCATGTTATTATTAATCCTGGCAGAATTGTGTTGACAATAATCTAGCATTGTCCCTTGCTAGGAAAGTAGTTAGGGAACAGAAAAGAGTGGTTTGGGGGGTGGGGGTTGGGGTGGGAGTGGGAGGGATTAAGGGATCCATAAGGGATAGGATTAAGGTGGAGAGGGGCATAATTTAAGTACAGCATGTGTTTTGAAGGCTACAAGTCAAAGTAAGAGGTCGGTCTTTCTTTGTACATAATGATTTTCACTGTTGTACATAAACCATCTAACAGCCTCCCATCACTTAGTAGTATCTATTTTCCCAGCCCATTGAGACCCCAAAACCAAACTCGGTCAAACAGTAGTTTAATGCCTAAGAATGGTAATGTTTGAAAATAAAAAAAAATTGAGTCAGCACTTTTTCAGAAAGGTCATAGGTCAAATTGAAGTAATAGTAGTTCTCTGACCACTCGATTGGATGAAGCCATACAATATTTCATCTGAAAGGAAATTTTATGGGCAACATGATGGTACCAAACATTTGTCCTATCGAAGCTTTATTAGAAAGTTATGGCTGTATCAAGGCTAAGGTGTAGAGCAAAATCTCCGAAAAAGCTTGATTTTTGGATGCCCATTACTCAGAAGCCATAGAAGTTGAGGGCCTAATATTTTATTTTGAATAATGTCTTATTACACACTACAACTGTACCAAGTTTGGTGGAATTTCAAGGAGGTCACTTGCAAAATGTTGTTGAATCGAAATGGAATGACCCCTAACCGATTTTTGATCTAAGCTATTTTTAACCCCTCCTAAGCCGTTTTATCTAAGCGATTTTTCATCTAAGCCGTTTTCATCTAAGCGATTTTTATCTAAGCAATTTTTCATTTAAGCCGTTTTCATCCCATGTTTACTAGACTTATGGATAGCTAGGGCCCTCCGGGCCCTAGCGTAAAGCCGAGGGCTGGTATACTATTTGGGCTAGGATGAAGACTAGAACTAGGGTATGCGCTAGGGCTGGGGCCAGGGCCTTCATTCCTGGGTGGGACTATAGGGCTCGGTCAACTGCAACCGCTTACATGAAAACAGCTTAGACAAAAAATGCTTAAACTCAGTGAAAACGGCTTAGATGAGTCAAAAACCGCTTAGATGAGTGAAAAACGGCTTAGAGTGAAAAATCGCTTAGATGAAAACAGCTTAAATGAAAAATTGCCTAGATAAAAATGGCTTAGATGAAAAATCGCTTAGATGAAAACGGCTTAGATAAAAACGGCTTAGATAAACAGCGAAAATCACTTAAATGAAAATCGCTTCGATGAGATGACTTTGCAAATCGCTTAGAAGGGGTTAAAAATAGCTTAGATAAAAAATCGGTTAGTAAAATCGATTTGAACATTCAGGGCCACCGTAGACTATCATTCAGTAGCTAGCTAGCTAGCCAGGCTTTGATTTTCTACAGCAAAATGATTAGCTAAGTACTAACAGTGATCCAATGCACTGATAAGTATGGCATGCTGGCTAGCGACTCAGCACTACAAAGTTGTGAAGTCAAAGGCTCGCTTAATTGAGCATAGAGAATCAGACAATGAGCCTGAAATAACTTTTCTGTAACTCTTCTAGTTTCAGAAGTTTGCATTGATCAGTAGCCTAGTAGGCATGCAGCTCGAGATCTGTAAAGCTTGTTACATCAAGTTGTGGAGATTGAACTTCTGCACTGAGAGCGGGCTTCTGCTCAAGTTCTCACTTGATCGAGTAGAACTAAATAAGACTTCATGAGTTTATTGCATTTTCTTTCGAAGGTAGTCTCTGGCAGACTGTATGTTAGCTATAATACTATAGCAGTGATAGTCAAGCTTGCATGCAAGGTGTACGACTCTGACAAACATTAGTAGTAAGTACAGTCAAATTTTAAGCTCTAAAACTATTTTATTGAGACGACCTTTTCCTAGGGATGACCATACAAAAAATTTCTAAGTCCCAAAAGGGTGCGTCAGATAAAAATTAGCCTACCGTACTGGGAATTCAATTCCATTTCTTCATTACTTGGCCATTGCTACTACACCTACCATTTGACTCCAAATTTCATACAAGTTCTTTTTTGAAAGACACAACCATCTGCTTTGAGGTGCAGTACAGAAATTGCCAGTGTTGTGTAGACATTTCAGCTCTGGTAGTATGAAGACACAATCAATTCTTGTGGTCAGTGAAACTGATGGTGGTGCAGACCATCTGCTGCTTTATAGACAAAAAGCTTTAATTTGTCTTTTCATAATTCTTGACTTATAATATTATATGGAAAATTTTTGTATGGTGCAAATTTTCGTATGCCGTTTGAATATGAGAAATTTAAAACTGAAAATTTAACTTCCGCATAATGCGCAATACGAGTGCATGCGGTGTATACGAAATTTAACTCTGAAAGCTCTCTTTCACCAATTTATGCCAAAGTTTGAACTACACAAATTTCCTCTGTACAGTATAGACATGAATGCTTTTCATGTTATTATTAATCCTGGCAGAATTGTGTTGACAATAATCTAGCATTGTCCCTTGCTAAGAAAGGAGCTGCTTGAAACCCTCTAACTACTGATTCACTCCAACTCTTTTTCTGAGGTACATCAAGACATCCTGAAATTGGCAAGGCACTTCAAGATACAATGCGACCTCTGACTACTCTGCACTTTGACACAGCATGGAAATCAAGGGAGAACCGATGAAAGTAGAATGTGCAGCAAGTGAGGAGGACGTTTCAAAAGTGTTAAACCTGATACACAAGATTGAACCAAACCTGCCAAACAAGAATATCAAGGAAATTTTGGTAAAATTAATGCCGACACATTATTGATTTCATGACCAAAATTAATGGTGCAGCTGCACTTCTCATCTTTTGATTAGGTAAAAGTGTTTGGATACAGCATGTCCCTACTGTTCTACACATTAATTCTGTTCGAGTGTAATTGACTGCTTGTCTTTCTTCCGTTGCTTTTGATTATGAATGGTGACAAGTATAGGCTGAATTTATAATTAAGATCTGTATAGAAAAGGAGTAGATGGAAGATATCATCTGTCATGTATGCCTTCCTCTTGGTCAGCAGTATAGTTTGAAGTGCCAAAAATGCTTTCAGCCACGCTGTGTTGCAAAAAACAGGCTTCAGCAAAAAAAATCTGCTGTTAAGACTTACAAGGTTCTCATCTCTTTACTTGGCAAAATTAATTATGGTTTTGCTTTATTCCCTCCAAGCTCTCCAAGAAAGTATCTGCTTGTAAAATATGTATATTGCATTCACAGTCTGTTAGGGCTCTCCTGTGTCTGTGGGACTTATTAATAGTTATTCTTTAATAATATCTGGTAGATCAACAGGTTCAGTTTGGAATGCCTTCCTCCTCTAGCTATGAAACTAGCACATTTTATTAGGAAACACAAATGGAATAAAAAAACTAGAAAAACTGTTCAAACAAGTGTTCAAGAATATGCAGAACTATCTCGAAACTATACATGTGCTCAAGAAAAATGATAACAGTCTCGGACTTGCATACAGTGTGACATGTACATGTACACTGTCTTGTTGGTGAATCATTAAAATTTATAATATGAATATGAATATCATTATTCTGAACCAAACCCCCCCCCCCTGGCTATACAGGCCCGAACCAGACATTCAGTCAAAGGCTTGCCTGATTGCGTGCTGTCGAGAAATTAATGTAACTTAGTGGTTGATTTAAAATACATGAATTTTTAGATAAATCTCTGGCTTTTGATAGCCTCGTTCCCAGGCCTTCCCCTTCTTTTTTTTTTTTTTTGCGTGGGGAAGGCCTGGTACCAAATATCACGTGAATGACGAAAGCGATGACACATTATGGACAAGCGGGAATTTATATTTCCCGCGTTTTGACACAAAGCGCTGGCGCGCGGATGCTGCCCACGCATTTGTGATTCTTAAACAAACAAAGGTGTGCCACCGTATTCTGACACTCACAGTCATAGCCTGAGCGAAGACGAGAGCAAGAAATGGCAATTTTAAGGGCTGTTTGTAGTTGTGGTGTACCGGTGCTATGACTGCGTACAGTGAATAAAAGTTTGTGCTCTTCGAAGCTTTCAGTTGTCAACCACTTCTGTTCGTGCCACTTTCATCTGTCAGTGTCAGGTAGATAGATATATACAGCCTAGCTCTACGTTAATAAATGTTCCACGGAAGATGAGTGCCTAAAGTGACATCAGTTTGAGCTCCAACTACTGCCGTATTCCAAGGTTCTTCGCTCTTTACAGCCAGTACAGTCGATCGAAAAAAAATGAGTGGGTGTAAAAATTTTCCACTAATCTAACGTGACGTTTTTCTCCATGTAAACGTCACATTACGAAAGCGGCGGCACCGCTTTCGTCATTCACGTGATGTTTGGTACCAGGCTTTCCCCCCGCTAAAATAACCAAAATGAATAAATTAACGGGGAAAGCCTGGGAACGAGGCTAGGCTTTTGACCTGTGGTTGACTGCAGTTTCTAGTTGATTTATCTTGTCTATATTATTTATGTTGTTCCCAGAAGCACCTCATTCATGTAACCTCTGTGTGACCTTTTTTTATTGGGATAAAAATCAATTCAATTCAATTCCATCTTCCTATAGTTCTATATCGGCTCAATGTTTCTTCAAGACCGTACATGTACACATTTAGAAGTTAGATACAGTCAAAGAGTGAACCAACTTTACCTCTATTTGAGAGTGAGTGCATTATTCTAAAGGGTAGCTTACTGTAACTTCAAGTCCAGGCATGATAATGATCCAGTCTCTTTAGAAAACTGTGTGTCTACCTTTTTTAAAAAATGGCTTCTGGGTACAGTGAATTACATGCAAAATTAGTTACTTATGATACACTGGAGTAAAATTAAGACAGCAATACTTGCTTGTTTGGGCTTATAAGCACACAAAGAGAGGACGTATGAGTGTTACAAAGTCGTGATTTGTCTGTTACTAGGTTTAAAACTTCTAAAAGAATCACTGACATGTAATTAGTAGTATACAAAACTTACTAGTGTAAATTTATTCATCATGTTTAATATATAGCATTTCGTATCGAGGTACCCTCTTATTTTGTTCTTTTTCACTTATTTAAGCTGTCTAGAAGGTTAAGGTTACCACTCAACTGGCAATTATAATACGCACTTTTGTACTTTGAGGAAAGTCTGATGAGCTAGCTAGTGTATTACACATGTATTGGACATTCATTCAGAAAGGGTCGTGTCGAAGCTGAATCTTTATTAACCTTTGCTTCTAACTCATACCAAATGTAGGAGGTGGGTCTTTCTCTCTTCATGGTATTTCCATCCTGTAGTGCAATCAAGAATAGCTTCATAGTATACAAACACATTCTCTGTAAGTAAGTCAAGTAAGTAAGTCTACTGGTGTAAATACAATAATATAAATTTTATAATAAATATTAGTTAATTTTATTGTGCATCTGTCTCAAAGAGGGGTTCCACAGAACCCCATAAATTAAACTCCCTCTGGATCTGCCACTGTTTAGGTCAGGGAAAACTGTTGCAACCTCTTAAGGAGTGTTTTATAAAATCAATTCAGTACAGCCAGTGTGGTTGTACAGTATGCTCAGTATTGTCATACACAAGGAGCTGCTGCATGCAGGGATGATCTGTATGTATCTTATGTTTAGAACTGCTCTATAGGGAGTTAAAATACCTGCATGAAGTATATAATACCAACCACTTAATTGATGTGGTAATCAGTTTTATTGTATGTGCTATAAATATTAATTAGCCCTACTGTAATGTTCCATAATTATAATTAAAGACTTGACAGCTGGTTTGAAGAACCTGCATGTGGAGCAACATTTAGGAGTTTTTATAGTGATAAAATTGTTGTATTGTCCTGCTATATACTGCCGTACGTATGATATCCAGATTGAAATGTGCTCGATCCTTCATATGCTTTTATCACCCAGCCTGGGAACGAGGCTAGAGTCAAATAGCCTATCCAGGTCTTGAACGCCTGAGATTCTTCCTACCCCTTGCCATAATATTATGTTGGGCAGAATATAGAAGTCTCCTTATCTCCTGACTGTAATATCTTCTCAGTACTTAGCTATATGATAGCAACCATCCAACTAGGCGCAGTTCAACTGAGTATTACTTTAAAATTTGTTATAAGACTTGAAAGACTGACTGAACAACACGTATACACGGCATTTTTTAGGTCACAAGATATAAATCTTTACCACAAAACACAAAGTACATACACAATGACAAACACAGTCATTACACTGTAATAATAATATGACAATTTGTTTCTGATAATTACTTGTGGAAGTATATGTTTATGTTTCAGCTACTACTACTACTAGCTTCAGCTCAGGTATTAGTTCACTACATGAATATTAATTTTTTTGTTAATTGATACAAAATTTATAAAATTATTAACACATTTACTGGTAGAAAGTTACTGATAATAATGCAAGATATTTCGACAGTTGGTTAGCAACCAATAAGTATAAGCTGATTACCATAATGTGATAAGAATGAAATGAAAGAAGGTTGGAGAAAAACTCTGGACTATGGTGGACAACTGTGTCAGCAATACACTACGCATGATTCAACCGGTGAGCACAACAATGCACATATAAAGCTTTACCACTTTGTTCTTGAATCTTAACGTTCACGCCAGCGCATCTCCCACTCATCGCCGAAGCCCCATCATAACATTGACCAATACAATCAGATATATTTAGTTGCATCTCTGACTTTGAGTCTGAGTGTGTGGAGTTGATTTTGCTGGTGCATGTTCATTTATTCAAGCAACAATGAAAACACTGCTGTCTATGCGTTTGTAGTGTGGATCAACAGTGCTCCAGAACACTTCCAATGAAGGATGTCGGAGATATTGGACGGCTTGGACAGTGTCATTGTCCACATTGATGATGTCCTAGTATTCGGCACGACACAGCAACAACATGACAAGAGGTTGCATGCTGTTCTTCAACGAATCGAGAAAGCAGGGGGCACGCTGAACCATGACAAGTGTGAATTTAATTGTGAGACACTCTTTTTTCTGGGACACATTGTTGGAAAGCAGGGAGTAAGCACTGACCCAGAGAAAACCAAAGCTGTCAAGGAGATGCAGGCCCCAACAAATTTGACAGAGCTACGGAGGTTCATGGGTATAGCCAATCAGCTAGGGAAGTTCAGTCCAAATCTGGCAGAGATCTCACAACCCCTAAGTGAACTCCTGAGCCCAAGAAAGGCATAGTTCTGGGGACCTGCACAAGAGGAAGCGCTTGACAAAGTCAAAGAAGAGCTCACAAGACCCACAGTGTTGGCATTATACAACACAGGCTTTAACACTAAAATCCGTGCAGATGCTTCAGCGTATGACTTGGGTGCTGTATTGCTTCAAGAACAGGATGGACATTGGAGTATGCATTGAAGTCACTAACTGAGACAGAAAAACGCTACTCTCAAATAGAGAAAGAAGCACTCGCACTGGTGTGGGCATGTGAGAAATTTGCAACTACATTCTAGGCAAGCACATTTGACCACAACCCCCTAGTGCCCCTCCTCGGCTCTACTCATCTCGATCGTCTTCCACCGAGAGTGCTAAGATTCAGGTTGCGACTGACAAGATTCGATTACTCTATCGCACACGTTCCAGGAAAGTACCTGTATACGGCTGATACACTGTCCCGTGCATCCTCACACGCGACTGGTGGAGTTTTTGAGAACAACAAAGAGGTGGAGCGAACAGTACGTGCACTAAGTGTGGAACAGTTACCGGCTAGTGAACTGCGATTGAACCAGTTTAGAGAAGCACAGAAGAGGGATAGTGTCTGTTTCCAAGTTATTAGATATTCACAATCTGAGTGGCCAGCGAGACACCTTCTGAAAGGAGTGATCAAGAAGTATTATGCAGAGAAGCTATCTGTAGTTGACGACCTTCTTCTGTACGGCACACGCCTAGTCATTCCTGAAAGCCTTCAAGAAGAGGTAATGACGAAGATCCACCATGAACATCAAGTTGTACAATGATGTCGTCTAAGAGTGATGAACTCAGTATGGTGGCCTGGTGTCTCTACACAGATGGAGGGATTTGTGAATAAATGTCACACCTGTATGAAGAATACCCCACCACCTGTCGAGCCAATGTTGCAAGCTGCACTACCTAGTTATCCATGGAAGAAGGTTGCTGCAGATTTATTCCAGCTTAAAGGCAACACTTACCTGATTGTGGTAGATTACTACTCAAGGTTTCTAGAGATTCAGAAGCTAACGTCAGTCACTTCCAATGGAGTGATCACGGCATTGAAAGCCGTATTTGCTCGTAATGGAATACCTTCAGAGTTCATGAGTGACAATGGACCTCAATTTGCCTCACAAGAAATGAGAGACTTTGCACAAAGCTATTGTTTTACACTCACAACTAGTAGCCAACATTATCCTCAATCAAATGGACAAGCAGAGAGAACTGTCAAAACAGTCAAAAAAACTCATTGCTGATTCGCAAGACCCCTACCTAGCTATGTTGAGCTATCGGGCAACACCACTGTCCTGGTGTGGATTGAGTCCAGCCCAGCTTCTCATGGGGAGACACATTTGTACAGACATGCCACAGCTCAAGAAGTACTTTGTTCCAGACTGGTCTCACCTCGAAGGGTTCAGAGAGAAAGACAAAGTCTGGGTAGATGGTGAGTCTCTTGGTGTGGTGAGCCAAAAATTTCAGATTCCTCAAGGATTGAAAAGCAATCTGATGAGGAGGATGAATTGTATGAGGAAGTGTAGGATACACAGAGACAACATAGTTAGTTTACTACATGGTATACCTTATAAATCCCTGCAGATCAGCAAGTTCAAAGTTCATATTACATCATACTTAAAATATAAATAGTCTGACTGCGCATGCCCTAACTGCCTTTTAAGCGAGAGAATAGAGATAGCAACATCCACTGCTAACCTAACTTTTCAATAATTATTATAATATTATGGTTAGTTATATATATATACACTGTGATGACATTTAGTGTACTTCACAGCCTGTATAATATTCTGGCTACTAGACAGCTAAGTAAGAATGGCTGCCACTACAATGAATAGCACCTACGGTGCACAAGCCTCGGCGCACTCATACAGCATGCAAAACTAAACATGTATAACATTAAAAAGAAGACTGAGTACTGAGACCTATGCAATAAGCAGATTAGGTGTCAGCCTAGTCTATTCCATGCCATCTTGACTGGCATAATAACTAAGTTCCCATTCACCTGCCGTGGGCGATCAAGGTAAAACTTTTAACGATTATCTGCAGTGTAATTGGTTTTGCATGACAGGTCAGTCATCATAGCAGCTACTGCCATCATCTATATACTCAGTGATGCTGCCAGCCTGTCACTGACTGAAGCACAAATTATTTGAAGTTAGGCTGATAAAAAACAACGCACATTTATCTAAACTCATGATAGTTCTACAAAGTGCTATTTCAATTGAGTTACTAACCTGGACAAGCAACTAAAAGTGAAACTGGCCCAACACAGTGAACACACTGCATCTGTCTGTTCTGCTGCCAATCCAAGCTGTGTTTCTAGATAACGCACACCACATGGGGCGTGATCGATGGGTGCGGTTTCGAAGCCAAAGCGCTCAGAGATGCACAAAAGCCTCAGATCTCAGAAACTATGGCGTTTTGCAAGATTCTACACATCAAATTTCAAGATAATTTTGATTCATGAACGTAAGTACCTTCCATTTTGACTCTAGAGCTGCCGTTCTTCAGATAATTTAGTAACAGACACACACACACACACACAAAACGACTACCGTAATCCTCTGCACGTGCTACGCACGCGCCGAGGCTTAACAAGCAATTGCAGTTGTACATCAATAAACCCAGAACATTCTGACTTATGGTAAAAGAATGAACAGAGATTTTCTACCAGATATCCTGTAGCGAGAGCTGTGGACCCTAGGAGTACACAGGAAAATTATAAAGTTATACTGGCACAGGGAGGGCGATTATGGGGGGGGAAACTAACTATGTTGTATCCTACACCTCCTCATACAATTCATCCTCCTCATCAGATTGCTTCTCAATCCTCGAGGAATCTGAAATTGTACTTTGGAGGCTCTGGATACACTCCAACAACATAGTTAGTTCAATACATGGTACGTTTAAAGCTCCCAAGATCACTTGGATGGCTCATTCTCACACACCTTTTTTTTTTATATTTTTTGTTTGTTTGTTTGTTTGTTTGTTTGTTTATATAATTATAATAATTTAACATTATGCAAGGATGACACAAATAGCTTTAGCTAATACAAGTGTGTGACCCTACAAATAACCATTCTTGCCAAACTGTACTGAATTCACAGGTCTGTGGTATAATCTGCAAAATGTATGAGGATGTGCTCCAATTTGCAGCTTTGCGACTGTTTCCAGTTGCGACTATTGCAGCTCTGACTCTGAGGTAGATGCTGCACCTCTCGTCGTGTGAGCAGACCAGTTCACATCAGCCAGATTCTTGGTAATTATTCTTCAGTCTACAACCTAGCTTTAACCGGCTTGTGAGACTGGGATGAAAGGTGATCGATCCCTCCCCATGGAAAAAATGCCGAACCTTCTAGAAAGTTTCTCATAGAACTTTAAATTTTTCACTCTACAAGTTCTATAGGGTCTTCTGGGAAAACAGTGTGAAGATATGTGGGCCTAATCTCCTAGATTTGGTCAGTCCAGGAATAATGCATTCATACACCCCAGTTTCTAGGAAAGTGCAATATCTCAAGTCAATTATTTTAAGAGCCATAAGGTCTGAGCCTCTGTCAGCATTTGTCTATGCCATAAGCATACCTAGTTTGTGAGAGAGCCACTGAAAAAAGGATAACTGTTGTTTATAACCTTATAGATGGGGCAGCTTTATCATAACAGAGAGAACATCCCAGGTCGTACAGTATTTGGGAGTCGGTGGGTGACTGCTGAATACCCTTCAAGAGTGAGACACTAAGGGTTACCGCCCGACTTATGAGCCATCGACTTATCCATGGTTACTGGGAATAGCTGAATGCCTCATACTGATGGTTCGGTACTGATGCTTCCTATTGATATGTTGGAAATTCTATAGCACAGGTCCTATAGCGGAGCTGAAATTGGGTCTATGTCCCATTCCAAAACTCCAGCCAAGCCACTGTCTCCCATCCCTGGGGTAAGCCAATCTATTGATCGGCTCTAGGACTTGTTGAGTACTGGGATAGCTCCTTCAGAGAGACCTCTAGAGCTGCAACGTCTGCCATGCTGCCAGTGGTAAAATTATATATATATATATATATATACATATATATTTATATTATACGTGCTCCTCCAAGACTGAGATGTTTCTTCTGGACTCTCTATGCTATCCAGAGTCTGAGGGAGGAGAATTAGGATGCTCTTCCAACCTCAAGAGAAACCACACTTGGTTTGGCCGTCTTGAAGCCACCATAACCCCTGAGATTTGATCTTCCATAAGTTTCCTCAAACATTGAGGGTCTGGATCATTGGTTCATGACGCTCGAAAAAATGAGAAACGGTGTTTCACGCAGCTGGAGAAAGACGTCTTGATTGAGTTTTCAGTCATTGTTATCCATTGTGTCATGGTTCCCCATCCGTTTGAATGTTCTCCTTCTCTAGTAGGTGTTCCATTCTATGCACCAGGTTTCGATCTCAACTGCGTAATTGGAGAGGGCTATACCTCCCTCCCCTGTTTGCCGTGACATTGTCCAAGTATAGTAGAACTGAGACTCTCTCCCTCTTGGTAACAAATGACTTGTTTGACACCAAGGAGCTCCAAATATTTTGTCCTAGCTGGCAAGAGGCACTCCAATTAACCCTTCGATGTATATCCAGATCTAATGTGCTATCCCAAGAAGATCTCTGTAGGGGGCGACTATTGTGGCGACTCACCTCCTCCGACCACCATCTTAGGTCTGACTCCATGTCTGAGCTGTAGGACCTATCCTTCCTAAATGACTTTGCCTTGCCAACTTCTGGTAGAAGAGAGGTGCCGGATTGTAGGGTATGGCGTAACCATTGACTCCAAGAGGTGAGGTATCTCCTGACCCTTGCTTTCGTGATCTGGACATAGCTTTCCGGACCTTCTGTGAAAGGAGTGATGTTGTCATGCTCATTGAATCCGGGCGAAAACCCCGGAACTCCAATGTTTGAGTTAACACTCTTTTTCAGGTTGATGACGAGTCACAGAGCAAGAAGTTTCATTACTAGCTGTAACTAGGTGTCGTTTCACTTGACTTGGCCACATGTCATCTAGGTGAGGACTGACCTGATTCCTAGGCTTCTCAATGTATATAGCTTTGTGAAGATATAATCCCAAGCGGTAGTGACTTGAATTGCATTGTCTGACCTCTCCAATGGAATCTTTGGAGCTTCCGATGTGTGGTATTGATTAGGGCAAACAAATTTCTATGCACCCTTAAGATCTAGATCCACCCTGTAGTCTCCTGCTTGGACCAGACCCTTCACCGGCTCCATCTTGAAATGTAGGCTCCAACGAATTTGTTGAGGTCTTTCAATTGCAAGTTGTCTCCATGATCCCTCTGAATTTGGCACCAAAAACCTGGGGTTTCAACGTGCCCTTTGGAGGGTTCCGTATAGCCTTTTCGCTTTCTATTTCTCTGGGAAGTGCTTGTGTTTTCTCGTTCCTCTCTTGACAAGCTTCTTTGCTGAGGATAGCTGGCCTGTAATCTGACATTTATCGTATCCAAAAACCCATGCATTGGTCACCTGTGCTCGGCCGAGAAGTGTGCCAAGCGGTCTCCAATGGTTAGTAGGTGTTATACCTTAAGGAGTCCATATCCATGTCTATGTTAAGGTGATTTAGAAGGTCTGATCTGATGGAAGAACAATCAAGAGATTTTAGGCTACCTGCTCTTTGCCATGTCCATGTCCCTTCGAGACTACTGGTTGTATGGGAAACCAGCTTCTGACCTGCATGCCACCGTATTATGGACACGGCCTTTGTCTTTTCAACCTTGGTTGTGAGGGATGTCCAGAAAAAAACCTCAAGTCCCTAAATCATGTGTTTGTGGCTGTGAAGAACTCTGCACTTGCCCCATACCTGACTTAATTATCTTCTCCTCGATCTTGTCTAAGAAAAGGGCTCAGATGTATTAAAAATCATAATTCTTCTGAATCCTGTTCCGTGTGAAGCCATTTCCTGTGAAATTGGCATCAGGTTCTTCACTGGGAAAAAAGTGGAATTTCCTATCAGTATACATGTCATGAAATGTATAGGAAATTTTAATAAGGAAATTTCCTGACATTTCATTCAGATGAAATGTCAAGTTTTCTATTAGAAATACTGTACTTAAGGAAATGTCATCTATCCTGTATAGTTTCGTAAAGATGAAATGCCATATTTCCTTATAGATATGCTGCACTCATGAAATGTCATGTATTCTATAAAATTTCAGTTAAAGGAAAGTGAAATGACATATAATACCATACAATTATACGGTATTGCATGCATGCAATAATATTAAGCATATGAGAGCATGACTCTTGCATCATGCATGCAGCGCCAGATATCAGACACATTCAGGTGTACCACAAATACGTTTTATTATTATAAAGTATAATAATAGTAAGTATAATAATAATTATCTCAATAATTTTATCAGTGCAGGCATGCATTGGATGAAAACAGAAAGTATAAGTAATGCTGTAACAGTTATAATAATTACAAGTAAAAAAAACATTGGAAATGTAATGAGACACAGGAATGGCTAAAATCGTAAAAAGAGCGCAAACAAGATGCAATGGCTGTTTGAGTGTGTGCAGAATTCTTCCTGTATGGGCTGCATTTAACAATCTCCTTATTGAGTCTCTCATTTTGCCCACAGGAAGAATTCCTTACACACTCAAACAGCCATTCCATCTTGTTTGCGCTCTTTTTACGATTTTAGCCATTCCTGTGTCTCATTACATTTCCAATGTTTTTTTTACTTGTTTGTTCTCATTTTTCCATAATTCTACAAATTACATTCAGTGTGTTGGTGTGTGTAGTTAGTAGTCTGGCAAGCCAGACTCACTGAGCCAGCGGCGGGCTGCTGAGCTGGTAAGTCAGTGCAGTGTGTATATCCTGCTTGATACTGAAGTGAAACACACATCTCAGTCATTTGGAGGCAGGAGCTGTATCATAAGATTTACTTACCTTTCTATATGTTATGATAATCAAAGTTCTGATTCATCTCTTAAGAAGAGCAACCAGGTATCACAAAATAGTTCCAGGCAACTTCAGTGCATTTAATTCCAAATAACGCACACTTTTGTGTGTGGAAAGGGTCGTCAATTCGAATTTTCTAGAAGCTAATGAATTATGCATGAGTGTAGAAATTAATGGCGGCCATATGGAGGAGGCGCTTTTCGCCTTGTATCTAGCTACTCATGAGAGGCGCTAAAAACCGATGGCAAAAGCGACTGTCCCGGAAGAAACCAAGTTCGTTCGTTCAAGAATCAGCTTCTGAAAGTGAGTAGTCTCTGAGAAAAGTTGAGCCAAGATAGAAGAAGAAGAAGAATAAGAAGAAGATGGAGAAACTTGGAGGTTTGGCATGTTTGTGTTTGTTACTTTAGCGATGGTTTTAGGCCATGTTTTTGGGCTCATTAGAAAGTGAAAGCTTAAGAAGCCTTTTAGTGGTAAGCGCTCAATTTTTGCTGAGTTATTCGCGTGAATATTTGTATTGCGCTAATAGACCATCCGTGCCATTCATGTGTACCCAGTACTACCGTACTGGGAATAATTAATATTAATATTATATAATAATAGTGGTTGCAATGTAACTCGCATGGCTATATATCCGATTACCTGCGAAGTACACACTTGTGCATACTAAAAAATTCAATTTTTAAACGCGAAGTATGCACTTTTGGGTACTATGACCTCTTGCGCTATTGTTTAGACAAAGCGTCTAAGCACTGAACTCTAAATTTCCTGCACAACTAGGTAAAGTATTTCTCTACTAAAATACAAAGTTTGAGTTGCAACTCTTGAAGGGGTGTGGCTGTAGCAGTAGCTAAACGACTAGAGGTCACGATCAACGCAATCATGATAGTGATGTTAGTAGATCGATGTTTTCTATACAGTCTTTCAAGGGGCAAGCTTCAACGTTGCTACGTAGGTGCAGGGATAGTTAGGCTATGTAGCCATAGCATCAATTTTGTAAGCGTTGCTGCCTACCTACAAAAAAAGTCTAAGAAGCTAAAATATTTTTAGCGTATTCAAAAATTAGACCCTTCCGTACTTTGGCTCTTTTTTACAGCTAAAAGCTACACTTGAGCAGTGAGGCTTGAATTATAGTTAGCATTAAAGTTGCTTAGTTGCATCATAAAAGAAATATAATTCAAACCGTTTCACTAAAAAAAAATATGTAGCTACTAGAAATAGGAGTTTAAATGTTTGCGGTATGACGTAATTAGTTTCAAGTTTAACCCTTTACAGCCGGATGACGAGTATACTCGTCATTTATTGCATGCACGCGAAATACGGATGACGAGTGTACTCGTCATTGCAGGTTTAGCGCGCACCTCTGGGCAACGTGCAATAGCAGTGAACTTTAAACTCTGCTCTAGTAAAATACCAAGTTTGAGTTGGAACCCATAAGTAGGTGTGGCGTTACGAGGTCATGAACCACGAGAGGTCACGATCGCGGCGATCACGACGATAAGTTTTCTTGGCTCGTTTTCTCTTGTAGTCTCTAGGATTAGAAGCTTAGCGGTAGTAGAGGGATAGTTAGTCTATATATTTATNATCTTCGTCGGCAGCGTCAGATGTGTATAAGAGAAGTACGCTTGCATTTATGCAAGGATGACACAAATAGCTTTAGCTAATACAAGTGTGTGACCCTACAAATAACCATTCTTGCCAAACTGTACTGAATTCACAGGTCTGTGCATGGTATAATCTGCAAAATGTATGAGGATGTGCTCCAATTTGCAGCTTTGCAACTGTTTCCAGTTGCGACTATTGCAGCTCTGACTCTGAGGTAGATGCTACACCTCTCGTCGAGTGAGCAGACCAGGAATCTGTGTTCCCATCTGCTTCAGTCTACAACCTAGCTTTAACCGGCTTGTGAGACTGCATGGGATGAAAGGTGATCGATCCCTCCCCATGGGAAAATGCCGAACCTTCTAGAAAGTTCCTCATAGAACTTTAAATTTTTTTTTTTTTTTTTTCCACTCCACAAGTTCTATAGGGTCTTCTGGGAAAACAGTGTGAAGAAGACCTCGATATGTGGGCCTAATCTCCTAGATTTGGTCAGTCCAGGAATATACACCCCAGTTTCTAGGAAAGTGCAATATCTCAAGTCAATTATTTTAAGAGCCATAAGGTCGGAGCCTCTGTCAGCATTAAATTTTTTCCATGTCATAAGCATACCTAGTTTGTGAGAGAGCCGCTGAAAAAAAGGATAACTGTCGTTTATAACCTTATATATATGGGGCAGCTTTTTCATAACAGAGAGAACATCCCAGGTCGTACAGTATTTGGGAGTCGGTGGGTGACTGCTGAATACCCTTCAAGAGTGAGACACTAAGGGTTACTGCCCGACTTAAGAGCCATCAACTTTTCTATGGTTACTGGGAATAGCTGAATGCATCATACTGATGGTTCGGTACTGATGCTTCCTATTGATATGTTGGAAATTCTAGCACAGGTCCTAGCGGAGCTGAAATTGGGTCTATGTCCCATTCCAAAACCACAGCCAAGCCACTGTCTCCCATCCCTGGGGTAAGCCGATCTATTGATCGGCTCTAGGACTTGTTGAGTACTGGGATAGCTCCTTCAGAGAGACCTCTAGAGCTGCAACGTCTGCAGACACCGGCCATGCCGCCAGTGGTAAAATTATATATATACATATATATTTATATTATACGTGCTCCTCCAAGACTGAGATGTTTCTTCTGGACTCTCTATGCTATCCAGAGTCTGAGGGAGGAGAATTAGGATGCTCTTCCAACCTCAAGAGAAACCACACTTGGTTTGGCCGTCTTGAAGCCACCATAACCCCTGAGATTTGATCTTCCATAAGTTTCCTCAAACATTGAGGGTCTGGATCATTGGTTCATGACGCTCGAAAAAATGAGAAACGGTGTTTCACGCAGCTGGAGAAAGACGTCTTGATTGAGTTTTCAGTCATTGTTATCCATTGTGTCATGGTTCCCCATCCGTTTGAATGTTCTCCTTCTCTAGTAGGTGTTCCATTCTATGCACCAGGTTTCGATCTCAACTGCGTAATTGGAGAGGGCTATACCTCCCTCCCCTGTTTGCTGTGACATTGTCCAAGTATAGTAGAACTGAGACTCTCTCCCTCTTGGTAACAAATGACTTGTTTGACACCAAGGAGCTCCAAATATTTTGTCCTAGCTGGCAAGAGGCACTCCAATTAACCCTTCGATGTATATCCAGATCTAATGTGCTATCCCAAGAAGATCTCTGTAGGGGGCGACTATTGTGGCGACTCACCTCCTCCGACCACCATCTTAGGTCTGACTCCATGTCTGAGCTGTAGGACCTATCCTTCCTAAATGACTTTGCCTTGCCAACTTCTGGTAGAAGAGAGGTGCCGGATTGTAGGGTATGGCGTAACCATTGACTCCAAGAGGTGAGGTATCTCCTGACCCTTGCTTTCGTGATCTGGACATAGCTTTCCGGACCTTCTGTGAAAGGAGTGATGTTGTCATGCTCATTGAATCCGGGCGAAAACCCCGGAACTCCAATGTTTGAGTTAACACTCTTTTTCAGGTTGATGACGAGTCACAGAGCAAGAAGTTTCATTACTAGCTGTAACTAGGTGTCGTTTCACTTGACTTGGCCACATGTCATCTAGGTGAGGACTGACCTGATTCCTAGGCTTCTCAATGTATATAGCTTTGTGAAGATATAATCCCAAGCGGTAGTGACTTGAATTGCATTGTCTGACCTCTCCAATGGAATCTTTGGAGCTTCCGATGTGTGGTATTGATTAGGGCAAACAAATTTCTATGCACCCTTAAGATCTAGATCCACCCTGTAGTCTCCTGCTTGGACCAGACCCTTCACCGGCTCCATCTTGAAATGTAGGCTCCAACGAATTTGTTGAGGTCTTTCAATTGCAAGTTGTCTCCATGATCCCTCTGAATTTGGCACCAAAAACCTGGGGTTTCAACGTGCCCTTTGGAGGGTTCCGTATAGCCTTTTCGCTTTCTATTTCTCTGGGAAGTGCTTGTGTTTTCTCGTTCCTCTCTTGACAAGCTTCTTTGCTGAGGATAGCTGGCCTGTAATCTGACATTTATCGTATCCAAAAACCCATGCATTGGTCACCTGTGCTCGGCCGAGAAGTGTGCCAAGCGGTCTCCAATGGTTAGTAGGTGTTATACCTTAAGGAGTCCATATCCATGTCTATGTTAAGGTGATTTAGAAGGTCTGATCTGATGGAAGAACAATCAAGAGATTTTAGGCTACCTGCTCTTTGCCATGTCCATGTCCCTTCGAGACTACTGGTTGTATGGGAAACCAGCTTCTGACCTGCATGCCACCGTATTATGGACACGGCCTTTGTCTTTTCAACCTTGGTTGTGAGGGATGTCCAGAAAAAAACCTCAAGTCCCTAAATCATGTGTTTGTGGCTGTGAAGAACTCTGCACTTGCCCCATACCTGACTTAATTATCTTCTCCTCGATCTTGTCTAAGAAAAGGGCTCAGATGTATTAAAAATCATAATTCTTCTGAATCCTGTTCCGTGTGAAGCCATTTCCTGTGAAATTGGCATCAGGTTCTTCTTTGGCTTGGAGCCAATAGCTGAAACAGAGATCCCTAGAAGTACCTATAAAATTAAATGTACTTCCTATCGTTAGGGGCTGTAAATGTCCCTGTATTGGAGTGGACAGAGGGACCTGGATTTTGGTGAACTGACACTAACACATTTAGCAGTCAGGTTAGTCCTGGCTAAACCCTAGAGCTTGATTGGTTGTAGCTATCTGTAACTGACAACCTTTTCTGTTTACTGGGTGGATCAGTCTTATTATGACTGTCGGCCCTTCTTGGACCCGCCGAGGTAGTCAGTCCTAGGTCACTAATAAGCCTGCCACAGGGGGCTGTAAGCTCTGACTGGTTTCTACTAGAGCTTGCTTGGTTGTAGCTATCTGTAGCTGACAACCTTTTCTTTTTACCTGGTACGGTGGGTCAGTCTTATTAAGACTGTCAACCCTTTCCAGTTTTCTTGGACCCACCTTAAGAGGCAGTCAGTCCTAGGTCACCTGCCACCGGGGCTGTCAGCCCTGACCGATTTCTACTAGAGCTTGATTGGTTGTAGCTATCTCTAGCTGGCAACCATTTCCGTTTACTGGGTGGGTCCGTCTTGTGAGACTGTCGACCCTTTCCAGTTTTCTTGGACCCACTGGCGGCCCTCGGTCACCAATGAGCCTGCCACAAGGGGCTGTCAGCTCTGACCGATTTCTTTTAGAGCTTGGTTGGTTGTCGCTATCTCTAGCTTGCAATCACTTTCTCTATTCTCGAGCAGGGAAAAAAGGCAGGTTAGGGCATGCGCAGTCAGACTATTTATATTTTAAGTATGATGTAATGTGAACTTTGAACTTGCTGATCTTGCAGGGATTTATGAGGTATACCATGTAGTAAACTAACTATGTTGTTGGAGTGTATCCGGAGCCTCCGAAGTACAATTAGAATCACCAAGGTCGTATGAAGTGCAGACACCTACTGGTCATCTTCATAGGAACCGGAGACATTTGAAACTGAGATCGGATTCGAATGAAGACTTGTCTCATACAAGTGAACAGTCACAGCAGAACCAAGAGTCTCAGAACACTAGAGTTAGTCAGACAAGGTCTCGAACTGGAACTGCTATTCATTCCCCTGATTGTTTTGAGAAAACGACTTGAAGAGGGAAGATGTGGTGTAAACTGTATTTGATTTGTATTCCTTATTGTAATTGTGTGTTACTTATGATGTCATTTCCTGTTCTGTACAATTGTTATTACGTATGCATTCTGTCGACTTTTAACTCATTGAAACTGTAATAAAAGTTCAGTTGAAACACTAAGCAAGTGAATGTTACAACTCTAGGCATATCCAGTGCTTCTGCAGAACGTTCTTTTTCTTCACTTCAAAGGATTAAAATGTATTTAAGGTCAACAATGTCTCAGGCTAGATTGGTGAGTGCTGAACATTGAAAGGGTCCTATCAGATAAACTTTGGAATTCTCTGGATGATATTGTTATTAGTTTTGCTCAGAAACACACAAATGGTAGAATTTTATTGTTGTAACACATTTATTTGAAAAAAAAAATTATTTATGATCATACCACGTGTAAAAGTGCGCTCACGTGACCAAAAGTGGGCATGGCACCTCTAAAATTTTCTGGGCGCTTTGCACCCAAGATAAATTCCCTGCCTTCATAATTCCCTGCAGCGACTGCTGTTCTTTGGTGGCACTGTTGACAGGGATGTTTGGTGGGACTTTGTAGTTCAAACTCAGTGCTAACAACTTTTTTTAATCTACTAGTGTGAACCACTTTGTTTGGGTCAAATCCTTTCCCATGTTTTTCCTGGCAAACTTGTTGATTTGGTCTTGGTCAAGGCACCTGTGATGCACCATTGCCCCAGTTGCTCATTGTACCCTACTTCGCGTAGTTGTCGAGTGTAGGTGTTGATTTATGCACCTTGGAGCAGGTCGAAGAGATTAACTGGCAACGCAGGGCAAGTCTCATTCTCAACTCGATCTTGTGGAACTGTGGAGGGTCAGACAGTACCATAGAAATAAGCTGGTGGTTCTGGAATCTGATTATATAGATGTTTCTTACCAGCACTAGATCCAATATCACCTCCTCTGACTGAGGTACAAATACGACTATTCTAGATCTACACTCTATATTACTGAGGTACAAATTTGATCCACAATCTCCTTCACTGACTGAGTATAACTCTCCTCTACTAACTGAAGTACAAATATGACTAGATCTAGATTGGCTAAAGAAAGCAAACAAGATGGAATGGCTGTGTGAGTGTGTGTAGAATTCTTCCTGTTTGGGCTGCATTTAACACTCCTTATTGAGTGTCTTATTTTGCCCACAGGAAGAATTCCTTACATACTCTAACAGCCATTCCATCTTGTCTGCTTTCTTTTTACGATTTAGCCATTCCTGTGTCTCACTATATTTTCAATGTTTTTTTTTTCACTTGTTTGTTCTCATTTTTCCAAAATTCTACAAATCACATTTGAGTTGGTGTATGTAGCTACTGCTGAGTTGTCTGCTTGATACTAAAGTGAAACACATCTCAGTCATTTTGCAGCAGCAGATTTACTTGCCTTGCTATATGTGATAATCAAAGTCATGATTCACCTCTTAAGAAGAGCAACCATGGCCAGGTATCACAAAATACTTCCAGGCAATTTGCATTTGAATTCCAAATAACACACACTTTTGTGTGTGGAAAGGGTCGTCAATTTGTTTTTGTTTTTTTTGTAGCTAATGAATTATGTATGAGTATAGAAATTAATGGTTGCCATATATGGATAAGGTGCTTTTTGCCTTCTATCTAGTCTCGTGCCCAGACCCCTTCCTCGCACATGCACGTGAGAAAAAGGGGGTCTGGTATAGTTCGAAGGATTTTTGGGTCTTGCTGACTCAGCATGTAGTGATTCTCACGCACCAATCAGAGAGCTCCCATGTGACTTTGTCATGTGTCAATGGAGACTCCACCCATCCCATGGCCTAGACGTAGACCTCTAAAAGTAGACAAAGATGCTGTCCGTTCCATGTTTAGGAGTCACAGTTCCAAGAGAGTTTGTGCATGATACTATCACTCAAAGTATAAGGGAGTTGGGATATGACGAACCAAGAGAGCACCAAATTGACGCTGTTACAAAGTTCGTTAGTGGCAGAGATGTCTTTGTGTCTTATCCTACAGGAAGTGGTAAAAGTGTTTGTTTCGCTTGCATCTCACTTGTTTTTGATAAACTCAAACAATATAGTGGCTGTAAGCCTCCATCTAATCATCAGACTGATCTGCGGCAACTGCGCATACGTAGATTAGTTGCTAGGCAACGAAATTTTCACGTGACAATCAAACCGGATGCCAGCTGACTTGCTGATTCAGAAAGACTCAAAAATCCTTCGAAGTGTACCAGACCCATTATTCCTCGGGAGAGGGTTGGGTCTGGGCACGAGACTACCTTCTATCTAGCTACTCAATGAGAGGCGCTAAACACAGATGGCAAAAGCGACTGACCCAGAAGAAACCAAGTTCGTTCGTCCATTCAAGAATCAGCTTCTGAAAGTGAATTGTCTCTGAGAAAAGTTGATCGAGCCAAGATAGAAGAAGAAAATGGAGTAAATTGGAGCTTTGGCATGCATGTGTTTGTTACTTTAGCGATGGTTTTAGGCCATGTTTTTGGGCTCATTAGAAAGAGAAAGCACTAAATAGTAGCTTTTAGTGCTAAGCGCTCAGTTTTTGCAGTTATTTGTGTGAATATTTGTATTGTACTAATGGACCATTTGTGCCATTCCTGTGTACCCAGTACTACTCTACTGGGAATTATGTACTAATATGAACTTCTATCTGCAATTATCAAGTTTCAGCAGCTTTCTTTGCTCTTCTTTTACATTGCTCTACATTAGTCTAGGTGTTTCAACCAAAATTTACTCTTAAATAGGTAGCAAAACATCTTTAGATATCAATATTACCAGATATATTAGGTAAGCTTCAACATTGAATGTGTGGATTCTAAATAATGCACAGTCGTCTGTATGGAAAGGGTCATCAATTCCAAATCTTATGAATAATTTATAAGTATTGAATGCTGTACTGAGAAGGCACTTTTTACCCTGTATCTTGTCACTTAATAAGAGACATTAATAATGAGCAACTAAAGCAAACATAACAAGTAATGTTCATTTTTGGTGAGAAAAATATGTGATAAAAATTCAGGCTTCAAAATGTTAGGTGTTCAGTTTGTTTTTTCTGAAGTTGTCATCAAAGAAATTTGTGATAAATCCAGTGTATAGACAATTTGGGTAGTCTGTTAACACTGGACTGGACTAGACTGGGCTGACCTTTAATTGTGGAGGAGTCTATATATATGAGGTCATACTAATTATTGCAATAATTGAAGACAGGTCATGGCAAGCTGTTCTGTTCAATACAGTAGCAAAATGAGCAAAAAACTTTTTCAGGAATGCTAAAAAAATATCCTACGCAACATAATTGTTGTGGGTAGCTATGATCATTGTTCTTCTGAAACTGTATTAGGAACAATACTCATTAATTAAGATGATAATAATACACTATTATTATTACTGTATAATTATGCGTGTTAGTTGGTAGTACTTTTAAGGATCCTGGCCAAGTTTTTGCCTGCAAACTCTTGTGGCTAATTTGTGTGAGAATTGTTTGTTGTATGTAGACTGTATATCTACTAGTTTTGTGCAAGTTTATGCTTGCCTAGTTGACTTTGTACTGATTTAACTGGTTTACTGATCTAGATTGTCTGGATTGTATGTATAAGTGAAGCTGTTTTTTACTAGTTTGTGAGTTACCTTCAGTCTTCTTGATTGATTGTACATTTGTGATTGTTATTAAGTTTGATTGAGAGTTTGTGTGCTTGAGCAGAGTGTTAGACAATACTCTAGCCCATCTAGAATTCCCAGTACAGTAGTACTGGGTACACATGGATTGCCCATTAGCACAATACAAATATTCACGCGAATAACTCTGCAAAAACTGAGTGCTTGGCTCTAAAAGGCTTCTCAATTAAGCTACTATTTAGTTCTTTCTCTTTCTAATGAGCCTAAAAAATGGCTTAAAACCATCGCTAAAGTAAAAAACTAAACTATGCCAAACTTCCAATTTTCTCCATCTTCTTATTTTTCTATGTTGGCAAGACAGAGACCGCTCACGCTGATTCTTAAAAGGTATCTCTGTCTTCAGTCGCTTTTGTCATTGTTTTTTTGTGCTTTTTATTGAGTAGCTCCTATCGCTGCCATTAATTTCTACACTTATGTATAATTCACTGAGAAATTAAATTGACGACCCTTTCCACACACAAGTGTGTGTTGTTTGGAATTCAAATACAAGTTGCCTGGAAATATTCTGTGATACTTGGTTGTTCTTCTTGGTGAATACTTTCTTAAATTATAATATGTAAATCTTATGATATAGACTGAGATATGTGTTTCATTTCAGTTTCAAGCAGACTACTCAACTTGCGGCATAGCTTAGTACACACAAACTCAAACGCGATTTGTAGAATAATGAAAAATGAGAACAAACAAGTAACAGAAACATTAAAAATGTATTGAGACACAGGAATGCCTAAATCATAAAATGAAAGGAAACAAAATGGAATGGCTGTGTAAGGAATTCTTCCTGTGGTCAGTGGCGGATCCAGGGGGGGAAGGGGGGTCAGCTGCACCCCCCTTTTGCCTAGAAATTCAATTATTCATTGTGCATTTATACGCAAAGTGACTTACTTTAGAATCTTGATTGACACTTTATCACAGCCAAATAAGCCTATAAAGAGAATTTCTTGCACAAAAACAGCTAAGAAGACACTTGAGAGAGCTCAGCAGCTACGTAGTGCGAGTTCACTCTGCTCAGATTAAAAATGGGTGGAGCTAAATCACGTGGAATGGGTGTGGTTTACGCAAAATGGGGGCGTGGGTTTCAAAAATTTGCTGTGCGCTTTGCGCGCAAATATTTTTGAACCCCCCATTCTAATTTTCTGGATCCGCCACTGGTGGTATATACTTTTGCATAATATTAATACTAGTTTTGGTCACATTTAGTAACCGTTGCTTAACCTATACCTTCATGTTGGGGTGTGGGGTTTGGCTCCTCAACAGATTTTAGCTGAGCACATGTAACTTCTTCCTCATTATCACGAATACACTGGCCAGAAGTTTTTTACTAATCCTTTCTAAGTTGGGGTTTGAGAATACAAAACCATTGTTTTAGAGTGGTATTAGTTAGTGAGAAGTGCCTCCATTGAACTTCGGATGAATGCTTTCTCACTAGAAAGGAACTTTAAATTTGATCTAGTTTTGCTTGGATGAAGTATCCTTTCCTTGCAGGGATAGTTGTTATCTGTACAACGGACACTACTGCTCTGTTAATCATTTTAGGCCTTTCAAATCAAGTGGTTCGCCAGTGGATTCTGCCATGATGTTCAACTCATTGTACCCTCCTTTTCCATACAGATGAGCTGATGTTTGACGTAATTGTGGACATTTCCTTCCTTGGGATTTCATTTGCTTCCCAATTCAGTGCAACATTAAATGGGAGATAACTATTGACAGTTGCATATATTGAATGGTACACCTTCAATCTTGAAAGTTAGTAAAAAGACAGGGCTAACTGCCAAGGCTGAATTTTTACTTATTTGATCAGCCTGAACATTCACTTGGCCTGTTTTGTTTGCTTGTTGAATTGACACAGGAAAGATTGTATGGTAAATGATTGTATGTGCAAATGCAATAAAAACCACCGGAATTGTAATGAGTTTACTGAGTCAACCCATAAATTGATATGTTCAAAATTACAAAGGCCTGGTGACAATTCAAAGCTCTAGGCTCCTAAAGAAGAAGTAAGCAAACTGCCAGTAATGGTGTTAAAAATCTGCTGCTAAAAATTCTGCAGTCGTCACAGCTTGTAACACTAGCTACTAGTGAACTCAAAACCATAGATAGTTTAGGCTAAGGGATCAGAAACAGCGTGTTTCTCACACAATTAACACACACACTCTCACACAATTAACAAGCACACTCCGCGTTGTACTGGAAGTTGTCAGGTAAACTCCACCTAAAAGCTGACTCAAATTTCTAATTGAAACCCATCGTCATATCAAGAGCAGGTACTAAAGTGTCATATTCAAGATCTTCTTATGTCTCATCTTAGCATAGCTACAAATGCGCAAAGCCTTGTTTTACCATGTAAGTTTACATATAAGCATTGTATACTAGGCTGTGTGATCAAAATATACATAAATGAGTGGTTATGTCATATTATCGATGCTTCTGTATACATGCAGCAAATCTTGAGTTGCTTAGAAAAGCTGTTACACATGTGACTGAAGATGAAGGTTTTAAAATATCATCACTAGGTCAAGCATCAAGAAAGTCCGCTGAGTAAGACATGCTAACTCTCATGCATTTAGTGTGAGACACACACATTTGAGCCTATTCTCATCACGCTCCCACGCATACAACTTCACTGATCATGTGACAATGATATACTATAATACCATTTGATCACGTGAAATTGTTTGTTGAGTTAACAAACATTTATTTTGCAAGATAAGTGCCACGCTAGTCAGCACTCTAACATGTATGGTGCTACCAGGACCCCTACAAAGGAACAAGAGTCAAGACACAGTAAGTAAATAATTATTGTTACAATGAACAATATTTACTTTTTTTGCAAACTCTAAAACATTAAATATTAGCTAGAAATATCATTCAGGTGCAATAAGATAGCTAGTCTCACACATTTCTTGGACCAATCTCACTCTATAATCATTTTAAGGTTGGCATCACTGCTGAGTTTCTACTTGCATGGACGGACAATCATGCAAATCAGGACAAGGCCAGATCAAGTTGAACTCGATTGTTGTTGATCTTAGCAAAGCCTTAAAATCTAATGCTCAAACCACCCATGTGAGGCCAGTACCATGCAATCCAAACATCTGACAACTTTGTTCGGAAGTGGATAATTGTTTTGAAGGATGCTGGAATTCCTCCACAGAAGACTCAACTGACAGTTTCTAATGCACAAGCAATTAGTGGAGGGAGATGTCAAAACTCATTGATATGATCATCACAAAATTTGAAGATGTCACTTTTAGGTCTATTGTGTCACTCGATATAGATGAAGCTGTAGCTACTGAGCTTTTGAAACGAATCATGGAACATTGGGTGACTATACGTGGTTTCTCCTTTTCCTTAAATTGTCAAAAAACAGCGGAAAAAATTACTGGACGATCCAAGGGATTGCAAAAAGAACTTTTTACATCTAAAGTATAGTGTTGTTTGCATAATATTATTATGTATATACATCAAATAAAACTGAGTTAACATGTAGCGACATAGTTCTAATTTCTCAGAGGTATATAGCATTCTTGGTTCTTCTAGATCGCTTGGGAGGTGCACTCTATTTTCCAGTCAATTGGTGCTGATCACTTCAATCCACGCAGTTTCTATGCACATCATGGCAAACACCACTAATTGTTCTCAGGGCTTGAGTGTTTGGATAGAATTGCATAGCATTCAGGTTGTCATTTACCCCTCCACGTTGACGCTGGCATCCGAAGAATTTCTCTTGACAGATTTTCTCACTGAGAAACACACGAACTCCAGGTAGAGAAAAGAGGTAGTGGACCAATTCCACAAATGATTTGACTAAACGATAATAGATTATTATGTAAATATTCAGCATAAGAATTATTGTAGTAAATTTATCTCTCACCAGTCATTTTGATTCCTAAGAGAGTTTCTGGGCTATCTTTTTCTCCAGTTTAGAGTAGCCTTCATGGTTCTGGACACTTGTCTTTCATTTTTCCAGATATTCCAAAAACCCTCTTATTCATTCCCAGTACGGTAGTACTGGGTACACAGGAATGGCACGGATGGCCCATTAGCGCAATACAAATATTCACGTGAATAACTCGGCAAAAAGCTAAGCGCTTAGCACTAAAAGGCTTTTTAAGCTACTATTTAGCTCTTACTCTTTCTAATAAGCCCAAAAACATGGCCTAAAACCATCGCTAAAGTAACAAACACAAACATGCAAAACCTACAATTTTCTCCTTTTTCTTGTTCTTCTTCTATCTTGGCTCAAGTTTTCTCAGAGACTATTCACTTTTAAAAGCTGATTCTTGAACGAACGAACTTGGTTTCTTCTGGGTCAGTCACTTTTGCCATCGGTTTTTAGTGCCTCTCGCTAAGTAGCTGCGAAAAGCGACTCCTCCATACGGCCGCCATTAATTTCTACACTCATGAATTGGAAAAAAAGTGTGTGCTATTTGGAATTTAAATGCAAGTTGCCTGGAACTATTTTGTGATACCTGGTTGCTTTTCTTAAGAGATGAATCAGGACTTTAATTATCATAACATATAGAAAGGCAAGTAAATCTTATGATACAGCTCTTGCCTCCAAATGTCTGAGATGTGTGTTACACTTCAGTATCAAGCAGGCTACACTTGAACTTACTCAGCAGCCCGGCCACAGTCTGGCTTGCCAGACTACTAGCTCAGTAGCCACCTACACACACCAACTCAATTGTGATTTGTAGAAATATGGAAAAATGAGAACAAACAAGTACAAAAAACATTGGAAATAATGTAATGAGACACAGGAATGGCTAAATCGTAAAAAGAATGCAAAGAAGATAGAATGGCTGTTAGAGTGTGTAAGGAATTCTTCCTGTGGGCAAAATCAATAAGGAGATTGTTAAATGCAGCCTATACAGGAAGAATTTTACACACACTCAACAGCCATTCCATCTTTTTTGCGTTCTTTTTACTATTTAATCATTCCTGTGTCTCGTTACATTTCCAATGTTTTTTGTACTTGTAATATTCAAAATTGGTGATAATGGCATGTGGGTTAACATAAATGTAAGGATTCTGGAACAGCTTTCTCGAGTGCTTTCCTTTCTCAAAGCTGTTAGCATTGAGGCAGTCAAAAAAAATTGTCAAACATGCCCACAAACTTAGTAGTTTCTTGGGCTTCTTCACCTCCTATCAGCAGTACTGCTGAGCACCTGCAACAATAGAATTAATTTTAAAGACTCAGCTACTATTATTTTACAGAGTAATTTGTTCTTTGCCATTCTTGAACACTCACCTGAACTGCGAGGTCTACACGTATCTTAGACAACAATGTAAGATGTATGTGTTTTTACTTGGGTTTGTGTACAAAGCAAGGAGCTCCAGGGGTATCTGTCTCGCAACCAGTTCCATGATAATACAGGTCAGCAATGTTTTTCCACTTGATTTCACTCCCATTACACTGCAAACGTAAGTATTGAAGCAATGAACAACTAATCTAGGACAAAATGCACTCCCATGCTGTGAACACATTTAACTTACCCACAATTTCTGACTCTTACTAGCCACACAATTTCTCACTGTTTTCATAAGGTGTAGTGGGTCCGAAAAAAAAGAACACTCCTACCATCTGAAGCATACAGATTGGTGACTTTGTATATATGTCATCTTAGTTGTGAATCTCTAAAAGTCGCCGGTTAGTGGATGCTTCATCTGCTGTCATGGCAAGCACTTTCAGCTCAAGTCGTTTGATAGGGGATCAAATAGCAGGTCACCTGTCACATCATTGGGGCATGGCAGTTGAGCATAGGGAAATTCCAAAGGAGAAAGCAGGCCTCTCACCATGAAAGCAAACATAGTTTTAGCAAGTTTCTCTTGGCTTTCTCCAGACTCGAGTGATGGTTGGAATTTCAGGAGATGCATATTGATTTTGCTACTTTCATCAAATGTTCGTCTACAGAACCCCGCAGAGAAATTTAAGCAGTATGTATAATCTCGCAGGATTCATTGTGAAGGGAGCTTGATGCAACCAGATGAGCGAAGCGTTTTATTTGCTTTGCCTGACAGGAGATAAAGGTACAGGCACCAATTTATCATTTTCTGGGTAGTTAAGGCCTGGGTCAAAAATGTGCCTTAATTGAAAACTAATTAATATTCAGAACTTTAATAACTTCGTTACAATATGACTTCAAACCTTGCACGTATATTTGTTAAAGTAAGAATAATTAATTGAAATTAAAATCAGGTCATGTGACATTTACATATTTGCATAATTAGTGAAAATATGAATAATTAATTAGGCGACTCGTTAAAGTTGTTGCTATGGCAACCAGAATTTGTCAAACAATTTTAACTTCGATTTTAAACATTCTATTAAAATTATGACCAGACCCGCTTATTCGCTTCAAAGTTATTCAAGGTTTTCCATATAATGCACACCTGCCGATACCACCTTCTCGGTCGTAACTCACAAGCTGTGCAATATTTTTTCTCATAATTTTAATATGACAAAGTTTATCATAATTAGAATATTTTGTGCGAATTCAGTTGCCGTAGCAACTAATTTACCGTACCGCCTAATTAATTATTCATAAATTAAGGTGTTTTGTTCATTGCTCAATAACTTAATGAATATTCATAATCCAATTACCAAATTTTGAAAACATGAAAAAGAAAGGTTGAATACAAGTAATATATTATCAAATTTGGGCCATGACATTTGTACTTGGTGTAAGAAGTTGTTTCATTTGGTACATTTTTGGTTGATTTTTAATTGACCCCTGCCTTAACTACCCAGAGTTAAGGGATGCCACTTCATCGTGCTTGCGTTCTTCATGCTAAGAGCCTTCTGTTGTTGCGCCCAAAAAAGTCGTTTAACTGAGTTCTCTGGGAAGCTTTGAGATACATGAGATGAGATTTCTGTCATAATAGCTTGGAGATCTCTGCTGGTACCTTCGTCGACTTCAACACTTTTCTTCTCAATTGCATGCTCAAGCTTTTTCTGCAGTTGTACAAGTTGCACTTTGGTACAACATTGGAGATGATGCAAGTATTGAAGCCGCTCATTCTTCTCTGGGTTTGACAAATACCGGTAGTTCACATGGCTATCAGGAGCAGTTCTATCAGTTTCGGAACTTTGGTGAGAGAGAGTTGATACTTCACAAAGAAAAGCGTGCAGAGTTTTGCAATATTCTGTACAATGAGAATATCATGTGCTGGTCACTTAGTATTACTTATTGCATGGGCTCGAGTGCCACACGGAATTTATTGGCACAGTAGTGACGTAGTGCCCGAGGGCCGTAGGCCCGAGGGTTCTACGGCACTACTGTGCCAATAAATCCGTTTGGCACGAGAGAAGCCCATGCAATAAGTAATTTGTTGCATGAAGAAAGGTTGAATTGTGTACTACAATGGCTAGCGAACTAATTTCTGTGTAGATCATAGGTGCCAACTGTCCCGGATTTGAAGCCTCAGTCCCATGTCCCGCCCGGAAATCCAAATTTACCTGAAATGTCCCGGATTTCAGACAGAATTGCACTTTTCCCAGAAAAATGCAACCATTTTTCTCAAAAACTCAGCCTTTTCAACTCTATACTGTCCTAAAACTACCTAAAAAGGCTAACAAAGCAATAATCTTTACTTACTGAAGCGCTAGCCACGCTAAGATTGTAATTGCACTTTGTACTTTTGCAATTAAATGGGCCTGTCGATACGTAAAGGGGGCATGGCTCAAAATTTTCGCGCGCGCAGTTTTAATGTGCCGGGATTTTTTTGCTGAAGGTTGGCACCTATGGTAGATGATCCACCAAAAGAACACGAGAAAGTTTGCCATCTCAAGAACCTTGAAACGATAACAAGTACTAACCTTCCGACTCAAATTGACAAGTTTTCGGGTAACAGAAAGTTTTCTGGCAAAATAGAAAGTTTTCTGGCAACAAAGAAACATTTTCGGGCACAGCTACTAGCTGCACGCTCTTTTTCTCACTGGTTTTTCTGAATCCAAATTGACGTCACGTTACTATAGAGCACCTGCTTGTTCCTAGGGAAGTGACGTATTGTGGGCTTGTTATCTTGTTTCTTAAGTGGCACATGAAAAGAATCAGCTGTTACTAACAACACAATTCCTGTGCCATATGGCATATATTGGCACACCGGCACTTTTGATGCTACAGTTTTACCGTGCCATATGGCATATATTGGCACAGCGGTACCTTTGATGTTAGGTGGCTTCATGCAACAAAACAAGAATATCACACGTTTTGTGGCGAATTGTGGATACATCAAATGAGCTGCTACAACACAACCTGACAGATCAAGACATAATCGTTGAAACACTAGTATAGTAAACTCAGTTTGTTTATACTGTCGTTTTATTAAGCAGCTAGTATACAACAATATTGTCATACCTGTAGCATCCTTGAAACATCCTCCTTGTGTCTTTGACAAGTCACTCAACTTAACATGGGCATTTCCAGGACAGATTTTGAGTCCACTAAGATGGGTCAATGCACATTCTAGATCTGCAACAGAACTTACTTGATAGGGAAGGCTGGAGAATTGAGGACAAACTTCTTGTTTAATTTGTTGACCCTGACATTCAAATGTCCAGTCTTAAAGTTGTAAACACCAAATCAAAGCTGTATCTGGAGTCTCCAACTTGTAGTATGTGCAACGGGGGACAGCTTGTACAGTACCAACAATCCAACCTATACAATAACCACAAGAAATGTAAACTTAATCCTTATGTACACATGCAGAATCCATTGACATGTAATGCACACAACTTGACAAGTTACCTTGAGGCAAAGTGTTCAAAATCAGAACTCTCCTGCATCTTGTCATCTCACTGAACTAGAGCATTCTTAAATGCTGTCAAAAGTGGAGAGATCGGGAAAGAGGAGGGAATAGAGTTTGGATGACTTGGAATTGACACTAGATGAAGAGGAATACAAACAAGGTAGAACCCCCTTCTCTTGTGTTCTTCATTCTTTCTGCCGACACTCAACCTGAACTTTCTTTTCCCCATCTATGGAAGAAAAAAAACTCAAGATGTGTCACAAAAAATACATGATTATTACAATAGCCCTAGCCCTCCATATGGATCATATCATGGTGTTGAATTTATGCTACATAAAATATAAATAAAGCAGATTTAAAGAATGAGGTATATACAGTGCAAAACTATGTTCTGTGAGAAACTTCAAAAGAGGCAAAAAGTTACCAATGACTAAACAATCAGAATAGAGGAGTCCACAAAAAAACACCTCCAAAGTTTGATGGCCAGTGGTAGCTTGACCCAATAAAAGTAGTAACTACCAATACAATGTTCACTAATGCAAAAGTTAAGTGCTAGTGCTGACTTTTCAGCAGTGACTAAGTCAGTTTTGTACTTAAATATGAGTCCCACACAACTAGAAACCATGTACAGTAAGTGGAATAGCAAGCTAATTTTTCCAAAGATACAAGCACCATTACCCCCTGACTGAACACACTGACACTTTATAAACCCAGTAATACAGTAAAGCTAACTTACTAGTACAAATAGGTATAGATTAGCCCAATTACTGAATACCAGCAGCATCTCTTCCAATCAAGCATCAATTCTTTCCACATGCTCTCAACAACTTATTACTCTAATTATTGGAACACTAAATTTTAAATATTTCGTTTTCTCTAATTGAATAGAACAGAGAAAAATTGAATTTTTTGGTTATTCTAACTATATTGGAACGGCGAATCTTTGTACATGTATAGTGGCTAAAAAGAGACTGTTCATGTATTAAAACAAAAGAAAGATTGCTTTTGTGGGCGTCCAGGACCACGCTTTGGTGGCTGCAGGCTCATTAATGTTTTGGCCACTTCCTTCGAGACACCCAATTGCAGACAAAAGTGGGACTTACTTTAATAGGGAAGCACAGGATGCTGGATTGTTTCTTTTCTGGTGTTGAAAGATACTTTTCTATCTTGGCGAGGTTTTGTTAGTTTACTAAAACGTTTCTATATTACTGAAACGTTTGACCGTCTCTATTTTTAGTGCTTTCTAATTACTAGTGAACAGTTGCAGAAATATTTATTTTCCAATGTTCCAATAATTAAAGCGAGTACGGTATACAGGAAGCCGAAGACAAATCTTTCTACATTGGTATCCACGAGATTGATAAGGAAACTATAAGGATATAAAACAAGTAAAAAAAACATTGGAAATGTATTAAGATATAGGAATGGCAAATTGTAAAAAGAACACAAAGTGTGTGTGCAGAATTCTTCCTGTGTGGGCTGCATGTAGTACTCTCTTTCCATGTTTGAGTCCCTCATGTTGCCCATAGGAATAATTCTTTACACATTCAAAGAGCCATTCCATCTTGTTTGCGTTCTTTTTACGATTTGCCATTCCTATGTCTTAATACACTTCCAATGTTTTTTTACTTGTTTTATTCTCATTTTTTCATTATTCTATGAATAACATTTGAGTTTGTGTGTATATGTTAGTTACATGTACACGGATATTCAGAGAAGCATCTCAGGAGTCTGGAGCTGTATCTAACAAAATTTACTTCAGTGAAGCATCTTAGGAGTCTGAAGCTGTATCTAACAAAATTTACTTGTTTTGCTTATCTTCTTATAATGACAACTACATAACAAACCTGAAAGTAGTCTATTCATCTCCTAAATACTGAAGACTGAAAGGTTACAGAGACTTTAGTACAACCAGAAATCTTCAGGTAAAGCAGGCAGGCAACATTCGGATTCCAAATAACGCACACTTGTCTAGGGTCGTCAACTTGATTTCCCAAGTAGCTGATGAATTAT
>CAXIPT010000002.1:14160519-14192017 GCA_964030475.1 Tethya wilhelma | reverse complement strand
TCTTCTTGGTTAATACAGTAAGCTAACTGTCTGTGGGAGGCTATTAAATGCATTTGAAGGCTTAGCTTTCTTTCCTTGAAAGTTTATAAGCATGAACATTTTGTATTGTGTCTATGGGACAGTCGGCCCATTCCTACTATACGTACTACCGTACGTATGATGGTAACCAAAGTATTTACACTATAGTTACAGGATTATTGGAGGTAACAATAGAGTAACTAGGAAGGTAAATGGCAAACAAACTAGTTTCATGCCCTTATAAGGTAATGGTGAAGGGGCCACTTGACTATATGCATCTTCTTCTTTCTTTCTTGCCTCCAACAAGGGAGAGTGCTAGCACAAACAAAAAAGGGCTAGCTAATATAAAATACACCAAAATCAAGTTTTATAATTTTTTCTAGGTTTCTTTCTAGTTCTAGCTGCTATGGGAGTGTCGAAGTATCCACCTTTCAGTAGCCAGGGAGCACCGTCTTCGCTGTGTCCACATGTAACTGAGGCTTCTGGGGAAAAGACAACTTCACTACCCTCTGAGTCACTCTGAGCTGCACACTTGACAGGGATCCATTTNTTACTTGTACACTATCAGCATGGATATTATACCTTATGTTATAATCTATGCTATCAGTATAAAGTCATGGTGAAGCATCTCAGGAGGCTGGAGCTGTATCTTACAAAATTTACTTGCTTTGCAGCCTTTGCTCATCTTCTTATAATGACAACTATGTAACAAAGTAGTCTATTCACCTCCTATTATTGAAGACTGAAAGGTACTGGTAACTTAGTCTCGCGGGAAAACGGTTGTCAACTTGATTTCCAAGGTAGCTAATGAATTATTAATGAGTATAGAAATGAATGGCTGCCATACGGAGAAGGCACTTTTCGTCTTGTATCTAGCGACTCAGCTAGAGAGAGGAATAACCGATACAAAAAGCACGTGAAGACAAAGAAACCAAGTTTATTCGTTCAAGAATCAGCTTCTAAAAGCGAGTGGTCTTCGAGAAAAGTCGTTCCAAGTTAAAAGAAGATGAAGAAGAAGAAGAAGAAGATGGAGAATATTGGAGGTTTGGCATACTTTTAGTTTGTTACTTTAGTGATGGTTTTAGACTATGTTTTTAGGCTCAATAGAAAGAGAAAAGGCTAAATAGTAGCTTAAGAAACCTTTTAGTGCCAAGCGCTCAGTTTTTGCAGTGTTATTCGCGTAAATTAAATATTTGTATTGCACTAATGCAGTTCCTCAAGCGCTTAGATTAATGCACATTTTCCAGTCATATTAAGTTACTTCACATAAAGTAGATCATTTTGGTATAAAAATTGAGTGAGTTTTATTGTACAAATCAGACGGGAGGAGTCAATTTATAAGACAAATAGCATGCTAATAAATATTCATTTTTGTTTACAAAGGGGTGTGGTGAGGTGACCACTTCCGGTTATACATGTTTAACATATTTTGGACTAATTGTTTACAAATGTTTTCAGGTATCAAATTTCCTCTTCTTGTTTTCAGCAACATTCAAGGTACACATACCTGTAGAGAAAAAATATTAATAGCCAGACTAAGGACATGCCTTAACTACCCTGAGTTTGTAGTTGTCAATGATGGAAGTATTATTGCTGAGGAAGATAATGTCATTGTCCCTGAGTCTCTTTTAAGAGAGATTCACAGTTGGAAAAAGCTGATGTATCTTGGGATGATATACTCTCTCGAATACGTCGGCATTGTGTGCCTACTGGATATGTGCCTCATACTTGGACCCCTGGTATGTATGCGCATATGCTCACTCAACTACAACTTCAATGTAGTATATGTATTTATATTACAGGTAAAACCGAGGATGAGTGCGACAAACTTAGATCCATACCTGCCCAAGTTTAGTTCAAATACCTTGTTTGTGACTGGGACAAACGAGGTGTCCCATTCTGGACACATTTTTATGTTCTTGAGATACACCTAATCACAAAACAAGGAATTTCACGAGCGAGAAGATGATGCCCATGTATTGAAGGTATTAACCTACATGATTGTACTCACACTATAATTATATTATTTAATGCACACCGCCTGTTAACTCTTTAGGGCCTAAATTTATTATGCATACTTAATTAGATTTTATGAATATTTAATTAACCTAGGTTTTTGTACATTTTTGTTCTTGCTTTAGCCTTAGTCACTCTCTTTTGTAGCTAGTTGAGCTTAGCTATGGTTGTACTAAGCCATGGCTATATCAAATTAGTTCTAAATGTGCTTTTATTAACTTTAAAAGCTTGCAAAAACGGAAGGGGTCAAAGTTCGCCAAACGACCTGCATACTTTAGGCTTTTTTTCCAGCTTGAAGAGCAGCACTGCAAAAGCGCTTGTATGCAGGTATAGCCTAAGCCTCCCTGCACCTCCATAGCTAGCGTCAAGCTTCTCCTGCAAAGCACTAAGAAAAAAACGTGAGTTTAAAACCAAAGGTCACGATCTCGCCGCGATCGCGACCTTTGAACTCTAAAGCCTATATCTCCCCTCCCACTAATCAGACCTGACTCTTACTTGGTATTTTAGTAGAGCGCTTCCTTACCTAACTGCACAGCAAGTCTAAAGCTCATAGCTCAAACGCTATGGCTTAAAAAAAAAATGCGAAAAATCGCAGATTACGCGATCGTTGAATACGCGCGTGCGGATAAATCCGTCTACCGGCCCTAAAGAGTTAAAGACTCGTCATCTGGTCTCACCTATACAGCACTTACAGGGAAAAGAAAGCAATCGGTTAGGAATGCTGAGATCCTTTTCAGCTCTTCAATGGTGAAATTGATGCAAGATAAGAAGTATAAATTTGAAGAAAAGTACATCCAGACTGTTCTGAATTGGCGACGAGCATCTGACGAGCGAGGGCTTTCTCAGCTAAAGTGATGCAAGTACAACTACAAAATGCTTAACTTCCTCTTAGACGAACTGATGCCATGGCATGACAACCCTAACTGTGTATTTGATCTGAGTACAATCGAAGTCAATCGGTATGTGTACATGTGTGTGTGTGTGTGTTTAGATATTGTGGGGGGGGGGGCATGTAAGTACAACCTAAAATTAGTGTCAACTTTGTTACATGCACAGGGAAATACACAATGTTAGGGGACTATCTAGGGAGACTCTAATTGCCCTAACCACAATCATCGAAAGTAGGGAATGGCTGAGGACCCCATGAGCACCCTAGATCTTCATCTACGGATGATGTCGAATGTTTTTTTAACATGCTTCGATCTATGATCGGGAATCATTTCACAGTAGATTCGCGTGGAGAAAGGTCTGCATGGAGTTCACAAAATGCCTTGACAGAGACCTTCCATTCTATTATTTACCACTCCTCACCAGAGGTTCTTTGAGCGAGATCTGCCCCACTTGGACATTCCTACAAGTAGTTCCAAGAGAAACCCTCTGAATCAGAGAATTAGAAGAAGAGAACAGCCTGGAAATTTGGCTCCTGGGAGGGCTACAATGATAATGGCTGGTGCAAAGTCTATGAGACGTGAAATTCACAACATTCCTATTGAACTACCACCATATCTCCTAGTAATGTAGAATCACACCAGATTGCAGAACACTCTTATGTTTGACAAGCAGTTGATTTCCTTGTAAGATGGTTCAGTGAATAATGAAAAATTTATTAAATATTAGTTTTGTTTTATAACATAAGTTTACTCCCAGTACGGTAGTACTGGGTACACAGGAATGGCACGGATGGCCCATTAGCGCAATACAAATATTCACGCGAATAACTCTGCCAAAACTGAGCGCCTAGCACTAAAAGGCTTCTTAAGCTACTATTTAGCCCTTTCCCTTTCTAATGAGCCCAAAAACGTGGCCTAAAACCATCGCTAAAGTACCAAACTACAATTTGCCAAACCTCCATCTTCTTCTTCTTCTTCTTCTTCTTCTTCTATCTTCTCACGCCATATCTCAAAGACCATTCACTTTTAGAAGCTGATTCTTGAACGGATGAAGTTGGTTTCTTTGTCTTCAATCGCTTTTGCCATCGGTTTTTAGTGCCTCTCATGGAGCAGCTAGATACAAGGCGAAAAGCGCCTCCTCCATATGGCCACCATTAATTTCTACACTCATGCATAATTCATTAGCTTCTAGAAAATTCGAATTGACGACCCTTTCCACACACAAAAGTGTGCGTTATTTGGAATTAACAAGTTGCCTGCCTTTTGTGTGTGGAAAGAGTCATCAATTCTAGAATTTTCTAGAAGCTAATGAATTATGCATGAGTGTAGAAATTAATGGCGGCCATATGGAGGAGGCGCTTTTTGCTTTGTATCTAGCTACTCAATGAGAGGTGCTAAAAACCGATGGCAAAAGCGACTGTACCAGAAGAAACCAAGTTTGTTCGTTCAAAAATCAGCTTTTAAAAGTGAATAGTCTCTGAGAATAGTTGAGCCAAGCTAGAAGAAGAAAAATAAGAAGATGGAGAAAGTTTGGCATGTTTGTTTGTTACTTTAATGGTGGTTTTAGGCCATGTTTTTAGAAAGAGAAAGAGCTAAATAGTAGCTTAAGAAGCCTTTGAGTGCTAAGCGCTCAGTTCTTGCAGAGTTATTCGCGTGAATATTTGTATTGTGCTAATGGACCATCGGTGCCATTCCTGTGTTATACAAGTAAAAAAAAACATTGGAAATGTATTAAGACATAGGAATGGCAAATCGTAAAAAGAACGCAAACAAGATGGAATGGCTGTTTGAGTGTGTGCAGAATTCTTCCTGTGTGGGCTGCATGTAGTACTCTCTTTCCATGTTTGAGTCCCTCATGTTGCCCATAGGAATAATTCTTTACACACTCAAACAGCCATTCCATCTTGTTTGCGTTCTTTTTACGATTTGCCATTCCTATGTCTTAATACATTTCCAATGTTTTTTTTTACTTGTTTTATTCTCATTTTTTCATTATTCTATGAATCACATTTGAGTTTGTGTGGATATGTTAGTTACATGTACACTATCAGCATGGATATTCATTGAAGCATCTCAGGAGTCTGGAGCTGTATCTAACAAAATTTACTTGTTTTGCTCATCTTCTTATAATGACAACTACATAACAAACCTGAAAGTAGTCTATTCATCTCCTAAATACTGAAGACTGAAAGGTTACAGAGACTTCAGTACAACCAGAAATCTTCAGGTAAAGCAGGCAGGCAACGTTCGGATTCCAAATAACGCACACTTGTCTATCTGGAAAAGGGTCGTCAACTTGATTTCCCAAGTAGCTGATGAATTATTAATGAGTATAGAAATGAATGGCTGCCATACGGAGAAGACGCTTTTCGTCTTGTATCTAGCGACTCAGCTAGAGAGACGAATAACCGATGCAAAAAGCACGTGAAGACAAAGAAACCAAGTAAATTCGTTCAAGAATCAGCTTCTGAAAGTGAGCAGTCTTTGAGAAAAGTCTTGCCAACATAGAAGAATAAGAAGAAGATGGAGAAAATTGGAGGTTTGGCATATTTTAGTTAAATACTTTAGCGATGGTTTTAGGCCATGTTTTTAGGCTCATTAGAAAGAGAATGAGCTAAAAAGTAGTTTTAGAAGCCTTATAGTGCCAAGCGCTCGTTTTTTGCAGAGTTATTAGTGTGAATATTTGTATTGCGCTAATGGGCCATCCGTGTCATTCCTATGTACCCAGTACTACCGTACTGGGAACAAGTGAAAAAAACATTAGAAATGTATTGAGACACAGGAATGGCTAATTCGTAAAAAGAACGCAAACAAGATGGAATGGGTGTTAGAGTGTGTACAGAATCCTTCCTGTATGGGCTGCATTAAACAATCTCCTTATTGAGTCTCTCATTTTGCCCACAGGAAGAATTCCTTACACACTCTAACAGCCATTCCATCTTGTTTGCGTTCTTTTTACGATTTTGCCATTCCTGTGTCACCTCATTACATTTCCAATGTTNCGATTTGTTTCGTATGCACTGCTCCTGAGCAAAAGAGACATTTAATTAGACATTTCTGGGCATATATAAAAAAGGTGAATTCTGACTGGACTCTAATGGTACAATTATGAATAAGGATAATTATTTTCAAGGTCATAGCCAATAAAAGGGGGAGGGGGGGAGGTGATCACATTTCCTGTTTGTTCAGCTACCTGTTTTGGGAGAGGTTGTTAACATCACATTAAATGCTAACCAATATTAGTTAAGAGCGAAGACTATGTCAGAGTGAAGATAAGTTAATTTGACTCTGATTTAATTAATTGCTTGTTTTAAGCTATCTGTGAGTAGGAAGTAAAATATATCAAATATACAACCAAAATTATTAAGTACATTATTCGCACACACCTGTGATTTAAGAAGTCACACTTGGTTTACACTGTGCAGAGTTACGGAATTTTAGTTGTAGCTATAAACTACATGCTTATAAGCTTCGATTCACATGGGCAGATAAAACTGGCAACTTTACAACTCCTTGTAGCTTTCTCAATTCTTATGATGTCATCAGTCCATGTGGTTACTTTATGATGTTACAAACCACGAAAATTCAAAGGCCAAATCTACTTCTTCTTCTTTCTTGCCTCCAACAAGGGAGAGTGCTAGCACTAACAAAAATGAACAATAAAGGCTGGCTAACAAAAAAATGCACCAAAATCAAGTTTTATAATTTTTTCTAGGTTTCTCTAGCTGCTATGGGAGTGTCGAAGTATCCACCTTTCAGTAGCCAGGGAGCACCGTCTTCGCTGTGTCCACATGTAACTGAGGCTTCTGGGGAAAAGACAACTTCACTACCCTCTGAGTCACTCTGAGCTGCACACTTGACAGGGATCCATTTCACTGTCTTATCACCTTCCCTTCTATACAGTACTCCAGGTTCATCTCTTTCCTAATAGCCCACCAACTCACAAGCAGTGAGGTCGACATCAGACTGTTCAGACTCAGTAGACAGACCATCAGAGCTGCTGGAGTGGTTCTCATCACATGCAGGAGCAAAAGGTCTTGATGGAGTAGATGGTTATTGGTGAGCCTCAGTACGAGTGGGTGGTGGCATGGGTACCACAGGCTCCTGGGGAACCGATGAAGATGGTTGGGATACTGCCTCATGATGTAATGGTGACTGCTCCTGCAGACCAGATCTAGAGTTTTTACGGCCGTGGCGCCTCCTTCTTCTTCTTTTTCTTCTGGGCTTGACCCACTCATTCAGGTGGGGAGGAGGAAGCCATGTGCCTTTGGGGGACTGTGATGGCCAGAAAAAGGTGGCAGAGAAACCACTGTGAGTTTGCTTGATGGTCCAAAGAGCACCTCCCACCCTCAATCCAAGCTGCTGCAGGTGAATGCAGAGCGGGAGGGGGACTCTAAGAGTGGAGAGCTGATGGTATTCCTTGTCTAACACAAGCACACGAATGGGTCCATCTGACATCGACATAATGGATCATGATAATGGATCAAAATGGATCAATCTACTACGTGAGCACATGTGTAAATAATGAAATGGCAGCTGACCTAGCTTTTTGTGTTACACAATGTCATGGAATGAAATTTTATGACTTATAAAAGATGATGGCCTGAGCATTGGTGGCAAGCTAAAGATTTCTTCACCCTAAAGATCACAACTGTGTTGAGGTTGCTTTCAGAGGACGTAGCACTGAGTGGAAGCTGGAAAATGTAGCAGCTGAAGCAGCAGAATGGCTATCATCAATGTTCCTTGGGCCATTTTGTATTGTTGGGTGAGTTAAAGATATAATTTTCATATTGTAAACTAAAGTATATAATCATGTATGTTTGATTGGTAGACAGGTGCTTTCAGAACCATGTTCCTAGGGCTCCTGATAAAGGTAGGAATTGGCGATATCGTGTCATTGATATTTCTGTCCAGATATACATACGGTGAAGCATTCCTGTTCAAGAAGCATTGGAGGGAGCTACTGGTGTTCTACACTACCTTGAATTAGGACCATTCCAGTTTTAATCAACTCACCTAGCCATGTCTTCCCCTCAGTGACCATGTACATCCAAATTACTATTTCTCTCTGATCTCTGTCTTCCTATTTGCTCCTTCTCCTATCTTCAACAAAACTGGCTTTTCTAAAAGCCACTTAATTTCAAAAGATTTCACAGTGCAAGGATCTGAAGATAAGTTGGCAGTGCATTTTTAATTTAAATTATATTATTTAAGTCAAAAATCATTTGTAGGACTTGTATTGCTTCACAGCCTTCTCCACATTTTCACATGTCTTTCCTTTATATGCTTTCATACAGTCTCTGCATGTAACAAAGAATTTGGCAGTCTTGTCATTTGTACAGCTTTCCAATCCCTCTGGTAATAATTTTCTGAGTCGAGTTATCATCTCATTAAGTAGGCTCTTGTGTGTTTTTTCACCTGACACCAACACCTATTCAACTCACAATGGAATTTTGGAAAGAAAAGGCAGATATGTCCCCTTCCTTCGATTCTCTACTCTAATAAAGTATTAACATTGTTAAAGTTATCTTGTTGTTTTAGTACATCCCGCATATTTTTAAAATCAAGTGTCAATTCCTCTTTCCTCCAGGACTAATTTCATTTCTTTTTGTGTTCCATCTGGAAGAACTATGGTTTGTGTTTGTCCATTGAAAATCGTGTCTCTCAATGATGGCTGTTTCCCACCAGGTCGAACATTCATTATTCCTGCATTAAACACATCTTCAGCTCACATCTTAGGATTGTCAGAGATAAATAGACCTTGATTGTTAGAATATTTAGCCTCGAATGCATCCATTGCATAGTCAACCTGCTTCAATAAGATTTTATTGTCAAAGTATCTATCCGTACTTGTTTTCAACAAAAGACGTGCATTAGTACCATTGTGTTGCAAATAATTCGAACTTGCATCGTCAATAAAATCTGACACCATGATAGACTGCCCAAGTAATTTTTGTTTAAGTACACTTATGTGCAATCATCCCAATGGGTAGACTGGTCAGCATTGGAGTACACCCCGTCATGGTGAATTTGTATCAATCCCTTCTCGCCTGGTTCCAACTGTGGTGTGTGTCCAGGATATAGCATTCATCTATCTCACTTCTCCATTGTTTCAAAAAATTGCTTGTGATCATCAACATCATGACATTCATGCCCATCAAACTACACTACTTTCTGATGATTCCGGAAAGAGAAACCAAGAGAGTGCAGGCACACTCTAGGCACATGTTAACACTGAACTCATTTTGTATCCAGTCTCAGAAATTCTTCACTGTCATGTTAGGAGCTTCCCTTTCATAGGCTCTACTGCAGATGAATTCTCTAGCGCTGATAGGGAATTGTTCATCATGAATAATACTAATACTATGAGGGTTCTTGTATGACCGTCCGCTCTCTGATCACAGAAGGGTACTTGTCAAGTCAAGGTCAATATCATCTGGTGATACACTAACAAGCGAAACATAGTATTCTGCTGCCCACTTCTATATGCATATATCAGTGACCTCAGCTGCTCGCTTGTACCCCCATGTTGATACAGCTGTGCTAAAAATCTGAGAGTGAAAGCCTTGTTCAATTCTGCTGTGGTATTTCTTTCTACAAAAGTACTAACCCATTCTGTACCTCTCTTGAATGTTTGTCTGTCATCTGTTGAGCTACATGACAGTCTGAATCTTCTTAATTTCCTAGTAAATGTACTTGATTTAAATTCTAAGCAAGAGTACATCCACCAGCATTTGGATTTCCTCTAGGAGCTTGTCGTTGAGTGTGCTTCTTGATGTCCAAGCTTGCTTTCAAACTGCAACTTCTCTTTGCTTCTGATTCCAGCTTTGTGACATCCTTAAGTAAAGAAACCATTTCTCTTAACTTCTCTTCGATGTGGAGACAGTTGTATGGTTCTGAAAAGAACCAGTTAATTGTTGCAGTAGAAACATCAATAGTTCATCGCTAACCTCAAACACAGCAGCTAACCACACTCGCATATATGCCTTGGCAACGTAAGCCTCTATGCACACACTCTTGTGGTGTCGTAATTTAATAAATGTAACAGCTGTGATACCACATAAATAATAAAAGCATATGGGGTTTAATAAATTGAGAAATGTGAGTATTTTGGTTATAAGGTATTTTTATCCCTTTTTATATGTTTTATATTAAAATAACTGTATCTAAGCAATAAGCATTGAAAGCAAAAATTATTGCTCTCTTGCTTAGGAGCACTGTACTTATTGTGTATAAAAAACTCAATATGCGTCACCTCAGCTCTCTACTCTGAATGACGCCTAATTATATCCACAAACTTCTTTTTCATATATTGATGTTTGCTCCCTGAAATGGTCTAAGCCCAACCACCATGTGAAACCAGCAATTGAATAGTGATGTAAACAGTACAGAAGCATTGAGAACGTAGAACAAGGGAGTTTAAGATCGTTGTTTGCATGGTAGAACTAAACCCTGAATTTTGTGCTCTTTCGCAGTCTTAGATATGTCCTGCTACGGCAAGTGATTTAACTATTACTAATATTAGTGATACTTCTTACGTGGGATTGTTTCATCCCAAAATCTTCGGGGTTCAATGGGAAAATCAGGCAGCAAATCAATTATGTCCATACCAAACGGCACCACCATAATAACAGCCATTTGAGAGCAACAAAACAAAGCTGGACGGCGCTGAGATCAAACTGCAGCAACTAGTCACTAAAGCTAAAAACCAAAAAACTGTACCAATACATCACAAAGGCAAAAAAATATTCAGGTCTTGCATAATGGTCGATCGTGGCTAATGAAATTCCATTAACTGACTTTAATATCAGTATTGTGTGCAGTTCTCCACCATAATAACTTAGCCTCATTCCCAGGCCTTGCCCAGCGCATATATTATGTTTCGTGGATTGCACAATTTAAGCCCAGGAAGGTCTGGTAAAACTTGTCACGTGATGTGTTTGAAAGTCTCGAGACAGCAGCTTAACTACCAAATTTGTGAAAATATCATTAGTTAAAAAGGTATGAGTAAAGAAAATCTTAGCTGCACCAAAGCATTAAAACTTATTGGTTGCACTAATGGGCCATCCCATTCTTGTGCAGCCAGTACTACTGAACTGGGAATAAAATTTTTACTACTTGTTTAATATATAAACTAGAATAAGTATTCTTATTTGTAGAACAAAGAACTCTACCGATACAAATATTCACACGTATAACTCTGCAAAAACTGAGAGTCCTTCTGTGAGTTGCACGTAGTACTCTTGTCTGCATGTTGAGTTCTTTATTTTCCCACAGGGAGAACACATTTTAACAGCCATTCCACCTTTTTTTTGTTTGTTCTTTTAAGGTTAGCCATTGCTGTGTCTCATTACATATCCAATGTTCTTTTCACTTGTAAAATGAGAAGTGTGGCTGAATAATTATAATTGCTCTGGGGACAAAGTTCAACACCATGCATCCAGCACATGACTTAGTCACTTGACATCCTAATGAGTGCAAGTGAAAGTATACAGCTTAGTGGAATCAATCACTTTAAGATAGTGCAGCCTACATGGGCTTATGACATACGCAATAATTACATTGTTTGAGCAATCTTAAAATGTTGAAACAGAAACGAGCATACAGTGCAATCACATAAGAGACAAAAATTCTTAAAAACCTTTGAAAACACTGAAAAGTGCATGAAATCAATAAATTTGTTCCTAACAAGCAGAATATGGGTGGTTTGAACCGTTTTTGAAAATCAAAATTTCACCATATCACTGTAGTTATTTTGAGAAGCCATAAATCTGCAGAATTTTGCCCTAAAGTGATCCTTTAGCTAACAAAACGCAACGATTTAGATGAATGCCAAGGGCCTGCTCTACCAAACTTGATACAATGCTAAGGCATTTCTTTGTCTATTGACAGGTCAAATCTGGGACCTTAATTTGCACTGGAAGCTATATTTTCTATCCCTAACTTTTTTTGCACTAGGTTTTGCATATTTTTTGTGCTTTATGCAAGCTTTCATGAGTTAAGAGCTCTGATTTGGAAAATATATTTATCGATGCAGCCTCTCACTCCCTATAAAAACTGGACTCGTAATTCCCAGTAGTTTGTCCAATCTTATCCCTAATGTTTTTTTTCCTTACCGTTCTTTGCAAACGGTGAGTCATGCCCTCCCACAATCACGTGACCAGACCCCGCCCACTTGACATAAGCTCCACATGTGATCGCCCTACACATACGTACCATCATTAACGTCTATAAGTTATGTTAAGATACAAAAAAACACAAAATCATGAATTTTTGGTCTCTTATGTGGTTGCACTGTATAATCGTTAAGAACTTAAAATAAAGTGTATTTATTATAATAGTTACTCTACTAAGTTAAGTACAGAGGAAGCTGGCATAACTTCCCGTATTGCCCTGCTGTTATTGCCCACTTGCTTGCAGCTGCACAAAAATCAATTCTATGTGCAAATTTTAACCAATCACAGATAATTGTTGCAATGATATAAAAGAAGGCTGCATAGAAACTACTGCCAGTTTGTTTTTGTGAATGCTTGGAGAGGTAAAAGGTACACTAGCCAAGTTAATTCGTTGACATAGAAAAAGCCTTCAGTACGATCTCGTCATCTACTAAATGAACAGCAAAACCCAATCCATGCTATATCCAGTAAACAAAACACTGCCCACTGTTGTAGACAGACAGGAGTCGAACTTGTCAAAGGCATTGAAGCTTCTTGATATTGTCAGAAACCAGGAGAAAGCTATCAATTTTGTGCTCAGGCTATAGCCACTACTCCTGCAAGCCTGCTTCAAGCTCATTTTTTACATGGCTAACTGTTTAGTCACAACATTCTAGTTAGCAAAGATGCATGCCCTTGTTAATAAGTATATATATCTCCTATTTAGCCTTGTTTCCTAGGTTATTTCAAGGTGATATGAGCCATATCATACTTCCTAGAGGGCAAAGGATGATATGGCTCATATCATACTTCCCTCAGGCAATGGTTTTAGCCAAGAATGAAGGATTGTCAAATTTTGCTGAATATTGTTCCCTTCATTATAACAGCTTACTAAACTGCTAAATATAACTTTTTTTTCACTGGAATAAAAAACACTTTTTTGTATGAAATACAATGCCATTCATACATAAACACATACATACATACATACATACATACATACGTACATACATACATACCGTATAGCGGGAAATTTTCGTGGGGGAAAATTTGTGCGAATTTCGCGGTTTGGCAGCTTTCTGCGAAAATTTTCCCCCACGAAATTTGTAAGGTATGTGGTCGTCACGTAGTTGAGATGCAATCCACGAAAATTTTCCTCGCGAATTTCTATTCAAGACGAAAACGCAAAAATTTTCCCCCGCGAAAATTTCCCGCTATACTGAGTTATATGCAAAACTGTACATGATATAATTATATCTAATAGTTTTCAGTGATTTCAGCAAATAATATCGATATCAACTTTTGCTTCTTCATTAAATGACAGATTATTAGTACTAGTGGGAGCATGTTGTGCTGAAGGAGCATTAATATTAATCGTACAACCATGTAGATTTTGAAACGATAAGTATGATGGAAGAGAAACTTCAGCTTTTGATGTTTGTCCATTGATACTGTTTTGAATACTTCATGCGTGCAGCTTGGAATTTTGTTGTTAAAGCTACTAGAAGTGATGGAAGGAACTGAGAGAATAGCTGACACTGCTTGGTGTTGCTGTTGGTTAGTGCGCTCATACATGCCTAAGATCGATGTCCAGTTCGTTCCTGGATTAATTTCTCTGGAACACTACTGTCATACATTTGAGTGGCACTAGAAGCTCTTAAGCTATGGTTTGTCTTGTCTCACTTGACTCCAGCTTGTTGACACATGAACATAAGCTTATTGTGGAGAGTGTCCTTTCCTACTGAAACAGCACAATACCACGGTGATGAATTGTCCGTAGGTACTTCAGATATTGGTCGAACGTAAAACAATTCTTTTTCAAGTGCTTTGGCTGGAAGTTTGCTCAAATATGTGTCGAAAATGTTAACTGGACACCGCTCTCCTAATTCAGGACAGGCAAACACTGGAACGATCTTGCTTTTTACTCGGAGTTTCTTGAAAGAGCCATCACACGTCTTGGAAACGTTTTCATAGTACACATACTGATCTGGATCATAAAGTCGTTGTAACTGTGAGCATTTGAGGTTCCTGTGCTCTGATCCTTCACGTAGGCTAAACATTTTGCCTACCACATAAAAAGTAGCATTCTGAAGTGATCTCGGTGTAGATAGCCTCATCACACCACCATCCCATAGCTTTTGTTCATCTTCTCTAGTCAAAATTTCTGTATGCTTTGTCTGTATACCGATGCCATCGGAGTGAAGTTTGTGATATATAGAATCTAGGGTACTTTGAAGTGGGCGGAAACGAGGGTCTTGTTTGTTGAGATAGTTAGGACATTCAGGATTGTTTTTTCTCATATACCTGAGCAAGCAACAAAGAAGTTGCTGAATGAAAGAGGGTGGATAGAATTCACCATTTTCTTTTCTAGCTTCGACAGCAAATCTTGAAAGATAAGTGTTCAACAATGCAGGGTCAGAGCTCATGGCAGGAACAGGACTTTCGGTGTGGTGTTGGTTCCTAGCTTCACTCCATTGTTTGAAAGCCCACTTGGTAGCCCTTAAAGTGTTAGCAGGAATATAGCCTTTAGCAAGTTCAGTCAGTTTTTCGTCTGTCTCAAAATAAAAGCGCTGACTATTAGTTGAAATTGAAAGAAGTGGCTGGAGGTTTGTGCTGCTTTCTCCAATTTTTGGGTGTGGTTGAGAGTAGGTTGAAGGGAGTAGTTCGGGGCAGAGTTCAATATTTGCTCTTGGACAGTTTGTCCATTCGCACATGCCAAGACAAAAGCGCAAGCAGTTTCTTTATTAGTCATTCTTTACCTTTGTCGTTGCTATGGAGCAGCTGACTTTTATAGTCTAGTGACAGCCAATCAGGTTTGAGTATAATGTAACCAATAGCATTAGAGATATATTATTTATCTACTGGTTTCCAAGGATTTATGGCTACGTAAACAGCCTTTGCCTTCGGGCTGCGCCCTCAGGCTCAGGCAGTTTACTGCCATAAATCCTTGAAAACCAGTATATAACTATTACAAAAAAGTCATTATTTCATTCCTTTGGTCGGGCAATATGGCTTTGGTTCTTGACTTTTGCATTGGCCCTCCCTTCAGTCGGGACCAATACTCTAGTCACAAACCAATATTTAGCCATATTGACCTCCTAGTCATGCAATAATATATATTTTCTATAGAGTCTCCATTTTATAGGCGAGGGATATCAGCCAGAACTGGATACGTACTCATTAACAAGCTAACACTATCTTAGGTGCACTTGATGTCTAAGTTCCAATTAATCAGTGCATGCTAGTTCTACTACTACAACTACTGCATTACCCTTGTGTCACCAGTTATATTCGTGTGATGTGTGAGCTTTTCCTTCTTGTTAATATTGACTACAAATAAAAAACATTGGAAATGTAACGAGACATAGGAATGGCCAAATTGTAAAAAGAAATCAAACAAGATTAAATTACTGTTTGAGTGTGTGCAGAATTCTTCCTGTGTGGGCTGCATGTAATCACTCTCTTTCCATGTTGAATCCCTCATGTTGCCCATGGGAATAATTTTTTACACACTCAAATATTCATTCTATCGTGTGTTGGCTTTGTTGTACGATTTGGCCATTCCTGTCTCATTACATTTCCAACGGTTTTTAACTTGTTTGTTCTCATTTTTTCATAAATCTACGAATCACATTTGAGTTTGCATGTATATGGTAGTTACTTGTACACTATTGAGCATGGATATTACAGCTAACATAATTCTATCCTATCAGTATAAAAGTTAAGCATATAAATAGGCTGGATTTCAAGATCTGAGGTTCATCTTCTTACTGAACTCACGGTCTGTAACCTTTCAGCGTTCAATATTTAGGAGGTGAATACTTCATTACACTTATTATGTAGTTGTCACTAGTATTGCAGGCAGGAAAGCGAATATTCAGATTCCAAATAATGCACACTTGTCTATCTGGAAAAGGGTCATCATTTTGATTTTCCAAGTAGCTTATGAATTTATGCATGAGTCAGAAATTAAGGGCTGCTGTACAGAAAGGGCGCTTTTCGCCTTGTATCTAGCTACTCAATGAGAGACACGAGCAGGCGATAGCAAAAGTGGGTGAAGACAAAGAAACTACATTTATTCGTTCAAGAATCAGCTTCTGAAAGTAGACAGTTTTCGAGAAACGCTAAAATAGAAGAAGATGATGAAGAAGAAGAAGATGGAGAAAATTGGAGGTTTGGCATATTTTAGTTTGGTACTTTTAGCGATGGTTTTAGGCCATGTTTCAGGCTTGTTAGAAAGAGAATGAGCTTGAGAAGCCTTTTAGTGCCAAGTGCTAAGTTTTTGCTAAGTTGTTTGTATGAATATTTGTATTGTGTTAATTGACCATCCGTGCCATTCCTATGTACCCAGTACTACTATACTGGGATTATCAAAAATTGCTTTTATTTATCATTTGATTTACATACTTACTAGAAGAATGCAAGGCATTGTGGGGCGAGCCTAAACGAGCACAGCTTTTTGCATGAAGTTTACAGTGAGTGTATATTTTAATAAAAAAACATTAATAACACTAATTATTCATAATCTATAACATAAAAATCAAATTAATCATTTTCTTGTAGCCCTATTGCTAGGAGGTGGTGCATCAGCTACAATTTCCGATATTATATTGTATAATGTCCGTTTCATGCAAACCCTTTACATCAATCCTATCAGCATTGGTGATGAACTCAGACTGGACACATAACCGATCAATTACTGAATTAAAATACACAAAATTTGGCCCTAGCCTGGAATTCTGGCACAAATCTTTTGTCTTTCACTGATAAGACTATCTCTTATCTTTGCACGTATTCCCAGTACAGTAGTCCTGGGTACACAGGAATGGCACGGATGGCCCATTAGTGCAATACAAATGTTCACACGAATAACTGCAAAAACTGAGTACTTAGCACTTAAAGGCTTCTTAAGCTACTATTTAGATTTCTCTTTCTAATGAGCCCAAAAATGGCATCGAAGCATGCCAAACGCTTCTGCTTCTTCTTCTTCTTCTTCTTCTTCTTCTTCTTCTTCTTCTTCTTCTTCTTCTTCTTCTTCTTCTTCTTCTTCTTCTTCTTCTTCTTCTTCTTCTTCTTCTTCTTCTTCTTCCTCTTCCTCTTCCTCTTCTTCTTCTTCTTCTTCATCATCATCATCATCATCATCATCATCATCATCATCATCATCATCATCATCATCATCATCATCATCATCATCATCATCATCATCATGGCTCAACTTTTCTCATAGACTATTCAAGCTGATTCTTGAACAAACAAACTTGGTTTCAGTCATCAGTTTTTAGCACCTCTCATTGAGTAACTAGATATAAGGCGAAAAGTGCCTTCTATATTTGGCCGCCATTAATTTCTATACTCATGCACCAGAGGAGGTCTGACATCTGCAGGTTAATTGCCAATCCTTGTGATCATGTGATGTCCTTTCCGGGTCTTAAACTACAGTATGCGCCAATATAAAGTTCCTGTTTCCATTTTGTTTTACGCACGTAAATTGCTTTGAACATAATCGTTTCGGTTTAGTTCAGTTTTTTTAAAACGGATCCGTCCGTAATTACATTAGAACTAAGGTTACGTAATCAACTGCCATGTGTATGTAAGTAAGTACTCACGTGTGAGCCTACTTTTGTATGTGCGAAGTTCAAAAGTTTTTCTTTTACTGCCGTGGCACGTTCAGGACTGTGCTGAACTAGCTAGAACTATCACTAAGTCAAAGTTCTGATTATGGTTTTCTCCCAGTACAAGAAGCAAAGAATCATCTATCTGCATTCTCTTGGGCATAGGCCTCCTACCATTGCAAAGATACTGAGGAAAGAAGGTTTGACAGCATCGCGGAGAGGGATTGACAAGTTTATCAACAGGTTTCTGAATAGTGGCACCATACATAGACTACCTGGAAGTGGAAGACCGTCCAAAGTGACTGCTGAAGTGAAAGCAATTGTTGAAGAACAGATGCATGCTGATGACGAGACCACCGCTGTCCAGCTCCACCACCTTCTTTGCAGAAAAGGATACTCGCTGTCTTTGAGAACTATTTTATGTTGAGAACTTCTCTTGGTTGAACATTTAGAGGTAGTGCCTACTGTCAGTTAATTAGAGATGCTAACAAAGTTAAACGATTAGTATGGGCCCAACACCACGGTCACGACCTGTTCCAAGATGTTGTGTGGACAGATGAATCATCAATCCAGCTGGAGACTCATTGAAGATTTTGTTGTAGAAAGAAGGGGAAGAGACCATTCAACAAGCCAAAGTATTCCCAGTACGGTAGTACTGGATACACAGGAATGGCACGTTTAGCGCAATACAAATATTCACGCGAATAACTCTGCAATGAACTGAGCGCTTAGCACTAAAAGGCTTCTAAAGCTACTATTTAGCTTTTTCTCTTTCTAATGAGCCCAAAAACATGGTCAAAAAACATCGCTGAAGTAACAATCACAAACATGACAAACCTCCAATCTTCTTCTTCTTCTACTTCTACTTCTACTTCTATCTTGGCTCAACTTTTCTCAGAGACTATTCACCTTTAGAAGCTGATTCTTGAATGAACGAACTTGGTTTCTTCTGGTACAGTCGCTTTTGCCATCGGTTTTTAGCGCCTCTCATTGAGTAGCTAGATACAAGGCGAAAAGCGCCTCCTCCATATGGCCACCATTAATTTCTACACTCATGCATAATTCATCAGCTTCTAGAAAATTCTAATTAACGACCCTTTCCACACACAAAAGTGTGTGTTATTTGGAATTAAATGCACGGAAGTTGCCTGGCCGGAACTATTTTGTGATACCTGGCTGCTCTTCTTAAGAGATTAATGATTATCATAACATAAAGAAAGACAAGTAAATCTTATGATACAGCTCCTGCCTCCAAATGACTGAGATGTGTGTTTCACTGACTTCAGGCCAGCTACACAACTTGTTACTTCAAGTACCAGCTCAGCAGCTTGCCGCTGGCTCAGTGAGTCTGGCTTGCCAGACTACTAGCTCAGTAGCTAGCTACACACACCAGAACACTCCTACCATCTGAAGCATACAGATTGGTGACTTTGTATATCTTAGTTGTGAATCTCTAAAAGTCGCGGTTAGTGGATGCTTCATCTGCTGTCATGGCAAGCACATTCAGCTCAAGTCGTTTGATAGCCTCCCATAGGGGATCAAACAGCAGGTCACCTGTGACATCATTGGGGCATGGCAGTTGAGCATAGGGAAATTCCAAAGGAGAAAGCAGGCCTCTCACCATGAAAGCAAACATAGTTTTAGCAAGTTTCTCTTGGCTTTCTCCAGACTCGAGTGATGGTTGGAATTTCAGGAGGTGCATATTGATTTTGCTACTTTCATCAAATGTTCGTCTACAGAGAAATTCAAGCAGTATGTATAATCTCGCAGGATTCATTGTGAAGGGAGCTTGATGCAACCAGATGAGCGAAGCGTTTTATTTGCTTTGCCTGACAGGAGATAAAGGTACAGGCACCAATTTATCATTCTCTGGGTAGTTAAGGCCTGGGTCAAAAATGTGCCTTAATTGAAAACTAATTAATATTCAGAACTCTAATAACTTCGTTACAATATGACCAATTGACTTCAAATCTTGCACGTATATTTGTTAAAGTAAGAATAATTAATTGAAATTAAAATCAGGTCATGTGACATTTACATATTTGCATAATTAGTGAAAATATAAATAATTAATTAGGCGGCTCGTTAAAGTTGTTGCTATGGCAACCAGAATTTGTCAAACAATTTTAACTTCGATTATAAACATTTTATTAAAATTATGACCAGACCCGCTTATTCGCTTCAAAGTTATTCAAGGTTTTCCATATAATGCACACCTGCCGATACCACCTTCTCGGTCGTAACTCACAAACCGTGCAATATTTTTTCTCATAATTTTAATACGACAAAGTTTATCATAATTAGAATATTTTGTGCAAATTCAGTTGCCGTAGCAACTAATTTACCGTACCGCCTAATTAATTATTCATAAATTAAGGTGTTTTGTTCATTGCTCAATAACTTAATGAATATTCATAATCTAATTACCAAATTTTGAAAACATGAAAAAGAAAGGTTGAATACAAGTAATATATTATCAAATTTGGGCCATGACATTTGTACTTGGTGTAAGAAGTGGTTTCATTTGGTACATTTTTGGTTGATTTTTAATTGACCCGTGCCTAGCTTAACTACCCAGAGTTAAGGGATGCCACTTCATCGTGCTTGCATTCTTCATGCTAAGAGCCTTCTGTTGTTGCGCCCAAAAAAGTCGTTTAACTGAGTTCTCTGGGAAGCTTTGAGATGAGATTTCTGTCATAATAGCTTGGAGGTACCTTCATCGACTTCAACACTTTTCTTCTCAATTGCATGCTCAAGCTTTTTCTGCAGTTGTACAAGTTGCACTTTGGTACAACATTGGAGATGATGCAAGTATTGAAGCCGCTCATTCTTCTCTGGGTTTGACAAATACCGGTAGTTCACATGGCCATCAGGAGCAGTTCTATCAGTTTCAGAACTTTGGTGAGAGAGAGTTGAACTTGGTTTCTTCTGGTACAGTCGCTTTTGCCATTGGTTTTTAGCGCCTCTCATTGAGTAGCTAGATACAAGGCGAAAAGCGCCTCCTCCATATGGCCACCATTAATTTCTACACTCATGCATAATTCATCAGCTTCTAGAAAATTCTAATTAACGACCCTTTCCACACACAAAAGTGTGTGTTATTTGGAATTAAATGCACTGAAGTTGCCTGGCCGGAACTATTTTGTGATACCTTGTTGCTCTTCTTAAGAGATTAATGATTATCATAACATTAAGAAAGACAAGTAAATCTTATGATACAGCTCCTGCCTCCAAATGACTGAGATGTGTGTTTCACTGACTTCAGGCCAGCTACACAACTTGTTACTTCAAGTACCAGCTCAGCAGCTCACCGCTGGCTCAGTGAGTCTGGCTTGCCAGACTACTAGCTCAGTAGCTAGCTACACACACCAACTCAAACTTTGTAATTTGTAGAAATATGGAAAAATAAGAACAAACAAGTAAAAAAAAACATTGGAAATGTAATGAGACACAGGAATGGCTAAATCGTAAAAAGAACACAAACAAGATGGAATGGCTGTTAGAGTGTGTAAGAAATTCTTCCTGTGGGGAAAATGAGAGATTCAATAAGGAGATTGTTAAATGCAGCCCATACAGGAAGAATTCTGCACATACTCTAACAGCCATTCAATCTTGTTTGCGTTCTTTTTACAATTTAGCCATTCCTGTGTCTCATTACATTTCCAATGTTTATTTTACTTTGTATATTGTATTTGGTATACACTATTATGCCTTAATTATACTTTTGTCAAACTCTGTTTACTTACTAGGAGAATTTTCTATTATTTATTCAGGCCAAAACACCCTCCCAAAGTCCACATGTGGGCTGGTATTAGCTGGCAAGGTGCTACTTCTATCTGCATCTTTGAAGGTATAGTGAATGCCCCTGTTTACGTGGAGATCATTCAGAAAACTCCTACCTTTCCTAAAAGATCGGCTACCCAGGCATCGCTTAATGCAGGATAATGATCCTAAACATACTTCGGTTCTTGCAAAGGACTATTTTACTTCTAAGAACATTTACTGGTGGAAAACACCAGCAGAATCTCCTGATCTCAACCCCATAGGGAATCTTTGGCATGAGCTCAAAGAGTTCATTCGAAGAGAGGTTAAGCCGAGGACAAAGCAGGAACTAATTGAAGGGATTTTGAAATTCTGGAAAATTGTTGACATTGCAAAATGTCGGAAGTACATTAATCATCTCAGAAAGGTGATTCCCAGGGTGATTGAACTTAATGGTGATGCTACTGGGTACTAAGAAGATAATCAATGCACTACACTTTATTTGTAAGTATGTATCTTCAACTCTCTTGTCATGTATAATTATTGTTCATAATAATTGCAATAATAATTTATTTGAATAATAATTTCAAGGGTAAACTTATTAACAACACTAGATATAGTCAAAAACCTAACACTGTCTTAGCCTTTTACAACACTGGCCTATGGAATTGATGCAGGATGACCACAAAGATTCAAACTCAGCTGGGTTTTTCCAGTATGATGGGACATTGCTTTTTTCAATTCATACAATTCTACTCGAGGGAGTCCTGGCAAGTCTCGTCCTCCTAGTGGAGTGCACTGCCGCATTAATTTAACTTTTAATGTAAGAGTTGAGATTTTGCTTTCCTTTGTTAGTTTGTGGTTCTGATCAATGACCTCTCTGACAGTTTGCCTTCCTGACCAGGCTTCAATAGCTGATGATGGTAGGGCTTTGCTGGCATTCTTTTTATCTATCGGAATGGGTGCATGATGAGCAGGTGTACTTGATCCTGAATGAGCACCAGTTGGTATGCTATTGGATCGGGGATACACTGCAGGAGACTTCTGGATTGATTCATCCAAGGACATCTTAATTGCTGTTGGTATTCAGGGATCTGCTGCTGGTAATTAGGGTTCTGTTGGTATCCAGGGATCTGCTGATGGTATTCAGGGATCTGTTGCTGGTATCCAGGATTCTGTTGGTGTCCAAATTTCTGCTGGTATCCAAGGATCTGCTGCTGGTATCCAGGGATCTGTTGCTGGTATCCAAGGATCTGTTGCTGGTATCCAGGGTTCTGCTGGTGTCCAGAAATCTGAGTAGACTGACGCCCAAGATATGCTGTACTACATTCCACCACAGTAAGTCGCCGAAGGATCGACTTCTGTGTGCTCAGGATGTTTTGCTGATTAGAAATGATAGTTTGAAAGTTTTTTTCTAACTCATCTAGTCTCTCACTTAGGTCTTCTACAGTCAACTCTAAAAGGAGAGGATCTACAAAAATATATAAATACAAATTAATAAGACAATAATGTACAAGTCTAGTCTATCGAGCTAGACCCTCCTCCTTCGTCACGTTGCACGCCCCGAGAGAGAGGGTCTAGCAAAGGTGACGTTTAATGAGATTTCAATTGACCAATCAGATTCAACTACCCAGATTCTGGGTAGTAATTTACGTGTGGGCGTGCGTGGAAATAACCACGTGTTCTATCACTCAAATAACGCTAGTTATCATTGATTTCTGGAGCGTTTGTACTCAAAAAGGGCTTGAGAACAGTTTTAGATGTAAGCCTTTGCCATTTAACTTTGCAACAAAAGTACAAAGAGACTGAACAGCGCGTGTGGAACAGCCTCTACCTGACTACCTGCCAGTCTATCAACTTCTACTCCATCCATAATGGACTTGTGGCTATCAAAGGCCCTTTTCTGGTACTAGCGAGTGCTTTTCAGGCTGCAAGTCTATCTCGTTGTCCTGTTTGCCGTCTTTCTCTAAAATAATGTGCACTGTTAACGCACATTTAATTCCACGTTTTTGTTAATTTCACTTTGAACGTGACCATTGCTAGACCCTCTCTCTCGGCGCGTGCAACGTGACGAAGGAGGAGGGTCTAGCTCGATACACTAGTACAAGTCATGCTATAATGTTTGAAGTCTATAGCTCACCTGATTCTAATTGGACACTCTTGGTCTTACTAGACTTCTACAAATCCATGTCTGTTGACCCTAATGACAAGTCCATATGCCATCTTGTTGAGGTCAAAGGACTGTATGGTGGAGGAGGAAGTGGTGATGGTGTCCGTTCTGGCTCAGCTATATGTAGCTCTCTTTTATCTTCTTTGTTCCATTATTTTCAGAAATTACTATGATGGTTCTGTATGTGGAACGTAAAATGCATTAGTGTGTGTGTGTGTGTGTGTGTGTGTGAGTGTGTGTGTGTGTGTGCGTGCGTGCGTGTGTGTGTGTGTGCGTGTGTGTGTGTGTNCTACTTATAGACAAGTATTGTTTGTTTGTTTGCTTGTTTTTGTTTTACCTCACGTTGTGTGTATTTGTACGTTTCCTGTTGGCTGTCTTGTGTTTTGGTTTCTCAGATTCAGATGACTCTGAATTGTCCACCTCTGCTATTGAACCTGGATGTACATACAATGTTTATCATTCACATGTACATGTAATGTATGCGAATGCACGCATGTATGCATGTGTGCTTCTGTTGTGTGTGTGTGTATGTGTACCTACCTAGTGCTTTGTTAGTGCTTTTCTTAGGAGGCAAATTTTCTTTTCCACTCTGACTATTCATACTTCTTCGCTTGGCAGGAGGTAGTTCACTGCTGTTGGCTCTCTTACGTGGTGGGTTCCTTGGAATTGGTCTGACAGGTGAAAAAGATTCAGATGACTCTGAACTGTCACCATTTTCTCCATCTGATTGGGCTGAAAGAGGCTTTTCCACTTCCTCCTTTGAAACTAGAAAAGCACAGAAGTATATGTATTGACCCATTAACAGACTTGTGTGTGTGTGTGTGTGTGTGTGTAGTGCTTTACAGGTTCTTTACCAATTGCCTCCACTTTTGCCTTATACATACTTCTTCCATATTTCACATCAGCAATACTGACAGTGTCATCACAGAGAAAGTGAACAAGTTCTCTACAAGAAAGCAAATGACAAGTAAACGCCTAGTGTGATACACACAAAGTACATGTACTTACTGCACTTGTTGTGAAGAGCTTTGAGTTTTTGTCTGAGTGTCATGTGAGTAGTTTACGTTGAGACAAGTAAAAGGAACTCTTATGACTGCTATGTTCAGCTGTAGCTGTTGAGGTTTGTATAGCAACAAACCTCAAAACCTGTCAACTTGTAGTACACGTATAAAACGTAATTAATGAGGCAATACAGCGTAATTACGTACCAGCTCAGTTCCATTTCCGTTACTTAGCATTCTACGAGCGTTTTACGGGCGTAATACTAAACGTTAACGGGAACTTTATATTGGCTCATACTGTAGCACCTATCTAAACATTTAACCTTTTTCTAAGATTTGTCTTGCCCTTTAAAAAACTTACCTAACAAAATTACAAGAAAGAGAACAAAAACTAGCCTATTTCCAAGCAGTAGCATCTGAATTTAAGACCAGGAAACACAAGTCATGTGATCTGTTAATTTAGAAATGGTCTACAATTAACCCATGGATGTCAGAGTAATTCATTAGCTACTGGAAAATTCGAATTGACGACCCTTTCCACACACATAAGAGTGCATTAATTGCCTGGAACTAATTTGTGATACCTGGTTGCTCGTGACTTTGATTGTCATAACATAATTATAGCAAGGCAATGATACAGCTCCTGCCTCCAAATGACTAAGATGTGTGTTTCACTTTAGTATCAAGCAGACTAGCTCAGTAGCTAGCTACACACATCAACTCAAATGTGATTTGTAGAATTATGATAAAAAGGAGAAGAAAAAAGTAAAAAAAAAACATTGGAAATCTAATGAGATACAGGAATGGCTAAATCGTAAAAAAGAAAGCAAACAAGATGGAATGGCCATTAGAGTGTGTAAGGAATTCTTCCGGTAGGCAAAATGAGAGACTCAATAAGGAGAGTGTTAAATGCAGCCCATACAAGAAAAATTCTGCACACACTCTAACGGTCATTTCATCTTGTTTGCTTTCTTTTTACGATTTAGCCATTCCTGTGTCTCATTACATTTCCAATGTTTTTTTACTTGTGCTATCATCTATTACCCTGACTCTAGTGTGTCATCTCTTTCAGCTTGATGGACCAGTTTTCAAAACATCCAATTCAGGATACTGTGCCACTGCATACATCACTGCACAGAGACTGATAGTTTCTTCCTACCAATCCCATTCAACAAACAGTCTCTTCTACAATTCTCTGTTTTTTTGCAAAAATCTTCAATACATGGGTATTTGATCTTCTTGATCCATTTTGAATTGTACAATACATGTGAACGGGATACTTCCCCATCTCTACCAGCACGCCCAATCAACTATAAATAAAAATTATTATAAGCAAGAAATAACTACTGTAATCACATCTGTATTATAAACATGTATACAATTTTTTACCTGATAGAAATTGGCTATTGTATCTGGGTATACTGTACACAACGACCTAACGAACATCACTGATATCCATATCCTATATGCAGTATATTCTGTGACGTTCAGTATAAATACATAATATGTATGAATATCATTCCAATGTAATGTCAAAGAGAGTCCCACACATTACCTATGCTTACAACAGCCTAGCAACAACTTGTACACTTCTGGGGCACGATCCTTACAATGACAAAATATGATAGTCTTGGGAATGGTTTGAAGTTGTTGTGCAGATTATAATACAGACAACAGATTTGTGAAATTTCTCTAGAGTGTATGTACAGGGGTGGATCTAGGATTTTAAAAATGGTAGTTTGTAATAGTGCACTAAAATTTTTTTGTTAACCATGCCCACTTTTAGTAAACCACGCCTATTTCACGTGCTGAGCCCCACCCACTTCTAGTTATGTGGACTTTGTACTTGCCTGCATGAGGACGAGTATAGCGCTAAGTTACTAATTTTTTAGCCGTTCTATGCAAGAATCTTCACTTTTTTAGCTTATCTACTAGCCTAATTTCATTCTCAAAGTATTATACTTTAACACTCACCAAGCAACTAGATTAACTTGAGCCAAACCAGCAAGCATTACATGTACCAGATGGTTTGGTGAGTAGAGCCGGGCTAGCTTTAATTACTGAGGCATTTGGGAGAGGTAAACCCGACATTTGACGGGTATATCTCCTATTACCAAACCTCAGAAAAACTCATGCCAGTCTATACCTGACTCCGTTACATCAGCAGGAGCTGATGGAGAAGAAACTGTATGGGTTTTATTGATGTTCAAAGGGAGGGATGGTGGGCAAAGCAGAGTTTAGAAACAGACTGATCTCTTCTTTGGTAGAGAACTCGAGAGAAGTGCGCATGCGTGTATGAGTGTCACCTGACCTAGGCTGCCCGTCCCACATGGGGGGGACAGGCTTGACGTTTCTTGCTTGCGTTAACTAAGTTTAACTGCGTTAAACTCTTATCAAGCAACTAAATTAACTTGAGCCAAACCAGCAAGCATTACATATACCAGATGGTTTGGCGAGTATAGCCGGGCTAGGTGGCTTGTGCTTTAATTACCGAGGCATTTGGGAGGGGTAAACCCGACATTTGACAGGTATATCTCCCAGAAATGGGATGTCAACGGGAGGGTGACAGATGTTAACCCTCCTAAACAATAAAATGTAAATATTGAAGTTAAAATATTTATGTATGCATGTATATATGTATATATGTAACACATGCTGAACTTAATTGTCTTGTGTAGGTCACACTTGGATTTCGTCCAGTCGGCAAAGTTTTAGATGATGTTGCTGTCATTGTCGTTGTTTACTCTTTTTTTTCAAAATCTAGTTGATACAACTGCATGTTTCCTGTTGGGATTAGTGATGCAATTTGAGAAGAGACCTAAGCCAAATGCTCCTTATGTAGCATTGGTAGGCATTGCTCTTCCACCTTCCTAATGTCATAATTGTAGAATCCTTGATACCTTTGCTATAAGCCACTTTTGCAGCACATATTCGTGACCAGCATACATCTTGGGGTTTGTTCCTGCAGGCTATGGTTAACTAGCAAGGAGCAGTTGTTTGTTTGAAAACATGAATAAGTGTCCCTGTGTACTTCCCCTGATGGCTATGTAGGCTAGCAAGGCTTTGACAGGGCGAAGCTTCATGCTGGTTGCCCTAGGTAAATAGTATAACTCCCTGCCTGAAAGGGTCAGTCTTTGAAGCTTTGGTTCTCGAAGCAACCACTGTGGTATTTTTATGTGAATCGACAGCGAGATCTGCATAGCTGAGGTGGGTAGAGGGATCATACTCTTTGTCTGAAGGAGAGCATATTTCTCCTGATCTTAGAAACTCAAAGTAACAGGTGCAGCATGCGGCCCATAGCATAATATTATCATAATTATGGGATTCCTCCTCCCATAGTTCCATTACCCTTAACAGGATATTGTGGTTTATTGGTAGGCGCGGTTTTGGTGGGACCCGTCTCTTAGATTGCTCTTTCTTAATTCCCCATAGAACGTGCTCCAACTTGGGCATTCGTGGGTCTCCTTGATTCATCACTATTTGAAGGTGATGCACAGCAGAAAGATAACATTTAATTGTCTGATGTGCTAAATTTGAGTCAGCTAGATATGCAACAAAACTACAAAGTTTATCTTCTGAAGCTGGTAAAGGGTCATTCCTGCTATCTGCACAGAACTCGATGTACGTTTTCTTAGCAGATTCATAGGAACGAGTTGTAGAAGGTGCTATTGAATCACGAAAGTAGAATGAAACCAGAGTGTCCAGTCGTTGGATGTCCAGTCTGGTTTTTTCAGTGATTAGTATTCTGATCGTGTCTTGAGGTATCGCAGTAGGGGATGAGGAGGCCTGTGGGTATGAGGATAGAAAAAGGAAAGCGTTATTTCTTGATAAGGCTTCTGCAAGTGTATTGAAGTGACCAGGTATATGAATCGATAACAGGACGATATCAAATTTTGCCTTGAAAAAGAATGGAGGTGCATCATAATGGAGTGTCGGGAATATCACAAGTTAATGACTTTCACAACTGCATCGTTGTCGCGGATTACTGAACCTGCCCAGCGTGATCCCCATAGAGTGCAGGCAACTGTGATTGGGGCCAGCTCTTTAACTGCAATTTGATGCTGTTGAAATGTTGGCGGCCATTGCAATTGGAACAATTTTGAGTCCCAGAATGCTCCGGCTCCCCATGACTCAGATGCGACTGTCCACATCTCATGGTTCGGGATCTCAGTATGAGGCCGCTTTAGGATAGATACGCCATTCCATGACTCAAGGAACGTGTGCCACCACCTAATACCTGACCAAGCCTTTTTATTGATACGGATTGTGTGCCAGTGTCTGCTAGATAAGTCTGCCAATTAAGGGAGACTTTTACCATTTTTTCATTAATTTCATCAAAATTTTTTTATTGCTCAGTTCTATACCTTGATGCATGTATTAGTTATAGTTAAAGTTTTAGAGCATTTTAATACTCCTCCTTGAACCATTTTGTGCATGCTATTTCACACTATCAAGCTACGAAGTACTATTCCTGTAAAAAGTAGTAACATAAACTATCTCCATAATTGTTCGTGGTAGAAATAATTGATCTAGCCTGATTTCCAGGCCTAACCTGTTGCTTTTCTCTTTGGCAATCTTTACCACAGAAACTACAAGGCCATGCCACACAGGTTTTATTATTTGTCAATGGTGAATAAGAAAAAGAAAAGAGAGCAGTTCATCAATCAGAGTATAATTACACAGTAGGAAAAGTGGATGATGAGCTTGATTTGGTACAATGAGTAAAGCATGAAGGGTCGGGCCTAATTGTAACTGCCTTTCAGCTGCATGAATCAGATGAAGTTGATAGTTGTATGAAAGTACTAAGAGTTTAGGTGATGACTAGTGATCATGTTACAATATCGTACAACATTGCTGCTTAGTTTCATGTTCCTTTTGCTTGGTCTTGTCTTGCATAAGTTGATCGACAATCAGAGCAAATGGGTCTTGGATCCCTACAGCCGTCTTAGCTGATGTTTGTAGAAGTGGAATCCCATGTCTTGAAGAACAGTATAGATACCCGCAGTAAGACTGACTTTCCATTCTTGAGGCAATAAGTCACACTTGGTGCAAACAAGCACCACTGGTGCTTGAGGCTTGAGAAGACGAATTTTGAGGAGATAGTTGTCGATCAGTTCGTATGACTGATGATCGTCTACTGAATAAGCACATATAAATGCATCTCCAGATTTCACTCCTTGCTCCAAAAGGAAAGGATATTGTTCATTCGCAGATCCACATGTGTCCATTATGTTCAGAAGACAGGACTTACCATCAACAGTCGCATACTGCCTTCGATACACATGTAGGTTCATAAAATTCTGGGAATATATTTTGAACAAAAACCCTGATCGATGATGTCTTCCCAGTGCAGCAGCCCCCTAACACCACTATCTTGTACTCCATGCTTGTCAAGGAGGCTCTAAATAGAATCAGGGGTTTACATAATATAATTGTCAAGATGCCAGTTGCTAAGTTCAAGGCAAAGAAGCGTCCAAAGCGTTTTTTTGGAACCCCCAACCTTCATCTTGGTAGCAGGCCAAGGCCTCTTCCAAGCTTTCATGGGGCTGAGAAAGTGAAGGAGACTCCAAAAGAGAGGCCAATCCCCTTGCAGACAGCCAAAGCTAAGAAGATGGCAATCTCTCATGCAGCACAGCCCAGCACTAGCAGGTGAATCTGGCTCTGAGTCTGACTCTGAGCTTCAGGAGTCAGTGAAGATGAAGGGTTACCGTACTGTCCAATGTGAAACCCTTGGCAAGGTAGTGAGTGAGGCGTGTGTGTGCTCTATGTGTACCTCTCCCCTTGTTGTCATAGAGGACTTGGCTCAGAGAAGGGGTTTGGTATCGACCCTGAAGATCTGCTGCACCAATGCCGAGTGTGGCAGAGAGATCAAAATATCAGACCCCTATTCTTCGGACACAAAGTCTCTGAACAGCAGGTCAGTGTTGGCAATGAGGGAGATAGGTAGAGGTGGCAAGTACATGCAGACTTTCTTTGGAATGATGAACCAGTTAGCACCCGCTCCTATATGTTACACAACCAGGCTCTGGCTGCTGCTGCAATGTCCGCAGCTCAGACCAACATGAATGCTGCCTCCGAGTACCTCCATCATCTTAATGGCATTGACCCACAAGAAATCCTTGATATCAAGGTCACTTGTGATGGTACACGTGGGTTCACAGCCATACACGGTGTTGTTGTGGTCATCTCCTGGGACACAGGACAAGTTCTAGACTTTGAAGTGATGTCAAAGTCCTGCCCAGCATGCTCACAGCGACTGGGAGCAGAGGACTTTGATGTCTGGCTGGATGGACACAGGGAAAAGTGCCTTGCAAACCACGAAGGATCTTCACCTGCAATGGAGTGTGCTGGAGCTCTCATTCGTTCCGTGGAGACTCGCCACCTCAGATACACTGAGATCATCTCAGATGGTGACTCAAAGACTATATCTGTCCTGAATGAACATCAGCCCTATGGAAGTGAAGTGAGCATAACAAAGCATGAGTGTGTGGGGCATGTGCAGAAGCGATTAGGCAAGCGTGTGCAAGCACTGAAGAAGGAGCTTGCATCTGCCAACAAGGCCCCCAAGGAACGCATCAAGGTGCTCACATCAAAGTTGAAGAATGTGCGCAAGATTCTGAAAAGTGCCAAGGCTGAGGCGATACAAGGCAGAGGAATGGATAGGAGGAGGGGTGGAGGAAAAAGAAGAGGGAGAGGTGGAGGAAGAGGCAGAGTTGCAGTCATGGTGGAGGATGGAGAACCTTGCACTGATTCAGAGATGATGATTGTGGCTTGTGAAGTGGAGATGGAAGCACTTGAGGAGGAAATCAAGTCTCAGCAGATGAAAATTGTGCAGGGGAAGATGTTCGATTCCGACATTGACACCCTGCAGAGC